>JAQJVL010000401.1:478837-845587 GCA_035578905.1 Stictocephala bisonia | reverse complement strand
GTAGGCGTGTCTGGAAGTTGCTATTTTAATGGACTCCATAAGTACAGGATTCTTGTTAAGTTTTTGAAATCTAAATCCCAAATCGTGTACAATTGACCGGAGTTTAGTTAGTGACATTTTTGGGAAATCTGGCATGAACTCTTCAAGTTTTGTTTTCAGTTTATCGATGGTTGGAAAAGTCTTCTCTATAAAAAAGTTGTGTATTGTGCGTCGGATGACTCCTAAAGTGAATTGATCTATTTCAGTTTTGCGCCTTCCTGCAGATGAGTGCTTCTTCTTTGAAGGTTCTGAAATATCTTCGTCTTCATTTTACTTGTTCTTAGCGGCTACCCTCTTTACGGATTTCAAACTAACACCTAAACAGTCCGATACTCTTTGATACACTGGATAACGCTTATCACCTAAACTTTCACCTTCAGATTTAAAAAAACAAATAGCACTTACAATCATTGCAAGTTCGCCGTCGGTAAACCGTGATTTTGGAGACATCTTGATGTTGCTGTAAACTCGGTGATGCACAAGAGCAGAGTGACAACTATTACCAATAACCAGTCATTAGGCCGACGTTTGTTTGAGTCAGTTTACTAGTCATATTGTACAAATACTTCTACATTCCCGGTGACGCAAGAGGGTGATGACCGCCCACAGCCATAGTCATCGGGGTAGACTGTACTTCCACCCCAAGCAGTGCGATGAGTTTACGCTTCAGCGCACATTTACTCTGTTTCAAATAACACGTAATAACGCAAGGAATTCGAATTCAGAAATAAACAGTTACAAATAATATTATATGTGAAGAATTTATTCTTTAAAATAAGCTGAAAGCCAGTTATATCGGACAAAGGAGTGCTGAGATAATTTTCGTTTACAAAATCTACAGCAGATTCTATAAAAAATGAAATAAAAATTTAAAACTTGAGATTTACATTATTTATGAGTTTTCAAATATGGTATAAAAATTTCACAAAGATTGGTCCAGTGTATTTAAAACAGTAATTGTTTTAAGTCGAACTTCAATACAAAGGAATGATAAAACGGGACTTTATTCTACATACCTTTATCTACGTTTTACATAAGTTATGCTAAAATTTATTTGAATGTATGTATGAACGCAGAATTAAACACGCTAAATAATGGTGTAAATTGTTTTATTGTAGCATGAACGGTTCGCTTGTATTTAAAGCTTAAACTCAGGGGACCATAATTTCTGCGCCGACAGTATACCTATTAATAACAATGCTATCTTTTCATGCCATATAGGCTTTTGCTATAGCTAACTGTATTGCTTACTAAAAGTTATTAGTGAACTTGTAAAGTTCCCAATGTTATAATTATTGACTTTGATGTATTAACTTATTTGTGAAAAAAAGGTAAAATGCCTATTAACATTTATTTTCCTGTGAATGACTTGGTTTTTGGCAAAGTTAAAGGTTTTCCTCACTGGCCTGCAAAGGTTATTGAAATTGATACAGAATCATACAAAACTGTTGTTGAATATAAAGTAAAATTTTTGCCACTTATGAAGTCGCACACCTCAATAAGGGTGACCTATGTCATTTCCAAGAAAACAAAATGAAGTTTACTCTTGAAGCAGTGACAGATGAACACAAAAAAGACTATAAGCAAGCCTTGATAGACATTGATAAAGCTTGGGAAACCACATTTAACCCTTTCACTCCCAGATTTTTTTTTTTTTTGGACGATCTGCATAAAAGCCCAACTATTTTCCATAGCGATCAGCATAAAAGCCCAAGGCACTTTTTATGGTTTTGACAGTATTCTAATTAACACCTTATATTTTTATTATTTTCCAACCAATTTCAATGATTTTTTTTTTTTTTTTTTTTTTTTTTTTTTTTGAAGGAGTTTCTTAACAAATACCACCAAGCATAAGATAAAAATAGTCATACAAATTATATAGAAATAAAAAAACACTTACCTTTTTTTACATCCAAAAATAAAATCCGTAGAAAGTTCAATATATACATTTTTTTTTGAATTAGTAAAAATCAAACTAAACACTGTACACTATTATATAACTGATACTGAATAACATTTCAAATTTTTGTTCATTTTCTTCCATAGATAAAGTTTTTATGGACACTTTTCAAAAAAAGTATGTATTAAAAAAAATAGGCCATCCTTAAACATCTATTTTGTTGCTAGGTTACCAATAACTACTTATTTCATCTATTAATTATGTTTACAGCACTTGAATAAATTACACAAATGTTCAAAATCGAAAAAAAAACATCATTTACCAAATATTTACAGTTTATATACAAACTTTGTGTTAAAAACTGAGTAAACATTACTTTCACTTGACTGTTCAACAACTTTGGCAATTGTATTTTCACTTAACGGTGATCGTTAACGTTTCATTATTCACTGATATGAACACAATAATACATTCGCAGAAGTAAAGTAAATAAACACAATACAAACGACAATAAAAACAAACGAACTGTGATGTAAACAAACAACTGCGACAAGCTTGGTATACTGCAACTGCACTGACACAGCTGACGGACGACGCAATAAGTCAACACCCACTAAATCATTTATTTTAGTTCGTTGTTTCAAATCCAAAGACATTTAAACTTCCATATATGAATAAAATAGGTCTTACTGATTATATTAACATCAAAATATAATAGATTTTTACGAAAATTGATTTTTTTTAAATTAAATACCAAAACGTCCGGTTGGGCTTCTTTGCAGATACGACCGACGTCCGGTTTCCCGGACGCCGGGCTTCTTTGCATATACATTTAACGTCCGGAAAACTGGACGTTGGGATTGAAAGGGTTAAAAAAACAAGCAAAGCTGGAATAGTATATAGTAGTACTCCTACCTCAAAAAATAAAACAAACAACTTCCTCTCCAATAACACCTGCATCACATAAAAACAGCAAATCCACACTAATAAAAACTATTTCAAAAACCCTTAATACGGGAAATGGTAAAACTGATGCAGCAGTGAATACTCCTTCCTATTTGGACCTAACATACCAGATTGATGCCCTGACTGATAAATGTATTTCACTAGAACAATCCCTAGTTGAAAAAAAACAATCTTTTAGCGCAATTTGATGAAATCCACATAGTAGAGTACAATATCCAATAAACAATGAAGATTTTCACACAACAATTTTGAAAGAAGAACTGTGCAAATATAAAGCAGAAAATAAAGAGCTCCAATGTATAATTGAACTTCTTCAACATGACCTAAAAACACAGAAATATAAATAAATAAGCAGAAAGATCTCAATAAAAAATGCTTCAATTGTTTTCTCCACCCTTAAGACTAACCAATTGTGAAGCATCACCAACCAGGACTACATCACATTTGACTTTAACTCCTAATATTATTAGTTCAGATTTTTTTTCGGAAAACCGCTATAGTCAGCTTGCAACCATTGACCCCCAAGATAAAGATGAACCTTTTATTAAACAGAAAAATGTTTCCCAAAAGCAAAACAAAAACAAAGTAAATAATCAATCACCTAAGTCTTTGCCCAAACATAACAATAAATCCAACAGACCGAATGTAATCATTCTATCAGACAGCCATGGCCGTGACTTAGGACATCTTCTTGAACAAAGAACAACTTACAATGTTTGTTCGTTTGTGAGGTCAGGGGCTTGCTTTAAGAAAGTAACGGAAGATGTGCAAGAGTTAGGGGAACACCTGGGAGGTGACGACTACATTCTGGTTCTGGCAGGGACCAATAGTGTAGAAAATACAGTAGAAAACAGCCTTGTTATAGATATGACTAGTCTCATGAAAAAAAAACCAGCATACTAATTTAATATTAGGCACTATTCCTAAAAGGCATGATGTTTCTCATCTGGACGTAAAGATATCTATAATTAACTCAGAATTAGAAAGGAATGCAATGAAAAATTCAGGACTATAAACCTACTTCCTCTTCATCTGTTGCCTAGACATCTGTTTACGGCCCATGGGCTCCATCTAAATAGACTAGGGAAAGCAGAAGTTGCCAGGAACATTGCAAGTATTAAACACTCTTCCTATAAAGATCATATAGGCAAATATGAAATAACTTATATACCAATTCAAGAGTGACAAAGAAGTGGGTTTTGCACATTCAATATCTGCTGATCTTGAAAGTGAGAGAAGCCTGAGTGTGGGTGTTGCAGTGGTATTCAGGGATGTCTTTGGAAAACCATTATCCTCCGATTGTACCAGAAGCCATCTGGCTCATCAGAAGAACAAGGATGGATGTAGTGTGTTTAGCTTAATCACTAAACCAAAATATCACCAAAAGCCAACTACAAACAATTACAGTGCTGCTTTCTTACAACTAACGGAAGAGTTTGAAAAAAGGAAACTGAAAAAACTAATTTGCTCCCCAATGGGATGTATAAGGGATGAAATATGGCCAGATCACTTCATCAGAGAACTAGCAGAATTTCAAAGAACTACTGGTGTAACTGTTACCATAGTTTGCTACTACCAAGAATCTAGTCGACCCTTACAAAATGGGGTTTCCTTTAATGACTTTGTACAGCACATCCAACAAGGCATTAATAATTATTACCTACGAGAATCCTCTCCTGTCATCCAACTGAGTCCCGGTGCAGCATCTGATGTGAGGCCTACCTCTGATATCGACACCATACACCCAGAGACTCCAGCTTCTACGTCTTTCCCTACTGAAACCACAATCCAGGATGTCAGTCCTCAGCAACAACAATCTGATTTTTGGACAGTTCATGCCAACTCTTTGTCTCAAACTTAAAACTCACCTTCATGTGAATAACTCCTCCCCTCTCTCTCTAAAATAAAAACTAAAGTTCAAAATAAATCTAAAATATCAATCCTTCACCAAAATATTCAACATTTCAGCTCCCGTAAACTGGCTTTGGAAATAATACTTGAAGAAATTGATCCAGATATTGATATTCTCTCAGAACATAAATTGCAATATTTCGAAATAATAAATGCAACAGTAAACAACTACGCAATAAAATCATTCTTCTGCCACAAAACTTTTGGAGGAGGATGAGTTATGATACTTACTAACAGCAATAGTAGTACACAGTTAAAAAATGTAGATATTCCAAAAATTACAGAATTAAGTGAAAAAGAATTTGAGTGTTGTGCAGTAGATGGTAAACAAGGCAATTTGTCAATAATTATAGGTGGATTGTACAGAACACCTGGCATAATGTATGATAATGTGTTTTTGAATAAGCTTGACATTGCTATAGGTATGTTACTTACTAAATATGAAAATATAATTCTGCCAGGGGACATAAATATAGATGTTTTAAAGAAGAATGCAGCTCATAATGAGTTAAAAAATACTTTAATTCAGCACAACATACAATATCTTGTTAATTTTTCTACAAGGGTTACCATTGATTCCGAAAGTGGTACAGATAATATTATTACTAATATTGATAAGTCACAACTCTCAGTTTCTGGTATGGTCACTGAGCTATCTGATCATGATGCTCAGCTGTTAGAAATAGCATATCCTAATAAAAAAGAAAATCAGCCAATTTCACAACTAAAACGAAAATTTATTAAAGAAAATGATGATTTATTTGTTAAAAAATTAGCTTCAGAAACATGGCTAGATCTGTACAATGCTCCAATAGAACATAAATATGACACTTTTTACAGCATTTTTATATATTATTTCAATCTATGCTTTCCATTAGTAAAATCCAGGGTTGATAACATTAATAAGGACAATTGGATAAACTATGATCTTAAAAAAAGAAATGTAAGAATAAATTGTATTAAGTCAGACTATTAGGTTAACTAAAGATATGGCTACAAAAGAATTATTTAAAGAAAGAAAAAAGATATATCATTTAAATGCCATTGATGCAAAAAAGGAATTTATAAATAATAAAATCATTAATTCTGATAATGTCTGCAAATCTACTTGGAAAATAATAAATAAAGTAATAAAACCTAAAATAAAAAGAAACAATGACATTAGATTGATTGCAGATGGCCAAATGAGCTCCGATCCATACAAAGTATGTGAAATATTTAATAGTCACTTCATAAATGTTGTAGATGACAGTCTAGTTCAAAATTTCCCTATCTGTGTTAACCATAATGGTAATAATTTAAATACTCAAAATCCACCCAACTACCAGCTTCGTATAAAGCCTTTAAGCGAAATCGAACTTGTCTATCATATTTTAAAAATAAATTCTCTGCGGGGTATGACGGTGTCCCTATGCCTATTATAAAAAATGCAAAATATCCATTGATTAAACCATTAATGCATTTTATTAACTCTTCTTTTGTGAGTGGAATATTTCCAAAAAAACTGAAATTTTCGAAAATAAAAGCAGTTTTTAAGAAAGGTAGTACAACTGATCCTACTAATTATTGTCCATTGTCGATACTGCCAACCTTCTCTAAAATATTTGATCGTGTAATGCATATTAGGTTAGTGGAATTCTTAGAAACTAATGGTTTATTTGAGGATGAGCAGCATGGGTTTAGGTCAGGTAGATCTGTCATCACTGCTGGGATTGAGTTTGTGGAGTCAGTTCTGGATTCTGTGGACTCGGGTAATCGTGCTATCAGTATATTTATGGACCTCAGCAAAGCATTTGACAGAGTCTGCCATAACACTCTTATTAGAACATTTAGGGATTGTGGGTGTGCCGTTGAACTGGTTTATTTCATATCTTAGAGAGAAAACAGTATGTAGAACTTCCTCATATTCAGAATGGGCAACTAACCTCTGCTAAATCATAAATGAAAATAATTAAATATGGAGTCCCTCAAGGCTCTATACTTGGCCCCCTATTATTTCTGTGCTATATTAAAGGTTTGCCGAATACTGTTTCAAATTTAAATAGTAAAATTTGTTTGTATGCCAATGACTGTAACCTGGTTATATCTCATAAATCTCTAAATGAAATAGAAAATATAGCAAACCAAAATATGACATCAATATATAATTATTTTTGTGAAAAAATGTGTTACTTAATGCAGATAAAACTAAATATATGTCATTTTGTGCATACAAAAATAAACGCAGTCCACAGCCAAAAATTGAGGTTCAAAATACACTAATAGAAAAAGTTGGTCAAATTAAATTTTTAGGTTTAACATTGGATGAAAGCTTAACTTGGGATGGTAACATACAGGTAACTCAAAGGAAAATATCTTCTGGTCTTTACGCATTGAAATCAATTTAAAAATATTATAATCTGGAAACTTTTAAAAATGGTGTATTACTCACATATTTCTTTTGGTGTTGCTTTGTATTTTGCTGTTATAAAAAAAGGCTATAAGGGTTATGTTAAATTTACAGAGACAGGAGTCGGTGAAAGAAATATTTTCGAATTTAGGTATTTTAACTATTTATGGGCTTTACATCATGGACACGATATTAGCAGTAAGGAAAGCTAATGACAGCTTACCTAGATTAGGCACCTTCCATAACTGTTCAACTAGCCACCATAATCAATTGGCAGCTACACATATTAATTTACAGTTCACTAGGAAAAAACCAATAGTTGCAGGCATTAGATTTTACAATAATTTACCTAAAGATAATTTAGCAATTGACAATTTTAAGAATTTTAAAATTAAGCTAAAGCAGTATTTGATCACCAGACCACTTTATTCATTTGATGAGTTTTTGTTTTTAATTAACCCGGGATCAGTCGCGCCTACTCCACTTCCGCGATCGGTCGCGCGTATAGGGTGATTCTAACATCTGGTTTTTTTCAATATTACCATAATATTTTGAATTAAAATTAGAAAGTTCTTTACACAATCTTAAGTTCAGTCCATGCTGTTTATTATACAATGTATAGTAGTTCATAATTGTGTTTTTTTATTATAATTCGACTATTTTTTTTACCCTAAAATCCTAAGAAGAATGTTAGTTTTAACTATAAGGACTTTTGAAATAAAACTTCAATGCAATTAAAATTAAACCATTGTTTTATTAGCTAAAAGTATAACATATAATAAGTACAGTATTATTATTCAATAGATATAGTGAACAGAACGCAACATTTTATGGAACACATTCAATGCACTTCATTTCTGTCAAGCCGACGTGTTCTGTGCATATAGGTTTTTGACATGCGCAGCAGACTTTTACACTTATACAATATACAATACACATATACAATATCCTACAACTAAATAATACACCGATATCACAACAACAAAAAATTGAAAGAAGCAATTATAAAAGTAACACGATAGGTCGCGCCGTTAGAATGGCTCTACACCACACTGCCACGTGAACGGTCGCACGTCTAGAACGACACTAACTGTACTGTGGCGTGCTATAAACAGTCCCCCCCACCACTGCTAGACTATGAGTCATCATGAAACCACCTGAAATACATCCAGAAAGAGTTCCTCAAGGCATATTAAAAATATAAAATTTATAATAAATAAAACAAAAAAATTTCGTTTTAAGCGAAAATTTTTGTTAGAACGGTTCTAATAGTGCGACCGATCCCGGGTTAATAGCCTTAAGGACTGAAATGTAAACATACACAAATTAATCTTGAATATAATGATAACCGTTATAATGACTGATTTGTCATAGGCCTAAAATATCATTTTTGTAGATTAAGTAGGCATTATGTACCTTGTATTATCTTATGATACCATAATTATTGTAATTTATGGTATATTGTAAACTGACGCCATTTTATGTTTGTTACATGTATATGTACAAATTGTGAATAAAGTGAATTTGTATTGTATTATAATGCATTTAGCATGGTGTACATAAATGCATTTAGGTACTGTTATGTATTTTCTTAGGAGCGTTCAGTGGATTTCTGTTATTGTAAATAGTTTTTAGTATCATAGACTTTATTTACTATTACACTTGATCTATAGTGGTATTTTTTGTTATGAAGAAGCGCTTTTGGAAAATATTTTGATTATGAAAACATATCATCAACGTGGAGAAAATAATGTTTCTGTCAACTGTAAATGGCTGTGATAATATGAACTGTCCATTCCACGCCACAATAATTGTAAATATCTGAACTTCGATAATCACCAAGTTTTTATTTATGGTGGTGTTCATAAATTGAATCTGTTCTCATTTAGACCATTTAGGAATTATTATTTAAATATAGGGATTAACAACAAATATTCATTGCTGATATTTGATGTTAAAAAGAACATATATGTTCAGGTACAGATATCAATGAAGTGAATGCCATTTTACATAATTTCATTTCGCCACCTTTTCTTCTGGGTATTGAATGGATAACCTTCATTATTAATGATTATTTTTAAAGAAAAGATTTCACAATAAAGATCATCTTCAACTAACAAAAGTGTAAATAAATGGTCACCTCTTTTGGAGAGTTAAATATGACAAGTGATATACTGTCGAAGAAAAACTATAAACACTCGAGTTTTAAACATCACTGTAAAGAAACTAATTACAATAGAAAAATACAAATGACATTAAAATTTTCATTGTTTATTCCTGCACTTTTGAGTGTAAAAGGGAAATTTTTATCTTTTAACAGGTTTTTTTTTAAATCACGAGTAGAATAAAAAAAGAGTGTTATTTCTAAAACTCTTTAGCGAACCGACGACTTTAAAAATGTCTACAATAAAAACCTCTGGTCAGATTAAATTGAAACTTTAATAGTTCATTTATCAACGATTTTACTAATTTATGCTAGGGTTTTATGAACTTTGATTAATTAGCAAAAATGTTTTTATGGAAAATGTAAAACATCTATTTCTAGTAATTGAGTAGGCCTGCGAAATTGAGTAAAACTTCGTTTTACGTTCCTAAAACTTTGTTCGTAGAAAAGTAGATGATGACCATTGCAACTTATAACCAATAATGAAGTACATTTGCTGGATAGACTCTTGAAGTTGGGAATTACATGATGATGGTGAAGATGACTTTTAGGCTAGAGTAGAGGCGTACTGAACAACTCTAGAAAAGTAGACAGCCCAAGATGATAACCATTGCAACTTATAACTAATAATGGAAGTACCTTTGCTGGATTGACCATTTAAAAATATTGATGATTTGTAGGTGACGTTTTCAAAACAAGCTTGAGAAGTGGATTCATGATCTAAAGTTGACTTAAGTTTTGATTATATTGAAGACAGCTATGCAAGACAATTTCAATTTCAAAATTCTTGTATTCATAAAATGTACAGTTGCACATTTATTTTATACAATTCAAGTATATTCATGATGGGGGTAAGACGCCGGGAAGTGCCTCAACATATAGTGTCAGTGGGTGAGTCAGTATGTATCTCATAGAGTTTTATAGTATATATAGACTAGGTGACACCCAACCCTAGTCTATATAAGTGCTACGCTCACCTAGGTACACTGCCTTTAGCTACTTTGTGCAACTCAGCCTGTGGCCTAGTGGGAAGTTCGGCCTACGGTCTCGCCAGGACACTACTATAAATCCTATTGTGGAACTCAGCCTACGGCCACGCCAAGACACTCCTTCCACATCCATTTATGGATATGAAACTATACGTACACACTAATGGATACTGTACTGTGAAAATAAAACAGTGTCACTAATCACATTATTTTGACCAAGGCGACTTGTTGATATTTCTTTATGATGATAACCCCTAGTAAGAAATGCAGTTCTTGATGATGTTCAACTTACAGGAAAGATTGAAAATGGCTAAGTTGGTCAATCCCAAAAGAGTCAGAAACGACATCTTACGATGACCAAGACACCTTAATAAGCATGAAAAAAAACCATAAATCTTGTTGAATAAGTAGTGAAGTTTTATTTATGCAGTGACTTGGTATAATTTTTTATGGTATCTATCTTCAGTTTTTTTTTTTTTTTTATTTATGGTATCTATCATCAATAGATTGTAGAAGACTACTTGTGATCAATTTCTGCTTTTTCTTGGATTGCTTTGACAGTTAAATGGAACTGGAGTGAAATAAAAAACTTACATATCTATCTGAGAGGCGAACTTTGTGCTGCAACTTGACCTCATCATACACGATAACATATTATTTGAAATATAAAATCACAATACAAGAAAAGTAAGCAATGTGATGGAACGTGAGTATTGAGAATGAAAATACAAAGCTTAGGTGATAGGCTAGTTTATCTTTCATTGGTTGCTAAAAAATATGAGGTCTTAACAGCTTTGCTTTAACGTTAGTTGATGCCTTTTAGCTTTTGTACTATTGATTATTGAATTTAGTTATTGCAGATGTATTTTACTGTACAAAATGTAATGCATGCTTTCCCTTTATGTATTTTAATTATTGTACTGGTGGGGAATTACTATGTTTTAATGTCTTTCAATATATTTTATAAGATGATCTGTTATCTTTAAAAATCTTATTAATATGAAATTTCAACTATTTATTTGTTTTCTTAAGAACATCTAAGGTAAATCAATTGTAAGTCTAGGAATAAATGGTAAGTCACTTTGTCAAATGTAACTTTTCTGTGGACATGCTCCTGACTAGTTTCTTAAATAACCCCCCCTCCCCAACTCTGCCAGCAATTGTTCAATATAAATGCACTAGAAATGTACTTATTAAGAGTCAACACTATGCCGGATGAAAAATAATTCGACATGGTTCTTAGTACATTTATACAGGGTGAGTCTCTACTGACACCATTAAATTTACCTGTTTGTTGTACTCACAAAAAGGAACAAAAAAGTCCGTATTAACCTGTGTCCGATTCTCTAACGTTTGGCTGTAAGGGCTCATATTGTGCGTTTTTAAAATTACTTGACATTAACTCACTGATTGAGCTACAAAAACAAAAGCAAAACACCTACCAGATTCTTATTAATACCATTGAAAAGATCGTTAAATTCTCTATAAATGTCAATTATTTTGCAAGTAAACATAAATAAAAACTCGATTTCCTAGAGGAAGTTTATTAAACAAATATGCAACATGTATTTTTCTCCAATTGTTCAAGACGCCATATCAGCACATAAGTGTAGTCTAAATTAATGTAAAGTTAAGTAGAAAACTTTTCCCACTAATAAGCTTGGAATAGATGTATAATTTAATTGGGTTGAATATCATGAAACCAAAAATAACACCGAAAATATTTCATAAAACATGGTTTATTCGGTTGTACCTAACAAACAAATTGTCAGTCTTTACGAAATAAAAAACATAATAACTGCAATATTTAGATAATCATGCTTTATTATAACAAAAACTACTTAAATAAGTGTTCAATATGTCCACCATTTTCCCTTATGCAGGTACGGACTCCCTTCGGTTCCTCAACTCCCTTACACTTGCCTTTAGATTGATTTCATTTCTAAGGCGTCTAACAGCCCTCACTCAATTCTCAATTCTTCTCAATTTACATGATGTCTCAATTCTTCGGCTGTTTGTACTGGACTTCTGTACACTTCTTACTTCAAAGAACCCCAGACGTAGTAATCAATATGGTTGCGGTCAGGGGATCGTGGTGGCCAAGCAACATTTCCGCCTCTCCCAACTCACATATAGAAGTTGTTTATATGTTCACGCACGTTGATGCTGAAATGTGGTGGTGCTCCATCTGCCTGGTAAATAATGCGCCGACGCAATTCCAACGGCAAGTCTTCGAGAAGGTCTGGTAGGATATTATTTAGAAATTGAAGGTAATGAACTCAAGTTAATGATGTAGGGAGATCAAGGTAGTGACCTATCAGCTTGTCCCCTATCAGTCCAACCCACACGTTTAACTTAAACCTAGTTTGGCTCCGTGATTCACGACAAAGATGTGGGTTTTCAGTATCATAGAAGTGTTCATTGTAGTAGTTAAAAACACTGTCTCGTTTAATGTAGATTCGTCAGTCCACAAAATTGTTTTAAGAAAATCTGCATTATCCTGCTGTAAAACCCATTGACAAAATTGACGTCTCAGAGGAGGGTCTCTGGGTTCAATTGTCTGGACACGAGTAAAGTGGTATGGGTGTATTTGATTTTTACGCAAGAGTCTCGACACAAACGACTGGCTTACTATACATTCAGTAGCAATTCTTCTTGTACTTGTTCTTGGATCTCTTTAGACTTGGGCAAGTACAGCTTCCTCTAACCCAACACCTTGTATGATGTCACCAACGGAGCGGTCATTGACCGGAAATCTAACAGTTTCACGCAGACAATTATGAACCCTTACAAATGTTCTTACATCAGAAATTCTTCTCTCTGGAAATCAACGAATGTATTCTCTATGACTTTCAGCTGCATTGCCAAAACACAATCCGTATACAAACTGTATATCAGCATATTCTACATTAGTAAACGAATTCATAGTTCACAACAAACGTTTCACGCAATGCCACAACAGAACAAATGCTTATACCCTCACTAATTTTAAGCTAACTATGCTTAAGTATAAAAGTAAAAATAAATATTTCCAAATTGTCCAAAGAAGATGATTTGTGTTTTCACAGACTAATATGAGTAACTATTGTTCAAAATGGGGTAATATTTGCAACAGCTGATTTCAGGTACAGAATAATAATAAAAGTGTAACAGCGGATTTCAAATAATAGTCCAATCAGCTCATTATGGAAGTTATGTGCAACCGAATAAACCATGTTTTATGAAATATTTTAGGTGTTACTTTTGGTTTCATGATATTCAACCCAATTAAATTATACATCTATTCCAAGCTTATTAGTGAGAAAAGTTTTCTACTTAACTTTACATTAATTTAGACTACAATTATGTGCTGATATGGCATCTTGAACAATTGGAGAAAAATACATGTTGCATATTTGTTTAATAAACTTCCTCTAAGAAATCGAGTTTTTATTTATGTTTGCTTGCAAAATAATTGACATTTATAGAGAATTTAACGATCTTTTCAATGGTATTAATAAGTATCTGGTAGGTGTTTTGCTTTTGTTTTTGTAGCTCAATCAGTGAGTTAATGTCAAGTAATTTTAAAAACGCACAATATGAGCCCTTACAGCCAAACGGTTGAGAATCGGACACAGGTTAATATGGACTTTTTTGTTCCTTTTTGTGATTACAACAAACAGGTAAATTTAATGGTGTCAGTAGAGACTCACCCTGTATAGTAGCACTAATCATTCCATTATAACCCTTCCTTATCTTCAATAATTATTATATCTAAGTACAGTAATACATTTTATTAACAATTTGTGCTGAAGATAATTATAAAATTACAAGCTACTACTTCTGCACAAAAATTAGGTGTATATTTCCCAAAGCGTTTTATTTATTTTGCCATTTACTTTAGTATAATATCTGTAAGTGTGGTCCTGTTCCGGCTTCTGGCTATCTATGTATCTGTAATGACTAAGAAAAAAGCATATAAGCTAGAAGACCTGACTATAGAAACAAGAAAATTGTCCGCTAAACGACAAAAATTACCACTATGCATGCATGCTAAAGGATACTCCAATGTTTCCAAATCAGCAGTCAAATTGACCTCTTGCTGCTGTATATATATTAGAGGGCCAAGGAGCCAATACCACTATTAATTTATGGTATTATGGGGGGGGGGGCAATACCACTCTACATTTAAAGGAAGCAGAGTGCCAATACTAGTGTACGTATATGGAAGTGCTGGGGGGGCCTCATCACTCTACGTTATGGATGATTGAGTGGATGTGTATAAGTGATCAGGTGGGTGCCTATATACCTAATACTCAGCCACCAATTCTAGGGTTAAGTTTTAGTAACTGTACTATACACTGTGTTAATTATTTTATTTGTTTTTTAACTATCTGTGTTACAAAGTTTTGTCTTTTTATTTTCTAGGCTTTAAACTGGCTGACACCTCCAAACAGGAAGAGATTGGCCAAGAGTTTTCATCATACACCATTCTGGTAGATAGGGCTTGCACATTCAGTTCAATTAATGTATTCTATTGGTCTCAAAAAAGTGGTCATATTTACACATTTTTATTTTTATTTTACACACTTGATCATTTTTCATCAAATCCTTTTGTTTATAGTTTTTTACTAAATTATTTTGTATTTTATTTATAGGGATATGCTAGTTTAGCTCTTACTTATCTTAATTTAAATTTTTATTTGATTACAGAATATTTTGTTTACTTTTAGTATATTTTTTATGTAAGTTTAAGTAATTTATGCTCTACCTGACTTTTCTCCAACTCTTCAACAACATGAACACTGCATGATTAACATTTTATAACTATTAACTTATTCTACAGTACTAGCTTCCTTGTTATTTTTTCAATATGCAATTTTCTGTTTTCTTAAATGAGGTGTTTTTAAACTCATTTAACTCATTGTGATTAACTAAAAGCGTGTGATTTGTAGGACATAATTTGTATTTTTTTCTATGTTTTATTACATAACCGCATTAAATGTAATTTGTGTATACTGAGTTTAATAAAATTAATAATAATAACGTTCCTAATACTTTATTTAAGCATTAAACTGTTTGTTATGTTAGTTATACTTTATCTTATTTATATATTTGGAGCCTTATTTATATCTGAATAAAGTATTAATCTTTCGTTCATTTTATAAGGATTAATAAACTTTGTAATTTTTAAACATGTATTTTTATTGGCCTTATTAAGTTTAATATTGTTCTTATTAATGTAGACATTTTATTACACGTTACAGGATAAGATAAAAATATGGAACTTTTTAAATAGCTGAAGTGATTAAACGTATATGATTGAAACTAAATATGCTTCAGGAAAATAAAAACTAATTTTTTTTATAGATCTTTTAGAATTTTATAATTTTGGTAATGAATCTTTACATTTCAATAAATTGTACAATACAAAATCCAGTGAATAAAGGTTAAATAAAAAGGGTTAATGCTAATGTTGAAAATTCATCCAGTATTGTTTGTTTATTAGCAACCTCCACGTAACTTCGCTAGTTTCGTTTCTCTTTTGCTTAGCACTTGGAATGTACTTGTATTGTTCTTTCACTCCCACTTATTCAGACTCACTATGTTTTGTGTGTTTCCCTATTCATTTATTTTAAATGCTTTAATTGTTTGCTCACAAAGTGTGATATACCTAAACATAATCAACTATTCATTTACTCCCATTTAAAAGAAAGGTCAGGCAATAATAGAGATATATATTTCTTTAAGTGTGTTTGTTCGGGCGTCCAGTTTAGTGTTCTAAGGAATTTTGTTCTAGATTTTACCGCAGCTGCCGCTAAGAGTAGTAAAGATCCTGACTCACTAACGAACAAGCAATGTATTGCCCTCCCCTCATAGACCCCGCCTGCCCTGCTCCGCAAACTTGACAGATGGGCATAACTCCCACATTTATTGTAAACTCTACCAATGAATTATATATACATAAATTAATCTGCGTGTTTAGCCAAAGATGATTGTACAAATTTCAACTCAACATTTAAACAAATATCATTTATAGAAAAATAACTGGTAACACTTTTACCATTTTTTTTAGATTTATAATATACTAAGTTGATTAGTACCTTTTGTCCACTATATTTTCAAAATGTTAATAAATTATACCACACGGTTTGTTCATGAGTTATGCACCAATAAGGTCAAATGAGTCACTTTGGGCAGCTATATCTCCATAAAGAAATGTTTTAGAATTTTTTCCCATAGCAAATTTGTTACTTACATGGATACTAACAATTTTATCCAAAAAATGTTCAAAAATAATTTTCAATCGAACATCCTTTAGAGAATCAACGAGTATGCATCAAAATAAAAATTGTTATTCAATCACTATTTCATAAATAATTATTATTTACTACTAGAATAGGTCTACAAAAGTAATAATTAAAATTATTTGTTTTGAACCCAGTTTATGCAAAGGTGATTTATATAACGATTTGGTTTTTTTTTTTTTTTTTATTTTTTTCCAAATTGGTAATGCTTTTTTACTAAAGTAGAGCGTCAAAAATCAGGATTCATTGGTACCAAACCCCTTCCGAATTTTTAAAATATCCGTATTATCAAAATTAACTTGCACAATGGCCGGAAGATGTCTTCAATGTAAAAAGAAATCTGCTGTTTTTCATATTGGCGGTTGACAGAAAATAGGGCGGATCAATGATATCAATTAAGATTTTTAATAATAAACTGTTTTAATTGAATTTCACTTAAAGACTAACGTTTTATATACTTAACCTTTTAAGTGCATTATAATGCATAGCTCTAAAAATGTTACTGTAAATTACGGTACGTAATTAGAGGTTTTTAAAAAATCCGTTATAGCTTTGTTTCAATGTTTAGACATGTATGCTTCTTTTTGAACAAATCTATATTGGTCATAATTAACAACTACAGTATTTCGTTTGCCTATCAAAATAGTTTGTTCTTTCTATGAAGTTCGATCCCTGGTTTGGTATAGTTGTGCGCTCGCAATCCCCTTTCTTGCATACTAATAAACTAACTATAGTAGCACTTTTGTTCCATTCATGAAGTTTTAGGTTAGTTTACAACTGACTGAAGACTCGGTCATCATGTATATGTATGATTTCTACCTTTCCTCGCTCTGTAGTTCTCTTTGAATTGAACTAATTCAAATCATAATCACCGAACTAGTTCACTAAGCTGACTCGTTCATTGACTCGGTCGTTCACGAACTACATCTAACGTCGCTAAGTCGCACAAATCCTGTCATAGCGCACAGCAGACTGTTAAGTCGTGTTTAAACTTTAATTTATAGTATAAAATATGTGTTGTTTAATACGAATATTTCATCAGAATTGAATCCGAATTATTGACTATCTGGATTTTTGACATCCGAATAATTGACGCTTTACTGTACTCAGAACAAGTGTCGTTGAAGTATTTATTTAAAATCTCTTGAAGCTGATATTTTACTTAAGGCAAATTCAGATATTTTATTATTTTACTTCAAGCACAAAATAAATTTGAAGTACTGTATGTCAACTTCAAGTAATTAGTGTTTCTTCCTTTTTTTTAATAGTATGAAATGCATTTTTTTTTTAAGCAGGGTTCACGTTTTACCCCTTTTTAAGAACAATATGTTGTGCCTTGTTTACTCCTACCAAGATTTTAAAGAATTCCTCAAAAGAAAGGACCTTTAGAGAGAATGGTGAGATAGAAAGCTACACGTTGTGTAAAAGAGAACGAGAAGCATGGTTAAAATGCATGAGCATTGACCTCCTTGTTTACTCTGTATTCACTGCTAACAGACACAAATGTTTGTACACTCTTATACACCAGTTATTAGAAAATAGAAGACCATACGCCTCCTTACAGTCTGCACTTGTTCTTAAGGCCTAGCTCAAATAATAATACAATAAACTCACTTTATCCAGACTCAAATCATCTGAATACTGGATTTTGCGGAATGGCTGAACGATGTAATTACTGTAATAAAATGTTAATTGATACGCCACAACAATCACATGTCGTAGTCTCCACGATAAAATCAGCACAGCTGAGCTGCTTGCATTGTATCAGAAACATTGCGGTACTTAAATTCATGTATTACTAAATGGTTTTGGCAATCCACAAGGAGTAAGCCTAGAGTACAATAAATATAAATGAAACATATTTGTTTTAGAGTAATTTATTACATTCTTCATTTTTGACTTACTTTTTTAATTTAGTCATATGATCCATAAGTTTTCCATGACTCGTGTTTCCTGTTATTAGTTAGGAAACTACTGTAACCTTCTTGTACAGATTGCACAGTTGGAATTCAGTATCTCTTGCCCTAATGCATAAAATCAATAACTCCCTGAATAAGGTGTGTATGTGAGCATGAGAGAATTAGGCAATATCGACGTAATTCCTCATGTTACTGACATCCCTAATAATTGAGCCAGAACCGGAACTTCTGCACACGTTTGTCATGTGTACATTGTTTGATGCAGGAGCTTCCATATCGACTTTTATTTGATTTTACCCTGACTTTTCATCTGGACTTATATGTTTCCAGATCAGGAATACTACTATAAAAAATTACTATACTATAAAAAATACTGTACTATAAAAAATTAGTTAATTTTACCTGAAGCATTTACGTAAGTTTCGTTTTATAAAGTTTCATACTTGAATATACACATCCTGTTCAAGCAAACACCAGTAGATAAGTATTATTATTTTTAATTGTTAAAACTAAATTTTATTACTAACGATATTCACTTAAAATGAAACTAGTATTATTTTTACTTAATAAGGAAGTAGCTGCAACATTAGCCATAGCTATGGCCCAGTAAGCAAACAACAAACCTAAAGAGATGGATCATTCCTATGTATATCTCCAGGCAATTTCATAAAATAATACGATAATCTCCAGGATTACTAGCAATATACGAGGGCTGTTCAGAAAGTAACCTCTGCTCACAGTGTGGGAAGTAGAGGGCGTAGGACCGCCATCTAGCATGCAGGGTAGGTCAGTGGGCTTCCATTAAATTCTGTAGTTTGTATTAGAATGAAGTTTGTCCTAGCGCTAGTTTGTTTTGAGTCACTTGTTGAAATGAGTACTGCAATAAAAATTCCTACGAAGTGTGAAGTGGATTCTGTCATTCAAGTTTTGTGGTTTTCTGGAACAATTTTCTGTACCCACTGAGCACAAAACTTTCGGTAGCCTAACCTGTCAGTCACTGCCTTGTACAAAACAGTCCTGTAAATTGGTGGAAATTCTTCCGAAAGTTCTGAGACGGTGAAGCGTTAGTAGTTACGAATTTTTGAGTTGAATTTCTCAACCAGATCACCTGTGACCACAGACGACCTGACATTTGTTTTGCCACTTTTGGCCATGCGAACTCATTCCCGAACAATTCCTGCAATCATTACATTTGACCCATACACAGTACGAAGTTCTCTATGAATAGCTGCTGCCGAATACTGTTTAGCTACAAAAAATCTAATGACTTCACACTTCACGGGAATTTTTATTGCAGCACTAATTTCAACAAGCAACTGAAAACAAACTAGTGCTAGGACAACTCTTCACTCTAATAGGACTGGACGCCCACTGACCTGCTGTCCGCACCAGCGCAAGATTGCGGCCCTACGCTCTATACTCCCCACACAATAAGCAAACGCAGGTTACTTTCTGAACAGCCCTTGTATATGAAAAATATACATATTAGTACCATATCCTGTTATATTAGTTTTTCTAGATCTGTGTTTGAAGGAATGTAACTGATTCACACATTTGAATGTGAAATTATTGTAAATGAATTCATATTCAAACACGCGTAACGAGTATATGCCTTGAAACCATTATATAACTACACATACTCACTATCATAGCTGAGTAAAGTTATGCTTGTAATCAGTGCTTCTGTCTGGGCTCTAATACACATATGCGGATGGAGTCAACAATTTTCAACACTACTTGAAATCAGTATTTAAGTTATTGATCAGTGGGCATCTCAGATAATTTTCCTGATATTTTCTGGTTGGAGAATCCATCTGACGAAATATTTAACTAGTCCTTAGTTTTATTTAATATTTTAGATGTTTGAGAAATGCTTTTTTAAATTTATCCAAGTTTCTTCTCTGTTCAATTATATGGACAGAAAAAAAACCTTTAATCCTAGATCTGTGTTTAAGTTAAGGTACTTAAAACACAATTGAACATAAATTTACTGACATTTATGTCATACAGTATAATGCTCAACTGTGAAAATTAGGTATCCCCTTAAAACATGGATCTAGTGTTAAATCCTCTTATTCTTTTTTTAATCTGTAACAGTATTTAAAATACTCATTTTGCTACAAATTATTTTAGGATTGTAGTTCAAACCAAAGGTTGGTTATATTGCAGCTTGCCTAGGTTATTTGTAAATATTTGGATTATATATTTAACCTCACTTCTGACTGATTTCTTAGTCACTAACTACTTTAAACTTTGGTTGTAATAAACTATATTTTTTGCGATAATTTAGTATTTGTTTTTATTGGACACCTTAATTTTGCATCTTTAATTTGATAAGCATTCTCATATATTTAACCACAGATCAGGGCTGTTGTCACAGACTGGTTATCTTGGATATTATTGCCTGGTTTAATTGCTTTTTATAGGGACCTGGACCCCACCAACTGGCTATTTGAAAAGTTCAAGTCCACACACTTAAAAACGATTTTAGCTTTAGTATTTTGCCATTAGTAATGGTGTCTCCCTAAAATCATACAACCAGGTTGTGACTACTAAATTTACATCCAATTCAATGCAATCCGAGTGTTTAGATTTTTGGAGTTTACATGTTTGAAGCTTAGCAGAGTACATCAACGTGCCAGGAAGTGAATACAACCCAGCATTTGCATGAACAATCGTGTGATACCTATCTGCGATATACAGAATTGAATTGTCTCTTGCTCTCACTAATTGATGTTCGCGTCCACATCAGCAATCCTGTGTTTAACAAACAATGATTTTGGTAGCTGAACTTTTATGATCTCCCAGCTATGTCTGCTACCAATAAAAAAAATCGGCTCTTCTCAGGACCAACAAAATTATAAAGATAAGATTCTGTTTTGAGGACAAAAATATTTTGTATTTTATATCGTAGGCTTAAGCGGCCAGTGTCATTACTAATAACTAAAGCTAACTGTAACGACCACGTCAAGGTCTCAGAGATACCACTGAGAATGCCACGTCGCAGCATGGGCGTAACATTTGGTGATATAAATGTTGTAGATAACTCCTTGACGCGGTCGTTACTGGTACCTTTAGTTATTAGTAAATACTTTGTACTTGGGTTTTAGTTCCTTTAGTTATTTTCAATCTGGTTTATCCATTTTTACTTTTTTCCTGTTTTTTTAGCTGTTTTTGAAAGCCATGATACATATAATGAACATCTGTCTTAATGCAGAACTATGATTGTTTAGCATTTTGTTTGTCAATAACAGTTATGTTATATCATTTACCTTTTATTTTTTTTACTTTTCCAGTTGCAGTCCTGCTCCTATGGATTGATGTTGTTTCTATTTGTCTCTGTGTGTGTGTGTGTGTTTTTTATTTTTCTTGAATAACAGCAGTTTGAATAAGAGCTTTAGTGCCTATCAACAATTACAGTTTGAGGTATAACATTTAGTAAAAAAGAAAGAATATTACTAGAAATTTAAATAATTTTTCTTCACTCTCACTTTTACAACAAATTAGTTTTATACTAAAGTAATAGAAAAAATCTAGGAAGGACAAAGAGGGGTCCTTGTCAAGAATTTGCCTTAGCTGAACACAACCCTGCCAGGCTTATTTGTTGCACTCTTGGGCAAAATACCTATATATATATATTTTGTCAACATCAGACTGGGTGGATGCAAGCAAGGTTACCCCACAGTTGACAATATATTTTTTTATAATATTTAATATTTACAATCTATTCAATACATGAACAATAAGTAAATTCGACGTGTTTCAAATAACAATGGTTGATTACGTTCCAAAGACTGTAAACAACATAACGGATTAAAAATGGTCACTTAAACTAAGGAAGTCATGCCTTTTTAGTCTATAAATGTGTTCACTATTGTCCAGCAAATTCACAGTAAGATGGTTTGCATGTGCTTCAAGCTTCTTTAGGTAACGTAAACTAAATTTTGAGATTTCATCTTGCATGTAGTCAATTCTTGTGTCTCTGTGGATTACTGCATTCCTAACATACCATGGAGCTTGCAATATAGTTCTCAGTACCTTTGACTGGAAACGTTGAATAATGTTCAGATTTTATAATGATGCTGTCCCCCACAACTGTATGCCATATGTCCACACTGGCTTTAAGACAACTTTGTACTGTAACAGTTTATTTTCAGTGGAGAGGTGGGATCTTTTTCCAAAAAGCCAATACATTTTAGAAAATGTTGTATTTAGTTGCAATCGTTTACTCCAGGTATGGCTCTGCCATGTCAGTCGCCTATTTAAGTAAATTCCTAGATATTTAACTTAATTTCGTTGAGTCAGTAGAGTGTTGTTTAAGGAAATATTTGGACAGTTTTCCAAACTAAGCGTAAATGTAATGTGTATGGATTTACTCTTGTTTACTTGTATTCTCCAACGTTTTATCCAATCTGTCATTGAATTTAAAACATCTTGCAAGATCTGAGAAGCTATAAAAGGGTTCCGATGGGAAGCAATGACTGCAGTATCATCAGCGAATGTTGCAGTTAGCGTTTCTTGGTGTGTTGGAATATTAGCTGTGAATATTGTGTACAATAAAGAGCCCAATACACTACCCTGTGGACCCAGATTCAATTAATTTAAGATTTGAGTAACAATTTTGAAATGTTATTCCAAAGTATCGTTGGGATAGGTAACATTTTATTAGAATGTAGAAACAACAGCCCATCATGACAGACTTTGGCCTAGAAAGGAGCCCCAATGTGATGTTGCAAGACACCATGCTAGAAGAAGTTCACACGTTGAAATTCCTTGGAATACACCTGGATCAAGGGTTGACATGGAATGTCCATACTGACGTGGTGTGCGCTAAATTAACATCAGGCATATTTGTTTTGAGGTCTTTAGCCAGATACTGCCCTATTCAGGTCCTGTTGATGGCATATTATGGCTTGATATACCCTCACTTAGCTTATGGCGTAGTGT
This sequence comes from Stictocephala bisonia, assembly GCA_035578905.1. Lineage (NCBI taxonomy): Eukaryota > Metazoa > Arthropoda > Insecta > Hemiptera > Membracidae > Stictocephala > Stictocephala bisonia. The sequence goes on along the minus strand of JAQJVL010000401.1, from coordinate 822,076 downwards.
TATGGGGATCCTGTACGAACAATCAATTTCTTAGATTGTTCAGGCTACAGAAAAAGGCAATACGAATAATCGCAAAAGTCAACTTCAGAGACTCTTGCAGGCCAATTTTTAAAAATTTGAAGATCTTAACGTTACCCTGCCTCTACATTCTCGAAACAACAACTTTTTCATCTCTAAATGCTCCTTGACTCAGGGGCGAGACATACACGAATATAACACAAGAGGCAGGGACAACTACAGGACTGGGAGACACAGAACAGTAACGTTTGAGCACTTGCCCTCAGAAGCAGGTGTTCATCTTTACAACAGACTGCCCAATTCTATGAAAATCGCCACAAATCCGAAAGCCTTCAAAACTCGTCTTAAAGGCTTTTTAGCCTATCATGCATTTTATGCTGTGGACGAGTTTTTGTCGATTAACTAGGAGACCATATAGTTGGTAAGCTGACACCGATGCTGGGAGTGGGATTAATTGGAAGAGTGAATGTTTTGTAAATCTGTATGTATGAGTGAATTTTGTATGAGTGATTGATAACAAAATTATAGTTATTTTAAAACCATTCTGACTTTTGCAATGCATTTATGTATTTACTGCAATAAAAACTGATTTGATTTGATTTGACTTTATCAAAAGCCTGGTTTATATCGTGAAATGCTGCTGAGCAAAATTACTTTTTTTCTAAGGTTTGTCTGATATTATTAACAACTCGATGCACCTGTTAATTGTTGAATGGTTAGGTCGAAATCCGAACTGATGATTTGGAAGTAAATTTAGCTCAGTTAATATTGGATTTAATCGTTTCAAAAACAATTTTTCAAACAGTTGGGATGGAACCGGTAGGAAACTTATCGGTTTGCATGAAGTAACCTGATGAGGTGGTTTGCCATGTTTCAGAATAACAACAATTTCAGCTACTGAGATGGAATGTACTTGAATCTCAACATGACGTTGAACAATAGAGTAAGGAAAACAATCGTTTTCCTAGGGAGCTCTTTTAGCACCTTTCCTGTAATAAGGTCATAGGCAGGAAATTTTTTAGCATGAAGTCCTTCGACTGTTCCTTTACTTCCGATGGTTTGAAAGAGGTTATTGGCATTTCAAGCTGATTAGGTGAGTCCAGGAATCCTTCAACATTTGGACTAGTGTCATTACATCTGTCTGCAGGGTTAGGTTTGAATACATTTTAAAGATGGTTGGCAAATAAGTCTGCCTTTTCCATGCTACTTTTAGCCCAAGAACCGTCAGGCTTGGAAAAGGAGGGATTGGGACTTGTGGCTGCGTCATCCTTTAGGTCACTTTCCATAATGAGTAATCAGCCGCCTCAGTGGGAGAAAGGGTTGACGTGAATTCCTGAAACCAACATTGTTTATATCATACAACATTCTTTTCAGCTGTCGGGAGGCCCGCTTGAAGTTTGTTTTATCAACAGCATTTCTTGAATGTTGCCAGATTCTTCGCAAGTGACGTTTCTCAGCAATCTTTTGTTTTATGTAAAACGGATAGTTAATTTGATTAATAGTTTCACTACACAGTTCCGGAGTTGATTTCCAAGCAGAAGCCTGAACGGAAGAAGTGAATATTTCAACTGCATTATCTATGTCTCCTCCGGTTTTCAAGGGAATGGTCAGATTTAAGGTATTGTTCAACAACTCTCGAAATTGATCCCAATTAGTATTTTTGTTTGACAGTGTAGGTGGTTTTTCCTTTGATATAATAGACGAGCTTATGGTCAGTATTAAAGACGAATGATCAGATGAAAGATCAAGAGATGATGTGATATCCACGTAATTTTGAGAAATCCCTTTGGTTACAAAATAAGTCAAGCAGGTCTGGAATTGTATTTACATCTGTTGGCCAATAAGTAGGATGACCAGTTGATAAACAATTTAAATTATTATTATCTATACATTTTAGCAGATTTCTTCCCCGAGGATTTACTAGTCTTGATCCCCACATTACATGTTTAGCATTGTAGTCACCTCCTGTCAGGAAGTGAGGAGCAAGTGAACTGAAAAACTGATTGAATCGCTGTTCTGAGATGTTAAATCTAGGTGGACAGTAAAGATAAGAAATTGTCAAAGAACCCATCCAATCTTCAACCACAACACTGGTAGCTTGAAAATCATTCTGCTGAAATTTTGGAATTTCATTATGTTTGATAGTAGTTTTAATAGAACAGTACTTCCCCCATGAGCGGTATTGTCGGGGTGGTTGGTGCTATAAATATAAACTTTTGGAATTTTATTCCTAAATTGGTTGATCAGTGTACCTATTTGTTGCGCTTGTTAAGACATGAGCATTTCAAATTTGTTTAGAACTCCATCGATTAATTTATTTAAATTTTCTCCTGCATTTGTTTGACCTGATGTTACACCTGCATAAGTCAGAGATGATGTAGTTGTTGTTAATGAAGATTCTCGAGCCTGGGAAATAGGCGATGGTAAATTTTTAATAACTTTGTCTTTCCCCAGTGGTGAAGATGTCCCTTGTCCTTTTAAAACATTCAAACGTAAAGTATGGAAAGCTTTGTTTTTAATGTCTCTGTATACAGGGCATCCTTTATAATTGGCATGGTGCTCACCACCACATAGTATACATGTAGCAAGAGATTTCTTAGATTTGTTACAATTTTTTGTATGGTGATCAGAACTGCATTTCACATAGCGATTTTTGTACCAACAGTAGTATTTGGTATGCCCGTACCGTTGAAACTTTTTGTATTGTACCACATAATTACGTTTATAGGGAGGTTCGAATACAATTCTAGCATTTAGTAAGAACTGTACATTGAAAATGTCTTTGTTATTGTGTGCGGGATCTAAGACTACAAAAAATATAGACAGAGGATCTTTAGATCTAGAACTTTTCAGGTTTGATATGTTTCTAACAGCATAACCATGAGCTTCTATAGATGATTTTATATCCTGAAGTTCAGTGGAAAAGTGCATGTTTTTAAGCACAATTCTGTAGGCCCTATCCTGTTTAATTTGATAAGTATGAAATCTTACCTTCATGTCAGTTAAATGTTTGACTAGAGTACGTTATGCATCGATGTTTATAGCATTATTTTTACTTTGTCTCTGATAATACATTTGTATACATAAGAATCCTTTGTGATCACTTTTTCAATACTTACAATCATACTCTTAATATTGGAAGTGTTTGGGACGAATATTGGTGGAGGTCTTACCTCTGCTTTGTTGGTGTCATGGTTATGAGACATTTCTTCATCTGCAGTTTGTTTTGGATTATTTAGACACTCAAAACTATTGCGTAAGTTGATAGGATTGTTGATATCAGACCCTGTACAAGGTTTTATAACAGCCAATCCATTACCTGAGGGCAAAAGTCTCTTATTCTCAATCGGCACCCTTTGCCACCTTTTTGTTTGGTTTCTCATCTTCACGTTGGTTGGGAAGAGTGTATTCATGTGATTCGGTTACTATTCCTTCATTAGAGCAATAATTGTGGTCATTGCCCGTATCAATAAACAAAACTTTGTTTACATTTGACTGGTTAACTTTTGAGGTGTTCATTTACTTTACAATTAAGTTCAGATTAATATATTTGTAAGAAAATAAGTAAACACAGTTCTTATACTGTTGAGGATGGAAGAGGAAATAAGTATAGAAGAATCGTAAGTTTATTGCATTGTCGCCCAACAGTACTGATAAACGTACAGGTAGTAGTTCTGAAATTGAAAATATTCCTAATCATGACATTAATGAAAAAGATACTAAAAGAAATGGTATTAATAAAATGGATGAAGGAGGATGAAGACAAGTGTTTGGAGTATGGGGTAAAGTCCGGTTATATTTGCATTTTTAATAGATTTTTGTAAGTACTCTGTAAAGTCTTGAACTGATTTGTCAATACCATTAACTGAATATAAGTCTGTTGTTAGTACTTTTATGCGCGTATCGAATTCTGCACATAATTTATTCCAAACAATTGGACCATTTATCAGTCTGGAAATATAGGGGAAATATTGGTTGTATGAAAAAATCATAGTCCAGCCGTTCTAACTTTACCTCTGAGATTAGCGCTAAGATATACAATGTTACCATGTTGTGCTTCCCTCAGAGGTAAAGTTAGAACGGCTGGAATATGTTCAGAGTCAAGTTCGCTTATTACTTGTTGTAGAATATGAGCTCAAAAAGTGGGTTCAGAAGGAAATATTTGTTTCATTCATAGCACGTAACAAGCCAACCCTTTTTCGGATTATTTATTCTAGAACACCAGAATTTATCTTTACCGGTACAGTTTAAATATCCTAATACATGTATAAGAGCTGGAGAGTCACCATGGCTTATATTTAAGAGATCTTGTTGATGAAATCGTCGATTGGGTGATTTGTACACAGAAATAAAATAACAAGAATAGTCATATTGCAATTTAATTTTGATACCTATAGCTTCAGCTAAAGTAATATTTGGCAACAGTATAGTATATTGTGGTGCTTGAGGTTTTTTTTATTGCCATTCCTCCAGAAGCATTGGTCGCATTTTTGTCTGTTCTATACATAAAATTTCAAGGGATTTCAAAAGGCTCATTTATAACAAAGTGTATCTCAGTGATGCAGGACACATCGATGTTATGCCGAACCATGAACTCTGAGACAATATTTTTCTTTCTTTTTAAACTATCAGCATTCCTGTTCAGGATTGTTAATTTGTATGATCGTGAGTTTAGATCGAGCTAATTTGTAACAATGTTTTAATTACGCTGTGTAACAATTGTTTAAATCATTGGCATAACAGTTTTTACTAGGTCAATCACAAGGTTTTCCAAAGTAACAGCAGATATATTGTATTGTGAACGATGATTTTCAAGGTATGATTGAGTCACCTGTAAATATATTATTATTATTTTTATATTATATATGTGTATAGATAGCATATGTTTTTTGTCAGCTACAATTTATGAATTTAAAATTATTTAAAATCTGTTTTTTATATTAAGAAAAACTCCAAGTCATTAAATATTAATAACAATTCAAATATGAAATGATCTCCTGTCATAAAGGTAAATCTAATCCATCAAGTCATTTATGACCTGCCTGACTAATTCTATTTGTTCTAGCTAATCCCTCCGTAAAACAGCGCATAGTACACTATGTAACTATGTAATCCATAGTTTGGATAGACTCTCCACAAACACATAACTGATCTTGTGTCAATCCCCATTTTTATTTCAAGTGTTACATCTGCCCATGCCAATTATGAACCGATTCAACAGTATCCACTCTCTATGAGGGGGGTTCATCCCACCTACAGATATTGACGGCTCGTTAATAAGGAACTTGTTTCGTCCAAAAAAAACTGTTCCACGCTATGGCTCAGCTAATATTTCGAGAAATTTGATCCGCTCAACTGGAAAGCAGTACGTAGAGGTGGTTTTCGAGATTTTAAGCGACCTTTTTGACGTGGGAGAGCCTGTGTAATAGGGAGGTGCGGGCGTTTAACATGTTATTGGATTCTTTAAATACTGCCTCCTGACGTCTTATGTCTGGACGAGCTGTATTACACAGCACTGGGAGCCAAGGGAGTGAAGTTGTCATGGTAGAGCCACTAATAGCTCTCATGGCTCAATTAAGTTGGACATCAATCCAACTATTCCAAGGTAACAACACACAGAGGAATAGGCATTTTGTCTATATTTAGAAGTCGAACTACGCTTAAAGTAGGATATCTAAGAAAGACAGTTCAATTTTTATATCTTCATCATAAAGTGAACGTGGAACATTTCAAAGTAATACTTCAAGTTTCTTGTCTTGTTTGAAATGTGTGGTATTTAACGTTAGATTGGTCATAAAAAGCCGTCAAATTTCTATAACCAATATGCCTTTTACTTCAGTAAAAAATCAAACTCGACAATTTGTTTTATGTCTTTTACTGATTTCCTGATGATTGTTTACATTATATATGATTCCACTCTTGATGGAGAGTTTATCAAGAGAAGTATAACTATCGTTCATGTCAATATTAAATGTGGTTTGTAGGTGCGTAATTAATTATGGTCAGGAAGGAGCTGAAACCTATTTTTTTTTTTTTCAAAGTAATCAGTATCTAGAACACAGTTTCCAGGTTGAATGATGGAGGAATTTGCCTATTTTCACTTATTTGGCGAGACAAAGCCAGTCATTTCAGTGTTAGAATCAATATTGATTAAATTAACGGTAGAAGTTTTTTGTTTATTAATTGCCGAAGCCATTTCACAGACCAATTCGGCCCTGGGGTAATATTTATGTATGAACAAAGGAGAATTGACATATACGAAGAAATAACACTAAATAAATCAGTAATTTCTTAGAAATAAGAAAGAAATAAAATACACAAATTGATAGAGAACTAGTAAAATAACTGTAAAAAAGGAAAATGAGGAAAAAGAAATTATGATATCACTTTAATCTCAACAATGCTCAAAGTAGGTTAATTGTTGAGCATTGTTTAAAAATATATATATATATCAAAAACTTGAATAAAATTTTGCTCCTCGTATGTTTGCAACCTCAACTTTTAGTAGAATAATAAAGTGTTACTGTACAATAGGCATTGTTTGGAGAAAATTGCTTGAGCATATTTTATTTTGAATCGATTTCAACTTACGTTTGGAATAATCATCGTCATATTACTCATATTAGGCAAATTGAAATGGAAATGTAATTTTGGAAACACTGAAATTGAAATAATTAATATTTTGAATTTTCCATCGGAATTCCATCTCCATTCAATTGATTTATATATGACAGCGTATTGTGTATGTTGTCAAATTCTATATACCTTACTATATGATTATTTTTTTATTTATTTATCTCAACGGTAACACCATTTTACATAATATAATACAAAGACGGCAATGCAAAGAGATCAGTAAATACGGTACACAAATCAACAATTTCATATAACTAATGTTTAATGACGGTAACCATGTAAACGCAAAACATGGGTAATGGATAGATGATTAAACTCGTCACTTGATGGGTGAAATACGTTGAGATTGTACGTTATATAATTTTTGACTTTTGCCTTGCCTCAGTGAAAACCTGTTGTTTTTACTTTCTTGTAATCCTAATTTGGAAGACATTCCTAAACTTTACATAACACAACTCCTTGTTTTTGAAGCAAAAACGTTTGTTCATAATTTCGTAACCTAATCAGGGAGTAGAGGTGTGTACTGTGTAAATGCCGTTCATTCCGGTGAATAGACTCCATTCCGTTCACTCACTGTACAGATCAGGTCAGAACTACCAGTACATCCGTTCACCCATTCCTTTTTGACATCGCTACGGTACCTAGTACCTAGCCAGCGACGGTCAGGTTGTTGACATCGTTTATTGTTTATTCCTCTCTGGCAAGGAACGGTGAGGATGAAAGAGACTTCCAAGAATTCAACTTACCCTCCTGGCACTTTCTTTCTGTCTATCTGCTGCCTAATTGGGAAACAATACTCTCATACTAGCCAATATCCTTCAGTACTGCTGACTGCAATTTATTTTAAATTAAATACATTTGAGTTTCGAATTCGTCACAAAATTCTGTTTGAAAGGAGAGGGGTATCACCTAATTGTGTCTAGAAAGCATTTAAAAATATTAGCAGACTGTTATTACTTATAATTAATTGGTGTTGAATTTGAACTATTAATGGTGTTAAATTACCCTCAAGGATTGTTATTATTTGGCACAATTATTTAAACTAGTTTCAGGGAAATTTTGTGTAGAATGCGAATCATCATAAGTATTTGTTTTAAATTTGCAATTAAAAGATTGCAAAACAATAGGGACATGTCAATTAGGTAAATCATCGTTACCCAATTAACATTAATATTCTCTCAATCCTCTTCACTTTCACGCTTGATGGAATAAACTAATATTTCTTACCATTTCAAAAATCCACCAGTTCATGCCTCGCTCATAAAATAATCAAGACATTGCAAAGGTAAAATAAATAAAAGTATACAGGTAACAACATTAAAAAAAAAACCAGTGCGGAGCACTATAATTATTTTACTAACTTAAGTCTTAATTAGAACATAATTAATATAAATGACTAAGCAATAATTGAATCTATACAGTTATACAATTTAATATTTAAATCTAAATAAAAACAAAACTATTGTAGTCACACATGTAATACATAGTACAAGCCTATAATCTAAGTAAATAACAATATAAATTTGAACAAATATTAGCAAGTTGTGTTGATAAACAAATGGGATGACTATATTAAATGAAAAAAATATTTAAACTCATAAATAAAAAATGAAACTAATTAGCTCATTGAAAATATTCACAATATAGATTACAGTCAACATATTAATTACATGGCTGTGAATATTATAAAGAGTAGGCCTATGCCTTAAGTTATCCTTTTTTTGTCATTTTCATTAGAACCCGTAATTATTATCAAATTTATATGTACACGACCTATAAAATTTAATTTTGTATATACGGTTTATTAACCCCAGGGATCCATCCTTGGTCCTACTCTCTTTATTATATTTATAAACAACCTTCCAACAAGTACTCAATTTTCTAAACCATGTCTGTATGCTGATGACACGTCCCTGTCGTTGTCTGGTTCTACGGTGGAAAGTCTTGAAGAGCAAAAATATTCATTGAATCAAATAGTTTACTTCAGTGGTTTGACAATAATCTTCTTTTCCTAAATACACTGAAAACTCAATTTCTAAACTTCCAAATTACAGATAGGTCATCCTCAACATCCAGTTTTTTGTTAGATGATACTCCAATTTACTCCACTCAAAAAACAAAGTTCCTTGGTTTAATCTTGGATAATAAGCTGAATTTTCATTTACATATTAACCATGTTATGAATAAAATTAGTTCCGGAATATTCGCCCTTCGCACTTTGGCCAAATCATCAAATACAAATGTTCTTCTAACAGCCTATTATGGACTGATTTTCCCCCATCTTGTTTATGCATTGCCTATCTGGGGTTGTGAGAGTCAAAGAACCCTTTACATTTTTCGTCTTCAAAAGAAGGCGTTAAGGGTAATATTTTCTATTGACAGACTTCAATCCTGTAGAGAAATATTTAAATCTTGCAACATTCTGACGTTTCCATCTCTTTACATCTATGAAAGCCTATCATTTCTTAAACAAAATCTTTCAAAGTTCAGTAGTTCTCAAACACATAAATACGACCTCCGTCCTTCGCCCAACCTTCAAATACCAGCACATCGCACCGCTTTCTTCAGAAAACATATCTTCTTTAATGCAATAGCAATTTTCAACAAACTCCCAAAAACCATTCAAACCGAGTCAAACCACTTGAGCTTTAAAAACAAACTAAAATCCTTTTTGATTAATAAGTGTTTTTACAGCGTCCGGGAGTTCATGACTGACGGTGCTCAAGATGTTTGAAACACATAACAAGAGTTTACATTTGAATTAAGTATTCATGATCATTTTCGAGTTATATATTATTATTATTATTATGTTGTTATTGTGTATATTTTAATAGTGAAAGGTGATATAATTATAGCACAAATGTTGACAAGACTAATGCATGTAACATGTTGATTTTGGTCAAATAAAAGAGTTATTGAGTTATTAAATTAAATAATATTATTTATTAAATAAAGTGCCGTAACATACATCATGAAAGAAAAACATTATAAAAACAAAACATAACGAAACACTATATTCTTACTTTAATTGTTATTTACTTACAAGGACATTAACTAAATGATAAAATAAACAAATAATGTCAGTAAGACATGGTGATATATAAGTAAGTTGATTGTGTTAAGCAATCAATTTACTTTCAATATTCAAATGAAAAATTATTCTCACAATGAAAATGACCTGACAACCGGGAACGGGGAGGGGGAAAGGACCGGTGGCTGGCGACAGAAATAAATATCTACGAACGTATAGGCGTCTAGGTCAGAACATCTGAGTACAGTACAAAAAATTCTTTTGTATTCACTGGCAGGACAGAACCCTGTCGGCCTGTCCTTTATACAGTGCCGTTCATGAACGGGTAGTTTTCAACTAAACGGTCACTTGGGATCAGGTCACTTAAAAGATAAGGTCATTGAGATCCGTTCACTCACTCTCTACACACCTCTAGTAGGGAGTTAGTTTTCTTCTTCTTTGCGATACGTTACCACGGAAACGAACGTTATTCCTAATTCTCCAAAGTATCAATCTCAACGTGTATGTTAACGATTAATTAATTATAAAATTCTACTCCATTGGTAATTGTTAGGTGTATATTTGTGACAAGTAAAGTTTCAAAATGGAATTTCGATTTAATTTGAATGAAATATTTAGTAGTGTTATATCTAAAATAGATTATTCGTTGTTACCATCAGATTTTTCAGGTGATAAAAGTAACATAAGGTAAGTTTGAAAATATATCCTTGGTAATAAATTGTAAAATCTTGAATAAATAAGGTAAATATTATTCAATTTATTTTTATGGTAGTCACCATTTTACTAGACAGTTCTGAGCCCTTTCCCAAGCAAGAAAAAAAATTGCCAGGTGATTTTTGGGTAATTTGCAACCATAGGCCTACTATCATAATATTATAAAAAACCATTTATACATTAGGTCTATTGTCAGGCCTATATGTGATATACTATTTTACTCCCAAATGTATGGAGTTCAGTTAACCATACAAATTGGTCTACCATGATGACAATGGTTGCTATCGGCGTGGACACTACTAGAGAAGTCTGGGGTGTCCGGGTTAGGTTGTAATCATTGTGCGGATGTTGTTTGGGGGAGATAACTGTGTATCAGGCTTGTCAATTAGCTGAAAATCAGACCAGCACTACATGGTTCGGATTCCACATAAAGCTGTAGTTCCCTTAGTTACCCCTGGCTGTTGGGCTATTAATAAATTACCCGGTAATTATGCACTTTCTTGCCACCTCTGAAAATACGATTTCATGTTAATAAAGTGGTGAAAAATGAGTTTATATCTCTTGAGGAGTTTGATTTCATCCGCAGAAAACTCTTTTTTTACTGAAAAATCGAAAAACTAGATTTTTATCTAATAATGAAAAAACCAACTTTTTTAAAAATCGTTATTTTTCGACAAATTTTTTTTTCATTTCGTGTTTTTTTATGCTGAACACAAATATATAACTGGTTTTGTAGTAAAATTATTTTTTCAGCTCGAAAAATGCATTTTTGTTGACATAACCTAACTTATCCTAAATGTCTTATTTTCTCAACAAAAATTCGTAATTTGCGTTAAATTCGGGCGTTTGGCCTCCGTGACGGCCTGCCGGCCGTCACTCCGGCGGGAATATATGAGAATTCGGTTTTTGTGATTAATAGTTGTTGTATATAATGATCGCGTAATGGCCGCTAATCGCGATCCGCCGCGACAGTAGTTTTTCCGTTATTTCTCGAGAAATATTTGTAATAGACCAAAATAGTTTTCAAATTTGTATTCAGCGCAAAAAAACACATCAAATAAAAAAATGATTAAAATACCATTTAAATTAACAGAAATATGACAAAAATACTAAAAGTTGTGACATTGGTTTTTTCGAATTTTTCGGTAAAATACGTTATTTTCGCAGAATAAAAAGCATATCTCGTGAAAATATAGTCAATTCTAGACCCATTTCAAGCAAAATGTTCCAAATTTGTTTGGTGGCAAAAAAGTGCATAATTACCAATTACCCTTACTGAGGAACAGTTCAACTCAGTTAGTAACCAGACTACACTCATCTAACTATTCATATTCGCCTTAAAATACCAACAACGTTGTGTCGGCGTCTTATATGTAAGAACTGCTACCAATAACTGGCCACAGCAATCCCACTATAGATTGTTAGAACATTGGTGATAACCATCTGACCGATGTGTATACTGAACTTTACCTCACCACAGACCGAAATCAGATACATATTCTCTGATGTGAGAAATAAACATAGATTTATTGGATATATTATTGGTTAATTCTACACAATTTCTTGTTACCTGAACAAAGTTTGAAAACTTGCTGAAATGGGCCTAGAATTGGCTGGGGATTTTCAAGATTATGCTTTTTTCTGCAGAAATCATGTACCAGTATTTTACTGAAAATTTGTGGCAGAAATCATGTACTAGTATTTTACTGAAAATTTGAAAAACCAATCACAACTTTTAGTATTTTTGACATATTTCCATTAATTTATTTATATTTTTAAAATCTTTGTATTTTATGTGTTTTTTTATTTTTTTTATTTTTGCTGAATACGAATTAGAAAACTAATTTGGTCTACAGCAATTTATTTCTTGAGATAGAAGGAAAAAACTACTTTAGCCACTATTAGCGGCCATTACACGATTATTATGTACACCAATTATTAACCATAAAACACGAATTCACAGATTTTCCTGCCAGATTGACAGCTGTCACGTAGACCAGGCATTCAAATTTAACGGGAATTTTTTTCTGATAAAATAGTAACTATGTACTTTCTTGCCACCTCTGAACATATGATTTCTTGTTGAAAAAATGGTGAAATGTGAGTTTATATCTCTTGAGGGGGTTGATTTCATCTGCGAAAAACTCATTTTTTACCGAAAAATCGCAAAACTAGTTTTTTATCTGATACTGAAAATCAACTTTTTTTAAAATCATTACTTTACGACGACAAATCTATTATTCATTTCATGTGTTTTTTAATGCTGAACACAAATATATAGTTGGTTTTAGCAGTAAAGTTATTTTTTCAGTCTGAAAAATGCATTTTTTACTGACCTAACCAAACATAATCTAACTTATCCTAGTTGTATATTTGCTAAACAAAAATTCGTAATTTGTCTTAAATTCCAGTGATTTGGCTCCACGACGGCCTGCCGGCCGTCACTCCGCCGAGAATACAGGTAAATTCGGTTTTCGTGATTAATAGTTGTATATAATGATCGTGTAATAGCCGCTAATTGTGATTTCAAATTTATGTTCAGCGCCAAAAAACACATCAAAATAAAAAAAGATGATTAAAATACCATTTAAATTAACGGATATATGACAGAAATATTAAAAGTTGTGACATTGGTTTTTTCAAATTTTTTGGTAAAATAAGTGATTTCCAGGAATAAAAAGCATATCTCTTGAAATTAAAGCCAATTTTAGACCCATTTCAAGTAAAATTATCCACTTTTGTTTGGTTACAAAAAACTGCCTAGATTTTAAATAGACAATAGGATAATAGAGTTATGTTTGGTTTGTTCAGTAATAAGTGTAGGATATTTTTCGAACTGAAAAAAGTATTGTATTGAAAATACAATTTTATAACATAATGTGTTCACCATAAAAACAAATGAAAAAAAATTGTTGAAAAATAACTAGTTTTAAAAATTTTGGTTTTTCTCTATCTGATAAAATCTGAGCTAGTTTTTTTAGTTTTTTCCGTTAAAAATAAGATTTCCGTGGTTGAAATCAACCTCCTTAAGAGATTGATAAAAACTCACATTTTAGCACTTTTTCAACAAGAAAGATATCATATTTTCAGAGGCTGGCAAGAAAGTGCATTATTACTAAACTTTATTGTTATAGTAATAAAATACTAAATTTTTAACTGTCTCATAAATTAGCCATCTTCACATTGGCAATGTTACAAATAATTGTAACTGACAGATGACTCATATATATATTATCCAAATTACATTTTGCTACTGTATAACAATTGTTGTACAAGGTAGTAAAATTGAAATTAATGGGTAATTGTACAAAAAAAATTACATTCTTGTGTTATTACTGTCATTTCAATTAAGGTCCATTAAAAAAGGTATATTCATATCTAACATTAAAACTTTATAATAATGTATAAAATCTAAAACATAATAACTTATCTAACAATAACTAAATCCGGTGGCTCAAATATGTATGAGCCATTAGACATTTTTTTTGTAGTTACGACAGTGGCATTTTTAACTTAATTTACAAACGTTGTTACTGAACAATGGTCCAAACCCATCAAGCAAATTTGGACCTCCCAGGATTTAAACCCATGACCCTCTGCATATGAAACAGAAGTGCTAACCACTGAGCTAGCAAGATACCTATGCTATAGTAAATATGAAATTGAAATTAAATTAGAGTGATATTTAAAAAAATAGTTACATGGCTAAGGTATTATTGTCATTTTTAAATAATATACCAACCAACATTGTTACAATGTAAACAGAAGTAATGCCACCTTTACCCCATCTCTGGAGTAACTTAAAAATATCCCTACCTTTAGACCGTGTGACACATTGGTTCCTCACTCTCTCCTGTAAACCGATATGTAAAGTTTACATTGAAACTAATGACCATTCTGTTAAGTTCAACAGGGTCGATGACTCAATAATTAGCTGTCGGTCTATAGTTATGACAGTGTATGACTTATAAATGATCCATCGGTCTGTGGGTGAGAAAAACCAGGTAGCTCTTAAATGAGCCAGTGGTCTATATTGAACATTCGTACACTATGTGCGTGTGTGCTTGTAATGTATTTGTGTGGTAGCAGTACCTTTTTATAAGGCAATTTAATCTTGTAGTACGGTTTACTCAAAAGGTGTTTTTGAGAGTTTTAGACAATTTGTTGTTTTTTAATGTTTTGAGGCAGTTGATTAATAATTTGACTCCTATATAAGTGAAGGTGTGGCAGCAGTTTTTTAGCCTGTGTTGTTAAAATCATAGTTTAATCCTGCTTTGATATTATGATTGTGGCAATTTTGTCTTAATTTAGGTGGGTTTAGTTTGATTAGGTTTACTGTATAAGTAAGGGTAAGGATGCTATGCTTGATGAAAAGCAGCTTACAGTGCTCCTGGTGGTGAGCTTGGTCTATTATTCGTAGAGCTTTCTTTTGCAAAATAAACATTTTTGTAGGGTGGTTTTGCTGGCTTCTCCCCAAGCGTTGATTCCATAGTTAAGATGTTGCTATCATGATAAGCTATTTTAACTATGTCTTGATTCGTGATTTTCCTTTTTCTGCAGAGTGTGGAAAGAGTCGTTGAAAGTTTGTTCTCCAAGTTTTCTAGTTGAAGCTGTCAATTTAAATGATCGTCTTAAATGATATCTAAAAATGTTGTAGATTTTGAGGTAGTTATGTTGAGATTGGAAGTTTGGTTTATGATTTTTTCCTGAGTTGGACGGTTGTTGCAGATGAAATTTATGTGAACTGTTTTGGATGTGTTTATGGTAAGGTTGATGTCCTGACAGATTGTGATGGCTGTTTTCATGGCCAAATATTAGGTTTTCACCCCAAAGCAGAATAACGTGCGAGAGGGCGACATTGTTGCAGAACGAAAGGGACGGCTGCAGAAAGGAATAGTCTAATTGAGAAACTGTTTTTCTGTACTCCAAAATTACAACATTAATTTCTGCAGAACGATATCTAGTTTTAATATATAAACAATCAATTATAACTGTAATTATAATGCAACTTAATAACAAACCATGTAATGACTTGGACTGATTCAGAATGACAGATGGCATTTGCAATTTTACGATGAGATGAACTACAGCTTACTGCAGTGAAACAAAAGTCAGTTGCCAGTCACCTTCAATGCATTTGCAAGTTCGCATAAACCCTAACCATACTATGCCACTCTAGAGGTGGGTAAAGGTACTGTAGTATATTTGCAAGACTAGTACACGACCGAATCGTTCACTGTAATGAACTAAGTGAATGAACTAGTTCAAAATGACACAATGAACAACGACTTGTGATTTATAGTTTTGTTATGATTTTTGTTTCATAGATGAATGATGAGATTTTATCTCCTTGTCTTTCGTCAGTTCTGACCTACAACATTTGAGACTCTTCACTGTCGATAATGTACTACCTTTTACAATCTTTAGGTATGGAATAAGAAAACACAATCAGAAATTATTTCTTTAGAATATTCTTGTTCATAACTTGTACTTTATCAATAAAGATATATTCAATTTTCAAATGTTGGGTTATACTTTTCAGATACCGTACAAGCCAAGTTGCTGAAATAATTGATGAAATGGGATATGCATCAGCAAAAGCACAAGCACTTACACATTCCATTACAAGTGCTGACAAACTGAGAAATACCGACCACACGCTTTACCTGATGATAGATCCAGACGACAATAAGTAAGTTGATATCTTTACAATTTAAATATGTCTTATAAAGAGTAATATGTACTAAACATTTCCAAGTATCTTTTTTGAAGAATTTTAGCTGAGAAAAATCAATTACTCCTTTTTTATCCCTTGTTTAAGAATTTTACTTTTTTCATTGGGCTAAACAATTAGTTGATTAGCCCGATCAACAAATAATTGATAAACAATTATTTATCTTAAAATCCTTTTTTGTTTTAAATTTAAGTACCGAGCTTTGCTCAAGTTGAATTTTGCAAATTGAAGAGGTAGCATCCATATCTCCCAGTGGATCGTTTGTTGTTGCTCTTCCTTGTAGGTTATTAGTAAAATTTCTATTTGGAGGTCTTCCCTGTTTACCTTTAGCAACTTTGTGGAACATGGCCTCGCGGAGGAGCTAATTCTATAGCCTTACCAAGACGCTCTGCAACAGGCCTCTTTGAGGAACTCGGCCTGCGGCCTCACGAAGGCATTTTGCTATAGTCCCATTTCTGAATCTCAGCATGTCGCGTCTTGAGGAAGATTGGCCTACATCCTCGTCAGAATTATTAAGCAGTATGACCTTGAATATTGGTTTTTGGGGCAGTGGAACCCATAAACATAGTCTTTTCTAAAATCTTATTGTATGTTAGTAATTAAGAAGAGAATACCTTTCATTTGATACTCCACTACCTGAGTAGACCAAAAAATAAGAAATCCTTGGATCCAAAACAATTTTGTCCGGCTTAGATAATAAGATAATAAAAAGAGGATTTAATAATTAATTATTAAAATACATATAAATAGGATATAAGCACATTAATTAATAAGTAGTAATAAGAAAAACAGTGATAGTGAAAAATCGATCTGGCAAAGTAGCCTATATAAGTTGGCAATTATATACAAACACATGTAAAAAAAAAATATATTATTACAGGGTGTCTACTGGTCACGAAAAGTCATGAATTTTTAAAGTCGGTCACGGATGTCATGAAAAGTCATGAAAATTGCTTCTAAAGTCACGATTTTTTTCTAGCGTTCCAAAGCGTTACCAGAGAGTAAAAAAGTATTTTTGTTTCTCGTTGTTTACATTATGATGTTGTTCTAACTATAGTCTTTTCTACGATATAAATACCGTATTGAGGTTGCAGAGAACCAGCCAGCTCTTTGGCCACTCAAATTTATCATACTTCTCTTTCCTTTTTTAGGAAAAGAGAATGGTGTAATGTATTAATCAGGCAACTGTTCGTCATCATTCCCACTCAAAATACCGTACGTTTCTTTTGATATGTAAAGAACTTTAATACAAAATTGTTGATCTTTATTATTGTTCAAAATAGGCCTAAAATTAGTAAAATAAAAGTGATTAGTGTTTGTGCACAATGCCTGGAAAGTGTAAATTTCAGAACTTGTGGCTCGAAGAAGAAAATTGGAAGAAGTGGCTTCGGAAAAATGATAGTGATTTACATTCAGCATTTTTTATGTATTATAAAAAATCATTTGAAATTTCCCATTCGGGCTCAAATAGTATTAAGTTGCACTCTCAGGGGAAAAAACATAGCTTGATAGAAAATAACCTAAAAAGTGGTAAGCAAATGATGCTAGTTCACTGTTTTCATCAAAATAGTCCTTCATCATGCTCTATGACTAGGCCTAATATAAAAATAGAAACAGATACTACTGATACAGCTAATTTATTAAAAGCTTCTATTATTTATTACAAGCTCAAGTTATGAAACAGAATCTTCATTTTCGAAAGAACAGGCCTCACAAGGCTTCAAAGTTTTTTATTGTCTGAGAGTGTTACCAAGGCTGAAATTTTATGGGGCTGAAAAATTGTTTGTATGATTTTTAATTGTGTATTGAAATTTTAAATTTATATTTACTACAAAACAAATGACAATTTTGTTTATCAGTGTTTATAATAGTACGTATGGGAGCACATGGTGGTACTTAGGAACACTTACAGACTGTTTACAAGGTAAATTAATTCACTATAAATTCAATTTACTGTTCAACTTAGGTTAGGCCTATTTGATTTGTTGATAATGCTAAATTAAGAATTGAACCTACTGCAGACATTGTCATCATCACATAAATCATTGTGAAAATATAAGTAGGTAATGCTCAATTTGCAGGTTTCTGAAGTCTGAACCTACTTTTTGTTTTGTTTTCATATTAATAATGAAATATGTCTGTAAATCCATTTTACTCACACAATGCTGGGCTTCTTTTGATAAATAGTGTTAGCCTACTTTAATCTGTTGTATCTAGTTGTATTTTATCTATATTTGGTCTATTGAAGGCTATTAATGGTATCATTAATTTAGTAGAATACGACTGAAAATAATGCGATGTTATAACGTGAACCGTATTCACCATTATTCGGGTGATGAATTTTCACGTTGTAAGGTCATGAAAAGTCATGTATTTTCAATTCTATTTGGGAGTAGACACCCTGTATTAAATAATTCCTCCACGTATTGACAAGTAAGTAAACAAAACACACATGATCTTCTAAACAATAAATTGTTAAATAATTCCCACACGGGACGTCTAGGAGCCTCTGGGGCAGAAATCAGAATTTTCCAAGAGTTGAGACTGGTGCCAATCGATTTCTCGTAGTCTGAAACCCCCAAAAATGTTAAAAAATTTAAAATTGGAGCCAAACAATTTTGTCCGGAAGTGGTTTTGTTTTAGATAATAAGATAGATTAGATTAAGGTTGTCGAGTTATTCTAATTAGAATTTTTCAACGAACTAGGTTAAATGTAGTAGTCTGAGAATGTTCAATTTATTTGCCATACTTAATGTTCCGAAAGTAACTAAATAGTATGTTAAATTAGTAATAAGTTCATCTATACAGCTAGAAAAACCTTTCTTGAGGATTTTAAGTCTGTATCCATAGAATAAAATCAAATCAACTTTATTGTTACAAATATTAATTATTCATTTCTAAGTTACATTTCATACTAGCAGAGCTAGACGAAACTAGTGACATTGTCAGATTTACAAAAACACACATTTTACAGATAAGGTAATACAAATAGTGAAAGATAAAAAAAATATGTGTATTCTTTGAGTGGATGGAATTCCAATAAGTTTGTTAAACTCCTCAACCTCTATCATAGCAGCCCCACTCAAATTAACAGTTGTTAATCAACTATTAAAAACAGCTTCCTATATGACTAAAATATTCTGGAATTGTCCCCATCTTAAATCTGGATCAAAAGAAGATTGCAGTAGCTATTGTCCAATTTCTGTTCTCAGTAATACCTCAAGATTTTTGAGAAAGTAATAAATTTATCTGTCATCCCAAAAATTTGACTTTTGTAAAGCATTCATACACTGAATTCACCATGTCTACTTTTGTCAATAAGATATCTAACTAGGGCCCTGGATCAATCGTGGAACACCGCTGGTATGTTTCACTCAATGGGATCTTTGCAGGGTGTTTGATTGTGTGGAGTATAATCTTTTAACTGGTAGGAATTTGGCCTGAGGGGCAGCTGCCTTAGTCTAATCAAGTCCTTCTTTGAGTCACGAAAATGAGAACTATAACATCTGTAAGTCATTACACTGGAAAAACACCACCTCTGTTTGTAGTATATATAAACACTTTGCCTAAAAGAATTTCTCATCAACTTATATTATGTGCAGGTATGGATTATAAATTATTGTGAAGGATGAAACACTCCTTGGTCTTAATTATTCAATATAGCACACTCAATTTCCATGCACGCTAACTGCCACAGGCATTTTCACTATGTTCCCCGTATTGCCAAACTAAACCACAGTTTTCGTTTATATAATGTCAGTGTAAGGACAATGTATATGTTAAAATATTACATTATATATAAAAACAAAAAAAGGGGTGGGAGTAATTTTAGTACCGATTGGATCAGCAAGAATTTTTGTCAACGTATTAGGCTATGTAAAAATTCTTGCCGACCTAATCAGGTCTGCTGATTTCATTACCTGTGTGGAATTTTCTTCGTACGGTTGGTAGTACAGCTTGTACACTGACCAAAATGATGCACTCAGCTGTTGTTCCGTCCACCAGCGTTTGTTGCTGTTCTAGTCGCCCATAAATCTAGTTTCGCACGCTTTACAGCTTCTATTTTTCTAGCAATGTGTCATCAATCTGCTGCGTTCATTGTGTGCAGCTTGTTGTAGTAATGCTGTTTCTATTTTTGTGAACAATGAGTGACCGTAAGATGAATAACGATGACATAAATAAAAATGCTCAAAGGCGAAAAAACTTATATTCCATAACCAACTTCAAAGAAAAATAATTTCTTCACTACTTTGATTACTTTGAAGAAGTGATTGAGCCAGTAAAATGATTGACTTGACAGAGACTTCCACATTTATTGGTGAAGGCAAAAACCGAAGAAGAGCAAGAAAGAACTGCAAAGCTGGTTACAAGAACAAGGCTGGCCAGCTGCAAACAATTTAAAAAAGTGACAACACTATGTGAACAGTGTGAAGAAAAGCCATTTTTATGTAAATATTGTTTTAAGAACATCCGCAAATAAAACAGACAAGAAAAATTTGTAGAATGTATGAACAGCATTTCAAAATAATTAATTAGTAACCCAAGACTTTAAAATGTATAACATTTTACATAATTGGTAGGCTTTGCCGATAAACACTCTAATTAACAAACCTATAGGAATTTTTATTTACCCTAAAAAGTATATAACTAATTAATCTAAATGTCTAAAATAATAATATACTAGTTATTTACTGTTTGTTTTGCAATAAACATAATTTGGCATCTTATTTGTTTAAGATATTCATAAATAATTACACCGACCCTATTGGACCGGTCATATTAGTCGCCATAGCAATGCAAATCTGTACCCTAGCTCTTTGTTAAATGGCTGTAAAAATATATTCTACTGGTAGTCAATTTCTTCTTTGTTGACATAATGCAAATTATTGCCACTAGAGTGCGATATAAAGCTGCATAAAGCTTTTTTCAAACCATTGCAAATCATGAATTGCCAACCCGATTGGGTCGGCGGTGATCGTGAACCGGACAACCTCTGCCGTCAATTAATCGTAAACCCGACAACCCGAAAGGGTCAGCATGGCAGTTAACGTGTTAAAATACTGGTTTGAATGGATTAATGCTCAATTTAAGAAAAAAATTATTTAATTCAGAACAGTTAGTTTATACATGTCAACTGTCTCAAAAATACTGATTTAAATTTAACTGATTCAATTGATTGTATGTAGCTCAGAAGTGTGGGATTAGACAACAATTAATTGGTAAAATAATCTCTCAAACATATACAATGCTAATTAGTTTTCAAGTAGGCTACATATTTCAGAGAATACTCCATCTTCAGAATAAAAATCAAAAGTGAAATTAGCCTCTTTGAAAATGAATGTATATAAAATAAATAATGTTATGATGAATAATAAGAACTACCTACTTTGGTATGTAGGTTTCTAGAATAAGATTTGAGTAAATTAGACAGTGAAGGCTGAGTTCTTCTATTCTCGTCATTTGATGTTATTAATTATTTGACTGTTTCTCATGGCCAAGAATTGCATGAAATATTGAATATGAACAGAAGTGGTTTTTCATTAAAAATATTATTTGATATTTCTTTGAAACATTTATAAATTTCTTATTGTTGTAAGGTGTCCAATTTTCTACTTATTTTTCACAAACATTCAATATCTCCAAACTGTTAACAATATCACCCAAAGTGTGATATTTGTGGATGAGGTTTTGGGGGAAGGATGATTTTTTTTTACTGTCTGGGATCCTGTCAATGTTCTTTGTATCTTGTTTTAAATGTTCGGCCCGTCTGTCAAATGTAAGTACTATTACAGTCATTGCAATTTATTTTGTATACTCCAATGCCATCTGTTTTTTAAATATTACGGTTTTGTAATTCAAAAATATTAAGGATATTGTTGAATGTTCTGAAAGGCGGTTTATTATTGTGTTTACAGAGTTCATTTTTAGATTTTTATCATATTCAGCATGTAAACAAATTTTGTGCTATCAGTAATTTTCGCTTCTCATTTTCTTCAAGTTCTTGGCTATTCAATTATCTGTCATGGTATTTTTAAAGCTATAAGCCGTAGCAATATGTTTCATTGGATTTACACCATTGTCATAGTTTATATGATTAATGGTTTATTCAATAGGCTATCATGGAGTTTTACAGCTAGTTTTTGGCTGTATTTGTGAAAGGAAGTTGAATGTATAGTTTGGTAAGATGTGGATCTCTTGTATATATTATACTCAAAGGTGTTATTATTTTTCTTCAGATTAGGTTAACACTTCGCTGCGGGCCAGTCCAATTTGACTGGCCGCCCCGCCCGCTCCAGTAGCGGGCCAGTCCAATTTGACTGGCCGCCCCGCCCGCTCCAGTAGCGGACCAGTCGAATTTGAGGGGTGGAACCATTAGTTTGTTTCATCAACACTTACTAGTTAACAAATGTAGATTCATTTATTCCATTTTGAACTACGTAAATAACTTGTATAATCATTCTGAGTCGTGTAAAACTTTCACCATAGTTAAAGGAGGTATTTCGCCTAAGTTAAATTTTTTAAATTTCAGCCATAATTTTTTTCTGTCTGACCGTACTGCAGAGAACGTGTTAAAGGGCACTAGGCCAGGAATTAATATATTAGGAGATACATCAGCAAACTTACCTTAGAAGACAAGTCCACTAACACCACATTAGTAGTAAACAAATACATAAGAATCACATTATCATAAATGCTCTGTGCCACTGGCACTTTCTTCAGGTGAGTAGAGAGAGAGAGTGTGACTTAGCTTTCACCCAATATTTCTTTAGGATTAGATCTAAGAAAATTAGTGTTTTCTAGTTCTAGAGTAAACTTTATTTGATTAGAAATAGTATTTAGGTATTGGTGGAGCTTTTCTAGGTTGAACGTTCCCAGAATAAAAGAGTATCATCTTTAAAAAGCTATATGTTATAAAATATTTAAAATAGCAGGCTTTATATATCATTTTATCTTTCATTTTATTTTTATCAGAAAAAATAAATTTGTTTTCGATATAATTTAAGCATAAATCAGATAAGACACCACTCTGTGGTAAACCAGTGGTCACTAGTGGTTTTCTATCATTATTACACATACAAGTAATTTTCTCACTAAATAATTGGCTACAAAAGGTGATTGTTACTGATAATTGCAATACTGTTTTTGTGAATTAAAATCCGTTATTATAGTTATAAAATATCAGGTAGTATAATTATATGGTTTTTCCTCACATGTCCAATTAGATTATAAAATTATGTTATATTATTTCATCGCCCACTTGTTTTTATTTTTCCAGTGGAAAAGGAAGTGTTATTGGGCTGTTAAAAATTGGCGTCAAAAACTTGTTCTTGTTTGATGAGACAGGCATGGTACATGAAATGAAAAGTATGTGCATTCTTGATTTTTATGTCCACGAATCTAAACAAAGGGCCGGATTTGGGAAAAAATTGTATGACTACATGTTATCTGTAAGTATTCACTGGTTTTATACAAAGTCTGTTGTATTATTTTGTGTTATACCATTTGATTTTATTTTGTGCCTGTAACATTCACAAATTATGAAGTTCTATGACACTAACCACCTAATGTATTTATTTCATCTAATTTTTTCTTTTCATTTAACCTTTTGGGAAAGTAGTTTTTTGGCCTATGGTGTACCTTAACTCTAGCAACAAAAATCAATAAACTGAATGGTTTTAGATTATATATTAGTAATTCTTCTAAAAAATATATTTCAATGTTTCTTTTCATTAAATTTTGAATGTTAAAAGATTGCCACGTTCTTTGTTTAGAGGTGTCTTTTTGTGAGTTGACATAATTTCAAGGTTGAAAGTTTGGTAAATTTCTACAAATCAAACAGTTTGGCAAGTTCAGTGTTTAACCCCTCCCTAAAACCAAACTTTGAAGAACTAAAAACCCTGATCAACCTACTTGACTAGTTTTTTTTTTCATCAATTTCTCATAGATCTTGGAGAATGAAGAAAGCAGAGAAATTGGCTGAAATTGTTACAGTCCTGCCTTATACCATTTTTGTGTGGTGGAATTACTACTGCTACTTTAAGCTTTTCTAGAAAAACACCCTTTTCAAAACTCTTATTTACTAAAAATAACAGTATGTCAATAATTTTAGGGTACACTATTTTAATTAGTGATTAGCTAATATTGCCTGGTGATATTTTATTTTTAAGTGAAACTTTTTTCAAATCTTCTTTACATACATGATCTACAAACATGGATTCTGGATATTGTTTACTTATAAAAAATTTCTTAAAATCTAATGAATAAAAATTATCTGGCTGTACTCTTTTTATGTTTAATCTATCAACTACAGTAAGAAAAAAATCATTAAATTCATTAGCTACAGCAATTGGATCATTAATCAAGCCCCCATTAATATTTAAACTTATTTCAGATCGATCCTTTGCCTTTTGACCAGTTACTTCATTTACTATCCTCCGTGTAGCTCTAGAATCACCATTACAATTTTCAAAACACCTTTTGTAATAAGATTATTTTAGTTTTCTTATTTGTGTTTGCAGTTTATTTCTATATTTTTTAAAGTATGCTTTTAACTTTCCATTATAAGGATGTATTTTTAACTTTTGATAAATTTTATTCTTAATTTTTATTTTCATGCAAATAAAATCATTCATCCAAGGCTTGATTTTTTTTAGTTTATTTTTATTTTCCAATATATTTACTTTACTTTGATTTATTACATTTTGAAAAGTGTCGAAAAATATGTCAAAGGCAACTGAAGGATCCTGCTGAGCATAAACATCCAACCAGTGCACACGCGTTTGATCATGAAGAGAGGCCAGTTTGTTGTAGTCTATGCGATAAACAGAAGGTTCAGAATAGTCCGGTTGTAGTCTACTTGGCTCAAGGTCACGCATACACACTGTGACGACTGTCATCACATGGTCGGTTACTTTGCCTCAACAATCAAAACCTCC
Source organism: Stictocephala bisonia (assembly GCA_035578905.1). Taxonomy (NCBI): domain Eukaryota; kingdom Metazoa; phylum Arthropoda; class Insecta; order Hemiptera; family Membracidae; genus Stictocephala; species Stictocephala bisonia. The sequence continues at coordinate 797,007 of JAQJVL010000401.1, read as the reverse complement.
ACATCTATCTTATATGTTTCTATCTTCTAGACAATTTTCTAATTAAGTTAAAAACATATTTTTACTCATACTACGCAATCTATAAATAGCAATAAAAGTAAAGTAATGTTTATCCATTTTAATTTCTAATTTGACTACGTCAGCTGATTGAAAAATCAATGGACAACAATTAATCACTTCCATTGTTGATTTTACATAGATATTTATCTCCCCTGATCTAAAATTCTCATTTGCCTTTAAAAAACTTACATAGTTAGGAATTTCATAGCTAAATGTTTCATGTTGCGATATCCATATTTCAGAAAGAATTATTATATCCGGGAACAAATTTCTAGTAGTTTGACAATTTGCTAGCAAATTTGACAATTCACTAAGAAACAGGTCAAAATTGCTTCTCAGTCTACAAATATTTTGGTTTACTATATTAAAGATAAAATTGTTACTATTGTTTAATGTAATGGTAATGTAAATGGTTTTGTCATTATTAATTTTATTTTCTAAATAAAAATGTTTCGAAAAAAATGTTTTACTGAAAAAACAACAATTAAATTAATATAAACTTAAATTATAGTAACTATGAACTAGAATAAAAACAAACCTATATACAATTATTATTAAACAAGAGAAAGAAATAAACGTTGTACTATATACATATTGAAAATTTACAGCTTACTTAAATCATCCTGAGTTGTAACAATGGTGAAAGCCGCATTTTCTTCACGCCTCACGAATATTTTTCCGTTGCGGACCCACAGGAACTTGTAGTTCTTCTCTCTCTGAACCACCCTCGTCATAGCTAAAAGCTTTCTCCTCGCCGGTGACAGCGACTCATTGATGTAGACAGGTCAGTCGTCTGTTCTCTCCATGTGTCTGGTCGACAGTGTGCGCTTCACACGTCTTCTGAGATATTCTTCTTTGTCCAGACGTCTAACGAACTTTACAATAATACCAGGTGGATTGATTCCGTTTTGTTTCTTCCCCAATCGGTGGCACGCGTCTATCATAGTGTCAGATACATTCATATCCAGCGCTTTACCCACACACTTCACTATATCCACAACATTTTCATTAGCTTCCTGAGCAATGCTGTGTATCTCGACAGCATTAGACCTACCGTACTGCTCACTATCTTCCAGCCGCTCTTCAAGAACTTTGATTCTTTGTTTAAGCTGTTTATTTTCCGTGGTCAGTTGCTCAATCAGATTGAAATATTTCTCCATTTTTTCACCTTGCATTTTTAAGACAGATGTATTTTCTTTGAGTCTATCATTCAGAGCTTCATATGCGACATTATATCCCTTCTCGTATGTCTTTTGACTTTCTCTTATTTCTTGGATAACTTTCATTAGATCTTCTAGGCTAGTTTTACCTTCGTCAGCATCAGATTCCAAACGCATACTTTTCCTTCTTGCTGAAGCGCAGATAGAACACCTCCAAACAAGACCATTTGATGTGATGCAATCAATGTCCGCCTTGCTCATCCGTAGACATGATGCATGAAATTCTTTACTGCAATTGTTGCACACCACTTTCAGTTGTTTAACATTAATACCTTTACCACACTCACCACAGTTAGGCATATTGAAAATGAATAATAAGTAACAAATGAAAATTATAGACTAAGTATAGCAGCTGTATAGGTTAGGCGAAACAGGTTTAATATTGGGAGCACGCACAAATAAGATAATGATCCGAGCTGCTCGAGCGCTGACTCATCACTGAATTTTATAAGTAATGTTTATAATGGGATAAATATGAACAAAAAGGTAAGTGCAAGTTTCTTGGATATAAAAAAAGCTTTTGACTGTGTTGATCATGGTATACTTTTGAAAAAACTATATAAATGTGGTATAAGAGGGGTGGTTTTTGATTGGTTTAAAAGTTATTTAGAAAAAAGAAAGCAGTGTGTCAAAATTAAAAATTCATTTAGTTGTTTGGGTATAGAAAAAGAAAGCAGTGTGTCAAAATTAAAAATTCATTTAGTTGTTTGGGTATAGTAAAATATGGCGTACCACAGGGGTCAGTTTTAGGTGCATTATTATTCTATAATCTACATAAATGATCTGTGTAATGCAAAATTTTATGGTTAACTAACATCCTTTGCGGATGACACTGCTTTATGTTATGTGAAAGATAATTGGAATGACATTGAGGAAGCTATGAATTTCGTTTTTCAAGCACTACAGTGGTAGTTCTCTGACAACCATATGTTGTTAAGTCCGGAAAAAACAAAATTTATCAATTTCAGTTTAAGACAAAGAGTCTTCTTTACAAATGAAATTATATACAATTGTACAAAATTCATATGTAGTAGGACATGCTGTACGGAGTGTGCTGTTATTGGGCAGGCAGACAATAATAAATATTTGGGAATTTTTCTTGATGAAGAGCTTAATTTGAAAAATATAAAATTATTTTCCAACAAAGTAAAAAATTGGTTATTAAAGCAAGAAAGTATAGATTACCTTGTAAATATTCAAGTTTAAAGCAACACTCTTTTCAAACATGTTTTTATTATTGATTTATAATCGTATAGATTTTAATACCTTGTAAATAAGATATACTTATTCACTTTACCATATTTAATTCAGATAACATAGTAAAGTATACATATTTGTTAGTCATAAATTGCTCCGATTTTATTTTGTTCCTACTATTGTATTATATAGCTATACTGTTAGGGTTAGGATAACATTAAATTTAGAGTTAAGGTTTAAGCTATTTATGTTTTTATACTAGTGTTTATATTTTGAAGAATTGGGATATTTTAAATCTTAAATTAATATTATTTGCTTTTGCGCATATTAAGATTTATTTGAAAAGAAGAAACCTCTACTCTCCATCCGGGCTTTAGTTGGCAGTACGAGCCATATGAGCGGCCGCGGGGCTACTGCCCGTCCTGACGACATTCGGTGATTCGGACTGTAGCTGTCGCCGCGACTGCATGTCTTCAGGCTCTGCAGGACTCAAGTACAGAGCTTAGGCTATACTCGTTCCACCTTTCTAATAAATGTCCTACATTGTATTACTTTTAGTTTTATTTAATTTTTTCCTACTTCGCCATAATTTTGGGGTATTTTGAAGAAAAACTAACATTTACATTTTTGAAGGTAGGATGTTAGTTAAAAAAAAAGAATGAAAACAATGCAATAAGTTGTAACATCATTATAGTCTATATTAAAATGGTATTTTCGAATAGTATAACTATTACAAAACCTTCGTATTAGTAATTAATGCTAGCATACGGAAAGATGGGGTCCTCATACGGAGAAAAACTACTATACGAGTAAGTGTACGTAATTGTTAATGCCCTTTTCCCTTGAAGCTGGTGAAAGTCCTGCAATTCTCACTGCGACAGAAATAACCCAATGCTGTAGCGTTTCATTCACCTAACGACAATAGCACAATGATTTTCTTTATTTTCATTGTGTATTTATATTTGGTATTGTAGTATAAATAATATACAACTGATCATTCAATGGAATTATTGCGCTTATCTCAGTTGTTAATACCATTTTAGCCTTAGTGATTTTATCGATTTTAACGACACAATTTAATTTCGCATCATTATAATGCACTTTATTGCATACAGTTATAAATAAAAAAGAACATATTACGTTTTAATTTATTTAGTACCTAAAGAAAAGCAGAAACACTGTGGTGGCACTGCATCACTTACAAATAAAATTATAGCTCATGACTTCTGTGACTCCTACCGCCTAAACTAATCTTCAAGTGATAACTTAAAATTACAAAAAATAATGTTTTATATATTTGTACAACTTTCTCGCTTGACAAAATTACTTGATCGAAAAATAAAAAAAAACCTCGCTTACAATTTTTTTTATGTTCTTCTCAATTGCGTTTCAATTATGAAAGCCTAGAAAAATTATATAACAAATGTATATATACTTCTTGGTGTCACATAAGGAAAGGCAGTTTTATAATCTTTAATTTGGTACCATTTTCAAAATTCTATGTTATCATCTACACATTAAAATCACAAGAGAAAACAAAAAAGTCAATAATTTTACTGGCCCGATTTCCTGTCGCTGACACCGCTCTATTACAGTGAACCCGTAGAGCGACTGATGTCAGCAGTGTGGCTAGTAGTACGGAAACTGCATTTAAAATACATTAGCATAGCCTTTCCCGTACTGCCAACTAAAGCCCGGATGGAGAGTAAAACAGGCATTGCCTTAGGAGGTCGTAGTATTTTCTTGAAATATGTAATTTATGAATGGTTTTGTAATAGTATTATAAGTTTTTCTTTTGTTAACAGAGCAATTAAGAAGAAACCTTTTTATGTTTACAAAGTAAATTATATGTATTTTATATATATATATATATATATATATATATATATATATATATATATATATATATATATATATATATATATATATATATATATTTTAAGAAAATAAATATATTCTTATTCTTCTTAATCTGATCAATTTGGTTTGTCCATTTAGGTGCAAAGAATATACCCATTGTTTTTCTAAATTTTCTTTGCCCAATTTGCCATGAAGTCACCCATTAAAATGTTAACATTGTTTTCAGTTATTTAGATTTGAATTTTAAGACTCAAATATCCGATCTTGAAGCTTGGCCTCTTATTATATTATATATTTACTAAAGTGACAATGGTTTAATAATGCTTATAAATAAGCTTTGTGTTTCATAAAAACATATTTTTGACCCTTTTAAGTGTGTCCTAAAACGTTTTTGAGGTGAATAATGACTTTAATCCACAAATAATAGTTTAATACAGTTCCTTACATAGCATATAATGTTACATGCCTTAATGATTGCAATGCTATTATGTTTATTAACTTTTGCATCCCATTATTGTTATTGTTAAATTGTGTTTTTTATTCATAGCTTATGTGGTCTTTAAGTATATTTGTATTTACTTACCATGAGTTGCTTGTAGCTAGGCTTTTATTTTGGATAGAAGCTTTTGAATAGAACAAATTATTTAACAACTAAACGAGTAAAATTAATTTGTGTGTATAACTTATTTTAAAACTGTAGACAAATGTAAACAAAGTGTGAGTGGATTTTGTTTATGGTTGGACATTGATAGAAAAATGTTTTGTAGAATCGTAGAGCTAAATTACATCAGTAGATCAGTCAGTTGTGCATATTACATAAAAATGTATTGTATGGAACTGTTTTCAGCTGTGGATTTTGGTCTTGCTTACTTTATTACTAGCAAAAAAATTGTATACTTTAGTTGCTGCGCTTCAATTAAAGAGGATTGTAAATTGAAAAAACTTATCTTAAAGAGCTAGTGTGGTGAGGATACCTCGGTAGAAATGAATCAAAGAAGGAATTTACTTATGAGGCTTTCTCAATGATTAAATTAAATAATTAAGTATATAAAAAGAATCATGTTAAGATACTTTTTGTGAAACTACAAAAAAGAAAAAAAAATTAATACATAAGATATAAATTATTTTTATTTTGAAATGGTCATTAAAATTGATTGTTAATTGCTACAGTTAATCCAGTTGTCAATTAATTTAGTTAATTCTGTCTCTTCTGTTTTTCTCACAAAAAGTGTCATATTTAATTACAATTAATATTTATTTTTAGGATCAGAACATTGCACCCTGTAAGCTGGCTATTGACAAACCTTCTGAAAATTTCCTTTCATTTCTTTACAAACATTACGGAATGGGAAAGATATATCCTCAAAATAACAATTTTGTCTTATTTGAGGGATTCTTCTCTGAAAAAAGTGGTATGTATTTGTTTGTGTCTAGTGTATTCATGATTCATTGCCTATTAAATCTAAAATTGTGAATATTGTCAATATAAATGTATTGCTTCAGAGTGAAATGTTTACAAGACATTACTTATTCAAGGAGTGTTCCTCAAAGAACTTTTAACACGTTGCTGATAACCTACAAGTAATCCCCTTCACCTGGAGCGGTGAAATAATGACTATTTGGTTTTATTTGAATAGTCAAATATTTTTTATTCAAATATAACGAACATAATATTTGGTTCAACAGAAAGTTTGTAGTGTGCTCACAACGAATCACAGCACTTCAATAAGTGCTGGACACACTGAGACAATAACACAAAATTAACAATATAGCGTGGACGTGTGCCATGCGCATACACAGGGCATGGCGTGGAACCGTGTCATCAGCAGTGAATGTGTTAAATGATTTTTCTGATCCATTTAGCTTAGAGTGTATGGTAATAAGAGTGATAAATAGTATGACGTCTTAGCCTTTTGGTTAATATAAAAAAACAAAAAGTTGTTTCCATATCTAAGAGAATCGTTGACAGTCTAATCAGTGTGTCAACTCTTCAGAGCCATTTGTCGTAATATTACATCATGGTCTATTAATGCAAAAATAGCAAGACACGTTTGGTGTTGAATCAAACGAGTGGTGTAAGGAATTGTACTGCGGCCAGGTATATACAATGCTAATGAATCCACCTGCAGCTGGTACTTTTTTCCATGCAACTTAATAAATAATGAAACTGGTCTGAGTCATAGTAATGTTGGGCCCACCATCAATAAATGGTGTTTGGCATGGGGGGGGGGGGGGTGGAAGTTTATGGGATCACAAAAATTAGTAAAAGGAAAAGTATGCAAATCAAAATTAAATCATATAATAAAAATTAGGATTTATAAAAATAATTCCCACTCTGAAGAGTTAATAGACTGACAAAATTAGACACTGTTAATGAATTCTTAAAACTGGGGAAATATATATATATCTTTCCCCAGTATATATTCATATGTAACTCCAGAACGGACAGACCAACACGACTTACACTACGCACAGATAAAAATGAACAACTGTTTTGAGCAAGGAAGACACTGGAATGGGCTGGAATTAAAAATGCAAACCAGTGTTTTATTTTTCTTCAGTGTAAAAAAAAATATTGACCTACAGTGCAATCGTGGCCGGCACGTCCCAACTTTTACTTTAATTGTAACTGCCAAATTATGTATAAGATTGCCAAAATGGCCGCCCTAAACCACCTCATTTTGGATACAAAAGAATTGTATAATTATATATATATATATATTTTTTAATGTTTATTACAAGGACCTCACCGTCAAGTTATATCAAGCTTAGTGAGGCTAAATCTGTAAAATAAATGTATAATTAAATAAAATTAAAACAAATATATGTATACACATATATTATTCTGGAGTACATGTATAAACTAGTTCACATTAGGGCTACTATTTTAATAAATTCAACGATAAATATAATAAAGTACCCTTTTATTCATTTTTTATAAAAATATATTACCGGTTTCGGCTCTTAGGCCATCTTCAGATAGTAAATAATATAACCTAAAATAAATTAATTTATTTTAGGTTATATTATTTACTATCTGAAGATAGTAAATAATATATTCTGTACCCACATTTTTTTTATTCATTAGCGTTGCATGGCTTAGTAGCCAAAAGCTGCCGGAAAATGTTCAGATGAAAATTAAAGGAAACATTTGTCATGATGAACAATTTACCAGTTTGACCAAATAAAGATATAACCCCACAGGCCACTGCCAGCTGTACCTATGCCATTATCACCATCATCATCATCATCATCTGGCTTTTGAAATTAAAAAATTGTTCATTAAATATACACAAAGCTTACCTAATGATTAGTGCCAACTTTTAATATAAAAATAATATTAAAATTAAACTAGTTTTTAGTTAGTGTGTAAATCACAATAATGCTTAAAATATGGTCTTTTTATGTTACAGTCCATTCAAGTGCGTTAAAAACATATTTCCTAAATATTTTGCTATGTAGGATTTTAGGACATTGCAGGCCTTATATTTTTCATTTTCTTAAACCAGAAGAATGCCACATCACAGCATGGGTAAAACAACTGATAATCTTGTTAATTTTGTCAGTGCTAGATAAAAGTAATTGAAAGATATATAGAAAAATATTTAAGTAAGTCTCTAAAACAGAATAATATCATAAGTCTGAGTCAACATTCATTTCAAAAAGGTAAAAGCACAGAGCAACAATTTGGGCACCTAGGTGAGTGAAGGATCACATGCCTTAGCCTTGTTTTTGGATTCATCCAAAGCCTTTGAAACCATTGACACAGATGAAATGGGAAAAACATTAGATAGAATTGGAGTAAGAAATAAAGAGCTTGTGTGATTTAAGTCCTATTTAAGTAATAGAAAGTATTTAGTAAAGATATCTGAAAAATATAGTGAAGACAAGGAAATCAAATGCCTCAAGGAAGTATTTTAGGACCTAACTTGTTTATAATATTGATAAACTTTTTTTAAAGAAAATAAAATATAGAAAAATAGTTATATTTGCTGATGACATTATTGAGGAACCCAGAAAAGACCTAAATGTGGTAGTAAGTCAGTTACAAAGCGATTTTAATGAAATAAAGTATGTACAAGAAAGGCCTAGTAATTAATTGAAAGAAGTCAATGTTCAAGCACTATCATGTAACACATTCGATGCTAAAAAAATATGTTAAAAACATGTCAGATACTAAAATAATATTTTGTACCAAAACAATACCTTATATAGTCAGGAAACAGGGTTGATACACCAAATCCAGTTTATGGCCTCAATTCTGGTAGATCGGGGCTTCCGAAGTGAGCGTCCGCCGGCGGTGGAGCCGCACATCGCAACGAAACCCATGCACGCCGCGAGACGTCTGCCGCAATTAGTCGCGACAGGTCGCATTCCTGAAGTTGAAATACGCCATACAGGAGTATCATTTCCGATATCAGAATCATCAGATTCATAAGAATCAGAGTCATCTGAAGCATTTCCCATCATCTGATGTTGGATTGGGTCATCAACTTCACCATCACTGTCGGCAGGACAAAGTCAGGAGCCGAAGATGGCCCAGGAGTTGGTTGAAACATTGCAGAAAAGAATAAAACGCACTATACAAATATATTTACAATATAACACAAATCACAATACAATATAACACAACACGATACTAATGTTTCACTATTATACACAAAAATAAAATGGTAAAACTCCGATGCAAGCCAACTAGCTCAAAATGGCGCGATCCACGAACGGCGAACACCGAAACGTGACGCGAGACACAGGCAACAATGCAGCGCAAATCCGACCGTTATAAGGCAAGTGGCTGGACCACACTAAATTCCACAAACAAGCATTGCTTCGTCAACCGCCGGCAACAGTTCCGCTGCGCGCGCAGGCACGCTAACCCCCGCCAACTGGCTCAAAATGGCGCGATCCACGAACGAAGAACAAGGAAATGTGACGCGAGAAACAGGCTATAATGCGGTGCAAATCCGACCCTTCTAAGCCAAAGGGCTAGGCGACACTGAAGCGTACAAGCCGGTATTGATCCGTCCACCGCCGGCAACTTATCCGCTGCTCGCGCAAGCACTGCTATCACCCGCGGGCGTGTGACCCGCACTCAATGTGTTAAGAAATAAGCAATATGAAAGACCACCCAAGATAAAATATCATGATGTCTTAAAGAAAAAGAGCAAAAAGATAATCATAACTGCAAGTGTTTGGAAATAAAAAAAGGTAAAAAATTGTCAATACCTTCGTATAGTGATAGATAATGGTCTTACTTAGACACGATCATATATTTAAATTACATAAAAGATTGAGTATATGTTTAGTGGCTATATACAGAATTATTTATGTTTTGGATATAAAATTGAAAATTGTCATCTTTAAGGCACTATGTGAATTGTTAATAAGGTATGGCATCTATTATATGGAGTGGCTTTGGAATGTCATTTACAGAAAATACAAAGATTGCAAAAGAGGTGTATAGAAGTGTTATTTAGGAGAGAACTATTAACAGAACAGTTTAATATATATATATACTGTTCTGTTAATAGTTCTCTCCTAAATAACACTTCTATACACCTCTTTTGCAATATATATATATATATGTATATATATATATATATATATATATATATATATATATATATATATATATATATATATATGTATATATATATGATTATTGTGCTAAACTATTGCTACAAAAATGATTATTAGCAAATTTGATAAAAATGTATGCTTTTGGAGTCATTTAACCATAAAAAATTAATATGGCCACCTTTTTCTTTTTTCCTGATAACCCACTGGCTATGACACTGACCATTTGAACTCTCAAGTGTTCAAAACAACTTCAGGCCCAAACATGCAAAACTTGAGAAATGCGGTTTACTGGCTGAGTGTGAGTTTAATTACACAGTCAACAATCATATGATACAAAAATATGCAAAAATTATGCAATAAAATATGTTACGGAATATTTGCATTAAGGCGATTAGCAGAAAATTGTAATAATCAAACTTTAAAATCAGTATTTGCCACTATTCACTCTCATATTTCATATGGAATTGAAGTATATGAAGGAACAAGTCTTTTAAATTTAAATAAAATATTACATGTACAGAAATAAGCTATAAAATGTATACTTTACATTAAGAAAGAAGAGTCATGTAAACTACATTTCAAAAAATTGGAGTTCATGACTGTTTATAGCCTCTATTTATATAGAACAATATTACATGTAAAAATTAATGAATTAAAACTTCCTTGTACAGCTACATGTCCATCATTGTAATACAAGAAACAAACATAAGTTTGTCATAAAAAACCACAACAAAGAAATATTTTAAAAAGCCCTACTTATATTATAATTGAGTTTATAGGCTACTTACCGAGTGGCATCAGGAATGGGAATAATATTGTGAAGTTTAAAAATAAACTGAGAAAATATATAATTAATATGCCTTGTTATGATTTTGATGAATTTTACTCACAGAGCCATGCATACATAATAACAGTACACATTAGTTTAAGTTGTATTAATCAATGACGCATTCATATACAACTTATGTATGTCTTGAATAAAGAATGTTTTGATTTGATTAGAATCCTTAGGAACCGGCCATTATTGCTGTCGAAAAAATTAGGAGTGTAGCCTGTTTGCAATGCTAGCGCATCTGGCCACTGGATCACACACTCCAATGAATGAGCAAACAAATGGATCTCTTGATCGAAAGGTATACTCTGAAACTCAGACCAATAATCTCAACTGAACCAGCGTGGCCATGTAGCAAATCAATGACGCATTCATATACAACTTATGTATGTCTTGAATAAAGAATGTTTTGATTTGATTAGAATCCTTAGGAACCGGCCATTATTGCTGTCGAAAAAATTAGGAGTGTAGCCTGTTTGCAATGCTAGCGCATCTGGCCACTGGATCACACACTCCAATGAATGAGCAAACAAATGGATCTCTTGATCGAAAGGTATACTCTGAAACTCAGACCAATAATCTCAACTGAACCAGCGTGGCCATGTAGCACTCTGTACAAAAATTGCACTCTACACAGCCTCGACGGCTGAATTTGTGTATACCCGGCCTGTATTCCATATAACATTGGAATACTCAAGGTGATTTCGGACCAAGGACTTGTACAATGTCAATCAAGCATGCTTATCGTTGAAATATTTGGTGATCCACGTGATGAAACCCAAGTTCCACCTAGCATTTCATATAACACAGTTTACCAGTTCTGAAAAGATTAACTTGGAGTCTATGAGGACGCCAAGATTGCAAACAGTACGCTCTATTTGAATTCTACAACCACTAATTGTCATAAAAGAAGTTTACACATGCAAACAAAAACAACCACTGGTTTGCTAAGGTTAAGTGGCATGTAGTTTTCTTTAGCCCACCTCTCAGCCAAATCGATACAAGATTGAAGAGCCTCTTGAAGATTGAAGATGTTCTCTTGTATTAGCAATCTGCATAGATATTTTAATATACTGGGCATAGAGGTGAACTGCATAGTTCAGAAAATATGTAATGTCATTAATAAATAACAAAAGAACAAGGTCCCAAGTTAGACCCTTGCGGTACTCCTGAACTGGCAACAAAGTTCTCTGAATACATGCCACCAAATGTCATTTTAAATTTCCTCTCCAGGAGGTAAGAATTTATCCACTGAATAAGGTCTGGGGAGAATCCAAAAGAAGGGAACTTATTTTAAAATACATGGTAAGGAAGCTTGTGGAATGCCTTCTGAAAATCTAAATAAATGGTATCAACCTATGTTCGACGCTCGACTGCAGGACCAGTGACTGCAAGAAATGAGGACAAATTTTTAACAGTCGAATGATCTTTCATGAGCCATGCTGATGTGGAGAGATAAGATGGCAGACTTTCTTATACAAAAAAAAAAAGCTGTATAAGAAATATCTTATTCAAATATCTTAGGTACTACACACAGAACAGATATTGGTCTAAAATTAGACAGATTCCTATGTCTTTTTGGAATTAATTGGTGTTACTAGTGCTGTCTTCCAGACCAAAGAAAACTCTTCAGTTATTAAACTCAAGTTGAATAATGAAGCTAGCACAGGAGTAATTATGTTAGACACTTTTTTCATAACAAAGGATGGAATATTTTTAATACCAAAGGCTGAGCATGTCTTTAAACTGATAGATAGATAGATAAAATCTTTATTTACAGGTTTTCTACATGGTACAACAAATAGCGTCAAACTTTAAGATTAACATATTTCATTAATCTTAACTTAAACTAAACTACTTAATCTTGAAGGAATTCCTCCAATGAGTATAGTTCTTTCTTAATCAAGTACTCTTTTAGTTCTTTCTTAAAATTTTTTATTACATTCAGATCTTTTAAAGTTTTAGGCAATCTGGAATAAAACTTTAAACCTACGTAAGATGGTTTCTTTCTGTAAAGTTCTAGTCTGTGGTGGGTAGTAATAAGTTCCTGCTTATTCCTTGTATTATATCGGTGGTTTTGATTCGGCTTCGTAATTAAATTTTCTTTTACAAGACATATTGTGTCAAAAATATATTGCCCAAAAACTGTTAAAATATTTAGCTCTTTAAATTGATTTCTGACTGAATCATCAATTTTTAAGTTTAAAATCAATCTTATGGCTTTTTTTGGGAAATAAAGATTTTTTGTAAGTTGTAATTTGTAGTTCCCCCGTAAAGTGAAATCCCATAAGCAATATGAGAGTGAATATGTGCGAAATATAGTGACTTTAAAATTACAGTTGAGCAAAAAAAGTCATTCGTTTCAGTGCATACAATCCAGAATTTATTTTGTTTAAAAGTTTTTCAGTATAAACATTCCAACTCAAAGTTTCATCTAGTAATACACCCAAGAAATTTGTATGTGTTGTTAGGGTCAACTCACTGTTGTCCAATAAAATGTTTGTATTTTTATCTTTATTTGTATGGAAATTTATAACACTGGTTTTTTTTTCATTGAAATATAGATTGTTTGCTTGAAAAAATTGTTTTAATGAGGATATTTCTAAAAAGCACAATATTTCCAACTGGTCCTTCGATTTACTTGAAACTTTTAGGGTAGAATCATCAGCATATTGAATTAATTTATTTATTTCAAGATTGATACTTTTATTGATTCCTTGGACATAACATACAAAGAGGAGTGGACCCAAAATAGATCCTTGAGGAACTCCAAATTTAATCTTTTGTCTGGTTGAATGAATGCGATGCAACTTTTGATCAGAAATATGCGTGATTTCTACAAACTGGTATTTATCATTTAAATAAGAAGAAAGCCATTTCAACTCCTTATGTCTAATACCGAATATTTCTAATTTATTTAATAGGGTCTTATGACATACACTGTCGAAAGCCTTTGAGAGGTCCATAAAAATAACCATAGATTTTTCACGGTTGTCAATAGATTCAATAACTGATTCTACTAACTCTTACAGCTGTAATAGTCGACTTTCCTTTTAGGAAACCATGTTGGCAGTGGTCAATTAGTTTATGCTCCTCCAGGAATTCAAGCAATTGTTTTTGCATTACTCTCTCATATATCTTTGATAATGAGGGCAGTACCGACACTGGTCTATAATTTCCCATCTCCGTTTCTTCTCCTTTTTTAAAAATTGGTATGATTTTGACAATTTTGAATTGATTTGGGTATATACTTGAGACAAAAGATGAATTTATTAAATGTGTCAAGGGTTTTAAAATAGTATTAGGCAACCGTTTTAAAAGGAAAACAGGAACCTCATCATATCCACTAGACTTTTTATTAGGTAATAAAGAAATAATTTTGTTTAAATCAGATTCGTCAATTGCTTTGTAATGAAAATTAAAGGGATTTCTTTCTGTCGTAGGAATTATTATATTGTTATGTCTCTGAGAGTTTGTTTCCATGTTGCCAATAATATTTACAAAATAATTGTTAAACAAGTTGGAGACTGTTTTGGGATTAGAGTATAGATGCTCATTAAGTTTAATTTTTACATTCTTGTTTTTAGATCCCTCAATTTGTTTTGAATCAGCTGTTTCACTATTAATAATTCCCCAAGCTGTTTTGCTGACATTTTTGGAATTTTTAATTTTATTGTCATAAAAAAGTTTTTTGGTTGAGGTAAGACGAGTTTTAAAATTTCTATATTTGTTTTCTACTCTCCGCAAGAGTTTTTTTCCCTAGCAATTTTTTATCTTTTATAATAATTTCTTTCTCATTTTTTAGCTCTTCATTCGTCCATTTATTTTTTTTTAACTGTCGAGACTTAAATGTTTTGTGTTTAGGAACCTGCGCTTGATGAGTAAGCATTTGAGTTTAAATGCTGAGGTAGCTCTTCCTCACCCCCCTTACTGAAAGATTCTTTATCCACTATACCACTTTTTCTTCTTTCCAAAAAAGAACTTTCACTACTTTCAAGATTAGATATTTTACTCTCACTAACACCAACACTATGTGAACTCAGGATACCATTCAGAAGTAAGATAGTGTTAAATTCATCTTCAACTTCAATGATGTCATTGATGACTGGAGTTGACATAGATGTGGTGATTGATGATTCTGCCTCCTCTTGGGTGGGTATTTCTGTAGATGAAGAAAGGTTGCTTGAAAGAACCATATCAGAGGCCCCAGTGTCCTTGTACTTGGGAAAGACCATTTCTTAAAGTTCTTGCTGAAGTCTGATTGTAGCTTACTATATAGACGGTAGCCTTTGTACTCTGCTGGAATATGGTAAGGTTTTTAATGAAGTGTTCGGGTTCAATCAAATCTCTGTTGCAGCCCATTGCGGAGCATAATAAAGTTTTCAGGCCTTGTTTTTTGAAATCAGCAGCGAGTTGGATGAAAGCACTGTCGTAGTCATGGTGCGTTGGCTTTCCATTAAAGTTTGATTTAGTCACAAGATTATAAACCACAGCACCACTTCTTAACCTCTGACAAGTCAAATTATTGTCTACATAGTCCAAAACCAAGGGTTTTCCAAATTTCCGTCTGAATGTCACTGCCACACCAGCCGACATGTGTCTGTAATGGTTGAAGTCTGCTGATATGGTGTGGGCAAAAGCAGTAGATGAATCCATTTTCCTGTTGATGGCATATTGAACAGCATCAACAGATATGAGGGGAATGTCAGTAACTTAAATTATTTAATATCAGGTTCTGCATTCAATTGCTCATAATTAAAAGTTTGGTAAACATACTTGAAGTATTCACAGAGTTTTGAACAGAGCAGCAGCGGGGTCAGTACAAAACTCATTTTGGATGCTCACTGCTGGTAGTTTAGACTTTAGTTATCTTTCCATCCACAATCCCTTGGATGGCTAATAGAAGTTCCGATGCTGACGTCTTTAGTAAACCTCCAGAATCAGCTTTTGGATCTACAATCAGCTCACTGGGTCCTTCAGCCTCAATTGTTTTGGAGGGAGTGTCGTAAAGCCTTGGCTTAGGGTACTCAGAGCACTTAAATATACTTATAAATCACTCTTATTCTGCCTCACTAAAAACAAGAGACTTGAGGTGTGAATGACTCACAAGTACCGCAGATAAATATTTTCTGACTGCCGTAAATCTTTCATTGACATTCAACATAGAACCTGGATGGATAAAGGTGCGACGACTTCTTTAATAATAAAATAATTAAAACTAATAAAAAAAAAAAAAAACAGAAACCTGTTGAATCTATAATTGAAACTAAAATAGGTGATATCACAAGTCATCATCTATAATACTAAGATTTTAACAGGAACTTGCCTTTGGCCAGAGGCAATTTTGAAACAGAATACAGTAATGAGTTAATTTTTTTTAAGTTAATCTTTGTATGAATGAGTAATGAACAAAATTTGTACTCTATCTGTTGAGTTGTTCTAAATTGATATTAATGAATATTAATTATTGTTCTAAATGAATATTAATTAACCCTAGATCGGGAGGTAGAGCATATTTTATGCTGCTGCAAACGCCTTCGTCAACGGGAGGTAGAGCATATTTTATGCTCTTGTGTTAAACTCAATAAAATATATGTTTATCATCAAGCAATCCCAACAAACTTGGTACCAATCGATGCAGAATGTTCTGTTCAGATTTTTAATAATTTGTTATGCAATTTTATAAACGTAGGAAAATGTGCAACAACAAACTCACACTCAATTCCAGCCTGGAGGTCTGGACGGCGTAAAATTGCTGATGTTTGTCGCATGACTGAAGAAAAACTAGAAGACAAAATAAGGCGTACTAAACGTTAGTCTGTAGAGAATTAAATACTTTATCCACCAAAACAAATTGCAAAGTTGTAGGTGTTTTACCAAAAATGTTTTTGTATACCCGTTTTTGCTTGTTTCAAATTCAATGTAGAGCAGACTTTCTGCAAAAATATGTTTTAGGGTACAATATAAATATTTTTCCTGAACAACTTTTTATTCCCTATTCAATGCTGATTTTTTCAAATTTTTCATGTACTATTTGATTACCTACAATGATCATACTATATAACTTTGCACATTTTTGTTTTTTATTTATGAAAAAATTCCAAAAAAAACCTTGTAGTTTATCTTAAACATAACAATATGTTATTATAGTCCACTTAATTCTAAACAATTTGGCTATCTTGGAATTATTTACAAAAACTTCCAATTAGGACTCAAAGTTATAATTTGTGCACAATATTTTCAAATTGTTTCTTGATAATAATTATTTACTTAAGTGATATGTGAATTTTGATAGTAGTATGTGTGTGAATGTACAGTTCTTGAGAAGAAAAACAATATGCTAAAATGTAAATTTTTATGATTTTTACAAAAAAGGCTTGCAAAGCGCCAAAAGTGGCACCTGTATTTTGGAAGTTTACATTCTCGTTTATCTAGGGTTAATTAGTAAAAAAAGATGGTAAATATGTGGGTAAAAAAAGCATTTTTAGAAATAGTGTTATTGGACATATTTCTTTATTTTGGCCCTTAGATCAGTTCCTGAAATGCAGTTCTGATGCAGTAGAGGAGGTACTGACAATGATTTTATTGAAAACCTGATGGTGACTATATTTCAGGTATCTCTGATAGCGATTTTGAAAATTGGTTGTGCAACCCACCCACGCTAATCAAACTAGCCCTATCCCCCTTGATCTAGCAGGTGTCTGAGCCCTTGGGTGTTAAGACACCAAACTCAGGAAATGAAAGAGAAAAAAACAAGTTTTGGCAAAATATTGTTTATTACAAAAAAATGTAAACCAAAAAGACAATAGTAACACAAAATATTTAAGACAACATTTGGCTGTTGCCTGTTTGTAACTAATTAACAAGTTAACATTTACTTTATGAGCCTATTTTTAAAATTATCGGCATCTGATAACAATAAATTAAAATTTACAGTCAAAATAAATAGTAGATAAAAATTACAACAAAAAAGACTGAAAAATCAATAAATAATCAACTTCAGACATAACATCATAATAAATATCTAAAACAATAACGACTAAAAGGAAACACGTGAAAGAATTTTTGATTTGATTTAAAAGTGAAAAGTGTATAAATATTTTTTTAAATAAATAAATAACGTAAACTACAAATTAGATTATCTAAAATAAATTACCTCTGTCAACAGTTTAAATTTGTTGTGATGTATAACGATCGTTTCAGTATAATTATGCCATCTTCAGATACAATTCTACAAAGGTTTCAATGAACTTTATACAAAAAAATAGTATAAATTGACATTTTAAAAATATATAGAAAGATGTGTCTGTCATAATAATTAAGTTGTTCCAGATGTAGTGGTGTTATAAGCTGGCCTTTGCTTCCTTGGTGTTGTTTTTTGACTCAAAATACTATTAAAAATAAAATGGGATTCAAACTGTAATTAATTTATCACTTAAAATATTTTCATTGTGGTTTTTTGAGTGTGTGCTTTGTATATCTCGTATTCTTCAAGAGTATCTAGTTTATTTCCTTTTACTGTATGCATGTGTGTAGAATTTGTAGGCCAGTATTTAGATCACTAATATCATGGTTTTTGTCTACCAGATGCTGGGCAAATGTTGATTTTTGTTTGTCTGTTTTCGGGTTAGGATGGTGTTCTTTATATCTGGCTTTGAATGAACGTTTTTCCAATATAAATGCTTGGACAATTAGCACATTTAATTTTATATACACCTGATTTGTCACCTTTTGCAATATATTTTTTGGTAATATTTAATTGATTGAAGGTCTTATTATTTGTTTTGAAAACTAGTTCAACTCCATGTTTTTTCAATTCTTTAGATAAAGTATGTTGTATAGTGTGTGAGTATTCTAAACGTACATATTTTTTGTCACGTGGCTCTATATTATTTTGATTTTGTCTATTTCTTTGTTTTGTAATGAGCCTGTCAACCATATTGGATTCATATCCGTTTGACTGAGCGATGTGTTTAATTATGTTTAGTTGTTTCTCATAATTATTGTGTGATAGGGGGACATTTAACATCTGTATATCATACTATTGTATGCTGCATAGAATTAAGTGAGGTAGCTGGAACCACAGGGCCTCGGGAACTAAAATACGGAGAAAAAAATACAAAAAATGTTGAAGTTAATAATTCCATTGAATCCTGCTGATAAAACAAAGGGGCTCCTAATGGGAAGAACTCAACGATTCCTGAGCACCCCGCTCTTTAAAAATATAGAAAATCAGGAAACAAGCAGCAACAAAAATGAAATTTAAAAAACATAAAAATTAAAAAATGGTCTCCTTTATCCCTTATGTTTGTTTCCTTATTATTATGTTTGGACTACCAAACAACTGTCCCACCAATTACAATAAAATCTCCCATAGCACAGAACCATCAAACAGATGACCATTCATCTCACTCTGAAATCCTGGAGCTGGAAGCCTAGAGAGAGACCCAAACACACACAAAATTAGTTCAGCCCTATAAAAAGAAATGCCCAGGTGTATCAAACTGTGTAGTCAGACAAATAACCTGAAAATTTGGCTAAAATTTGAATAAAACCATTCAGTGAAGAGAGTTATTTTTATACATCCCTTCGGTTGATTTTTTTTACAGAACAAACAAATTCAAGTTTTTAAATGCTCTAAGGTATTTTGATTTGCCTATTACAAGCAATTGCAGGCTGTAATAAGCAACTGGCGTTCATACAAGGCATAAGAGTGATCCTATCTTTAGCCAATTTACACCCGGAGCACTAGCCTCTGCTCTGTAAACAATAGACTTTTAGGTAGAAGATGGCAAAACAACCTACTCTCATCTGCATTATAAATTTGATTTGCCCCTAGGTTCATGTCTTCAAAAATTTTCTCAAACTTTTCAATAAAGAATACGAAATATTCAATGTCAGATGCAAGTATTCCGCCAGTTAAGGATAAAATTGAAAATCCACATCTTTTTTTAATTTGTTTAGCCAACCAACACTAGCAGGAAAATTATCTTTTTTCATAATTTTGTTATAAAACTGTTTAGCTTTTCCAATAGAAGCTCGCCTGATATTGGTGTGTCTGTTTCTCTCTTGCATGAACTATGCATAAAATGCATCTTCCACTTGTGGAAATTCATGGGTTTTTAAATTTCAAAGTTTTTCTTACACAAACTATGAAATCCTTATTCTTGACAAAAAGATTCAATCTGGTCTTTCTCTTTTTTTTTTTTTTTCGTGAACTCTCATGTCTGATTTTACACTCAGTGACTAAATGCAATAATTTTTCACCCTTTTCCCTTTTTCAATATTTTTTACTTTTTATTTAAGGTTAGGTTTATGTGTTTACATTTCCCTGCCATTAACAAGATATCAAGAAACTGACACTTATAAACAGTACAAAAGATACAGTTCAGCAGACGTGTAAGGAGACTAACAGTGACGCGGTATGTGTATACTGTGTTTGTCTGTAGGTCGCACATCTGCAGCAATATGGAGGACCCCCCACGGTCCTCCCGAGTGCCAGATTCAGACTGGCACAGGGCCGGATTACAAAGACTTTACTATAATACCATTGATTTTACTATACATAGAAGATGGTTCCATCCAATGTTAAATATTGAGGCACGGAATATGGGAGCGACCGTGCTGCAACCTGTCGTCAATCAAGTTAAAGAGGTCGAAATTGCCTCCAGTTTCGACTGTTCGGTTGCACAACCTGTGAGCAGTAAAGGAAACTAATCACTCCCTCTCATTCTCCCATTCTCTCTTCTTTCTCTTAAGACACTCGTCTGGAAGTACTTGTCTACTGTCGCCCCTCCACCTGTCTACTGTCGCCGATTGGCTTTGATAGTGGGTCAAAGTGGGATATTATTCCTTGCTGTGGTTTGTCTTGCACGGAAAGGAATCGCGATCTTTTATTTAGGCCTTAGGGGTTTGTGAATATGAAAAATGTTAGGGGACATATTTTTGTTATTTTGTCAATGTAAATAACAGTGTGTTACAGATGTTTAGTTAAAACATTATGCATTATCTAAAATGATGTAAATACTGTTTGTATTATAAGTTTATTGATATTTTAACCCTCCAAGTGGCAGTCAGAAACTCAGTGGCGGGCTAATTAGAGTGAATTTGCATACTGCGACTAAAAGGTTCGTATAAAAGTCTCAAGTAATCAAAACAGGTCTTATTATATATCAAATTAAAGCTTATAACATGCACAACACAATAATAACATAATGGAAGTATTTACCAAAAACTGGAGTGAATAATCTTGTGTTGAAAATAAAAAATGTTTTTTCCAAAAAATTTTTTTTAGAGTGCCCAATTAGAGTACATGTTGAAAATTGATACAACAAAAGTGAGATAGCCATTTTTTTCTAAATGTTATTGTGAACAAGAAAATGTATAGTTTGTCAATACTACTATATATAATAAAAACACAAAAAAATAATAAAAGAACTATGTACACAAATTTTTTTCAACAGCTTCAGTCGGAGTCAGACACATCTACTACTCTCCTCTTCTTTCCAGGCCTAAGAGGCCTCCAATAATGCTCTAAATATGGAAAACATTCCCTGTGCACCCCACAGTTGCATGGTGGGCACCAAAAATGGCTTTTCCCCCCTTTTTTTATGCCTACAAACAACACAAAGTCTCTCACTGCGTCCAGGTAAGTATGCTATCTTGTGTTCAGCGTCTCCAGATGGTCCAGGAGCTGGTACAGGGGGGAGATTTTGATTTCTATGGGGCTCTACTAAGCTACATACAACTTCTGATAAGTAGTCCTTTCTTGGTAAGGGATTGTCAGAGTTTTTGGAGTATAAAAAGTAAGAGTTTAGGAGAGACAAGTCAACTAGATTCGTAAAGAGTCTCTTCCAGTATTTCTTTGTTGTCCTTGAGCAAGAAACATGATATATATAGACTTATCACTAGTACTATATAAAATTATACTTCAGAATCTGCTTTTTCATTTAATATAATCGGCAATGCGTTTTGGACACCTATGAGCCATTTAAACACATAAACAAAAAAGGCTTACGTTGATAGACGCTGTAGCGTCTATGCCACTTTGCGGAAGGGGGAGATAGACACTACAGCGTCTTACGCCACCTGGAGAGTTAAGTAATTGTATATTTAGAAGTAGCAATGGTGGTAGTTATAAATTGTTAAAGGCTAAATTGTTAAGTCCCAGGATAACACCAAACATTTTACATAAATTTGAGAGACGTAAAAAATTATATAACATTTCTATGACAAGACGATATGAGAGAGTTTTTCAAAATTATTTTGCAAAATATACTAATGAATTAAATAATGTAATTAATTTTACAAAAAAACAATTATTATTCAACATTATTAGAAAACTGTAAAGGTGATGTATCTGAGCAGTGGAAGGTAATAAATAACTTAACAAGTGGTTTTTCAAAGAAAATAGTTAAGCTAATTGAATTGCCAAAGGCGAAGTTATGCGTGAGCCTTCTGTCATTGATAAGATAAACCATCAACTTATCACAATCCAGTCTAGCCGTCCAGACGTTGTACATTCCAATACCCTTCCACCTTTACGTACTTATTACTATCAACATGCATTCTTTAAAACTCCAACAGATTTAGATGAAATTAAGAGTATTGTTAAGCTTTCAGAATATAAAAAAAATAACTTGCTCTGACCAAATTAATGTTCATTTACTGAAAAATATGATTGATGAAATTACCAGTTTTAGTTCACTTAATAAACAGTAGTTTTATCAAATGCATTTTTCCTGAGAGTCTGAAGTTAAGTTCAGGGTACCTATTTTGAAGGACAATAACTCTATAAAACTAGATAACATAATACCTATCAGCTTGTTATCTGTATTCTATAAGGTTTTTGAAAAAAACAATGACTAAAAGACTCCATAGTTATTTATCTAAGTTAAATTTTCTTAATCCACGTCAATTTGGTTTTATGAAAGGAAAGTCAACTGAGGATGCGTTATTAGGAGTATCAGAAATAATTTATAACAATTTAACTATTCATTAACTTATCATCTGTCATATAGTTCACATTTATTATTTTTTTACCTATATTATTGATTATTTGAAATAGTTATTTGTTTATATAGTTTTGTTAGTTTTTGGCATTGTTTGTTCTGTTCATTCTCAGTTGTGTAAATAAGTCATATTCGAATTGTTATAATTAAAAACACCACAGAGTGCGGCTATAGTTAATTTTGTTATTATTTAGACTGTGGTTACTTAAAATTAGTTATTTCTTATGTTATTGCTGGTCACGCTACTTGTGAAGTGTTACCATTGTAATTCCAGAGTGTCTTTTCCAGAGAAATTGTAAATATAAATAAATTGCAGTCTATCCATACTTTCACATCTAGTAAAATAATAGAAACGTGTATGAAAAACAGACGTGTATATATATATATATATATATATATATATATATATATATATATATACTTCTATATATATAGAAGTAAATTAGTGGTTTTTTATGATTTTTTCTAATCCTATCATGAAATTTGAATCTCACTTGGGTTTTATATTTTGCCCAGTATTATTCTATATAAATATCATAGGCCTATTTCAATATTTATTTTGTCAAAGAAATAAATAATGTCACATTTTTTAATATCTCACTATATTATATATTCCTGGAATATTTGCAGATTAATTTCATAATTGAAATGAGAGTCATTGATTGGATTTGAAAACAATTTATTTTTTAATCAATTACCGAATATGAAAAAATTAATGATTGAGTACAACATTTGATTTAATCACCTAATCGATGGTTAAAATGTAATAAATAAAGATTTTTCAGATGGGCTAAATAATATGAAAATGTTTACTTAAATCAGCAGTAATTATCGCCAGCATTGCCAATAAGTTAGCGGTCTATTCAAGAGTGTCTATTTACAAATACACGGTGTGTTAATCATATAAATCAATATGGTGTTTTAATTTATTCAGTTATAAATATTTCTTTATTCAATATGAATGTCACACTGAGTTTTACTGTAATAGTATCAACACAGTATTCTTTATTATTCGAAAGAGATGCAAGCAAATATAAAAACAGAGAACCCGGATAAGCGTTGGCAATATGGAATAACGTAAACAATTATCTAAGCAGGACGTTGTTTGTGTGTGAGACCTGAGGAAGGAGAGGGCGGGGCGGCTGTCTAGTGTCTGGAGAATGGGAGACGGGAGAGTGGGTTAAGAGGAGGAAAGTGAGAGAGGGACGGAAGAGCGTGCGAGAGAGAGAGAGGAAATAGGGCTATGCGCAGCGCAGCGTGGGGCCTCAAAACAGTTTTGGGGCCTCGCCACAACTCTCCCATATGGATGGAGTATCTCTCTATATAGTAAAATCAATGATAATACTTAGATGATAAAGTACGCTCAATTTACTTAAATTTAGAAGTTTATTATGAAATAATTGTTTCTTTATCAAATATTTAGTTCTACAAATAAATTAATAATTTTGTTATGCTTCAGAAATTAGTGATTCAGTGGATTCTTATGAAGATCCAGTCCATAGAGATCACATTGACAAACTTGATATGGATGGTTACGATAATCATTCTGTAAACAGGTATGTCTGTTCTCCTTTTGTTTTACATTAATGAATTTATTACATGAAGAGTTTCTCATTGTTTTGTTTGCCTTACTGCCAGAACAGTGAAGCTCTTAAAAAATCTAAAACATACTAAAATTTTCACTGTTTTGATAACTCAACAACCTCTGTGTCCT
The DNA here is from genome assembly GCA_035578905.1 of Stictocephala bisonia. Classification (NCBI taxonomy): domain Eukaryota; kingdom Metazoa; phylum Arthropoda; class Insecta; order Hemiptera; family Membracidae; genus Stictocephala; species Stictocephala bisonia. The sequence continues at coordinate 772,533 of JAQJVL010000401.1, read as the reverse complement.
TGAAGTGTCGAGTTACTGTGGTTTTACTGTGTATACAACTTTTTTTGTAGAAGAATTTATGTTCACAGTTCAATATTTGTTGAGTCTCCAGTCAAAATAATATTATTCGATTGGAAAATAAAATTTAAACAATCTCTTATATTTGAAATAATCAGATTTATGTCACCCTAAATTGGTATGTAGAGTTCTAAGATAATAATTTTTTTTGTGATGGTTCAATTTTGATAATGTTTCTCTATAAGAACCATTAGTGATGATAACTCAATTTTGGATGTAAACCTTTTTGGTATTATCATTGATAGAAATATTTCCTGAGGGCCACATTTTGAAAGCATAAGTGGCAAACTATCAAGAGTAATATTCCTACTAAAAAAAACTATCTAACTGTGTGCCTCAAAATTATATAAGATCAGCATATGTATATATATAATTTGTTGCTCTTTTCCAATCCATATTTCAATATGGAATAGTTTTGAACGGCAACAGCAGTAGGATGGAGGAAATATTGATTCTTTAAAAAAAGGCATTGGTGTTGGTCCCCTAGAGCACTGTAGACCAATATTTGTCAAGCTTAATATTCTTACGGTTATTTCAATACCATACGGTTCAATTCAATCATATTGTATTGAAATACAGGGTGATTCATGACGTTCTCTCCACACTTAAAAAGCACATTTACTAACAAAAATAAAGAAAAAATTTTATATAACCATAGGTCTGAAACTCTTCTTTAGCGAATTACAGCCAGTCAAACATTTCATTAAGAATCATGGATAAAGAGTGAAAGAACACTTTACACAACTAATGGGAAGATAAATAAGAACTGAAATATTATGATTTCTAATGTAATTTGACATGAGAAAACTAAAGAAATAGGTTTCAGAACTGTATCTTTTGTAGTTTTTAAGTAATTTGGGGTTTAAGGCAAGAAACTCCGTTCTTTTACGTTTAGTGTACAATAACTTTGTTAAAAGGATAAAGTCATAAAAATGTCATACATAATTTGTAGAGAATTTGATTCTGAGAAGATTGATGTAAGCTAAGTAAAAAACAACTTATAAATAAATACAAAAGTTAAACTTTATTAAGTATAATACATAAGTAATTTCAAAGAAAGAAATAGACGAAGATAATAAAATAAATAATTTTTTTTAAATTATTAACCCTTAAAATGCGGAATCCAAATATATGCGCATGTGTACAATTGCCCATAATGTGGTATCTGTATATTTACGCTAGTCGATATTTATAAACTTAGATTAAATTAAATATGCAGCAGCAAGCTCTGCATATTTAATTTAATCTAAGTTTATTAAATTAAATATGCAGGGTTTATTAAAGTTGATTAAATTAAATAAAGGGTTCAAGGTCAACACTAATTTTAGGTTGTTATTCGGTTATGAATCATATGAACTAGTTACTAGGCAACCACTGTAATAAATATGACCTTTTTACTAATTACTGCCTTTTTCGAAGTTACCGCTAGCCCTCGATGCGTATATATGTGGAACGTGAAGACAGACGACGCGCTGCTCAGAGTTCAGTTGTTTGTTGTGTGTTCCAAACTTAATTACTAACCTTGTTTGAGTAAAGAACTTATAATTTGCCCTTTACTTTATATTTTTTCCTGTTTCATTTATTTAAGTTATAAATTATTTTATTATTACATAGTCTAGTTCTGTAGGATTGTAAATATTTTCACTGTGACTAACTCGGACGATTTTGATTTTGATGAATAAAAATGTATATCATAGTTATATTTATTTTTTCAATCTTGCAATAAATTGGATAAAATATAAAAAAATATATCTTTACAGAAAATAAAAATTATATTAAAACAAAAAATCGAGCGTTAATTGAAAAATTACAAATAATTACTCAGCTCTTTAAGGTTTGATTATTGTTGAAGTAGAAATAAATAACATTTTAACAAATTAATAATTAATTTTCTTTTACTTTCTACTGTGCAACACAATGTGTCGTAATATTATTTTTACTTCTAAGTTAGTAAGACTTAAAAAACAACCGATCAACAATGCTTTTCTAATTGTCATGTCTGACTTGTGTTTTGGTAGTAATGGCAAGCTACAAAATGCTAGTATAAATACATGACGTCTTAAGAGATTAATAGGAGTTTCGCAACCATTAGTATGGAGATCACTTAAACGTTGAAATGAATTTTACCCATTTCATAAACAAAAGGTCCAACATCTAGAACCAGGAGATGGTCCTCTTCGTTTGGAGTTTGGTAATTTTATAAATACTAATCAGTATATTGGAGAGATAGGACATCAGCAAATTTACCTTAGAAGACAAGTTCACTGACACCAGAGTAGTAGTAACACGTACAAAATAAACACATAAATCTCACAAATTTTTTCAATGCCACTGGCATTTTCTTCAGAACTCTACAAGCTTTTTTTATGTACGGATGAGGCCAATTTACTAGAGATGGTGTCAACAACTTGCTTAATGAGCATTTATGGACAGAACAAAATCCTCATGAGGTAGTGAACCAGTAATTTCAACACCAATTTAGTGCCAATGTTTGATGTGGTGTATTACACAATCTAATTAGCTAATTGGTCCTTTAATATTACCTGGCTGCATAAATGCTGCATTTTATTTGCACTTCCTCTAAGAAGAGGTGCCGGAGCTGTTTGAAGACGTTCCTTTGCATATTTACATATACAAGAAGTACGAAACGTATACTTCTAGCACGATGAAACACCACACTACTTTTCTCGAGCCCTTGCCACTAACCTACATAATAAATTCACTACAAAATTAGTTTGTCATGGAGGGCTGTAATCTTGGGCACCAATATCGCTAGGTCTAGCTCATTGGATTATTGTATCTGAGTGTAGATGAAAGACAAGTGTTAATTCTCTGGAAGAATTAATTGCCTTTATTATGGATTCGCTTACACAGATAAAGAGGTAAATGTAAAGGAAAGCGACACAAGCAATGTAGTACACAAATTGTTTTAAAACGCATTAATAATGATGACCTCATTTTGTTATATTTCTTATTAAAAGGTGCGTAAAGTTAGAACAAGCCATTAATTTTTCCATTAAATTACTCATGTATTATACTTAATAAAGTGAAATTTTTGTACTTATTTTTGTGTTGTTTTTTACTTAGCTTACATCAATCTTTACAGAATCAAATTCTCTACAAATTATGTATGAAACTATTATGACTATTACCCTTTTAACAAAGTTATTGTACACTAAACCTAAATAAAACGGAGTTTCTTGCCACAATTTCTTATATTTAACTCCAAATCATTTAGAAACTACTAAAGATACGGTTCTGAAACCTATTTCTTTAGTTTTATCATGTCAAATTACATTCCAAATCATGATATTTCTGTTCTTATTTATCTTTCCGTAAGTTGTGTAAAGTCCATGATTCTTAACTAAATGTTTGACTGGCTGTAATTCACTAAAGAAGAGTTTCAGACCTATGTTTATATACAATTTTTCTTTATTTTTGATAGCAGAATGTACTATTGAAGTGGGGGGAGAACGCCATGAATCACCCTGTATATTTGATATTATTCAGTGTTTTTAAAAATTTTGAAATTATTGAACATACTAAACATCGATATAAAAAAGGGGCCACTATTAACTTCAAAAATTGTATATGTCCTTGAGCAATTATACTATTATGGGCACTTAGGGTCCATAACAAACTTAAAGATTTGATCAACATATATCCTGAAAAGCAATTTTGTAACCATTTCTTCAACTGGCTCTTAAAGCATCCTTTTTATTCTAATGACGAATTCTTTGAATGTAGCAATTTTGATTTTTGAATTGCAGTTTGTTTTGCGTACATATAGTTTAATGACTAGTTCTATATTTTATAATTAGTTATATAATTCTTTGATTGTGCATGTAACTTGCAGACTTGTGACTTTGTTGATGCTTGTCTCAGATTTAATGACAATAAACAAATTTGTATTAGATTTGATAGATTCAAATTATATTAATCCTTTTTTACAATATTTGATACATAAATTATGATAGTACTGACACTGCCTTTTATCTTCTTTTTTCTACAGAAAAAAAGGATTGAGCATTAATAAGATTGTCTATTATTATTGAATTGGTTTCTTTTAATTGTGTTCAGATAAATATAAAATCGATGGGGATTCGGCTTGAATTCCTGAACATTAATTTTTTATAATAATCTGTATTTTAATGAAGCCCTTAAAATTATTTGTATTGTTATAGGTTTGTTAAGTAAAGTTTGGTATTGTTGTAGATATAAATTATGGTACATTGATAATATTTTTGGGTTACTGGTTATAATACTTGTTGTTGTTATATTAGTTAATATCCTATTGAAATGTTGCATATTACTATTTGTCAACATTTTTTGATTTGTCTGAAAACTGACATCATGCAAAAGTTTACATTTATATCTTGTTTTTTAGTAAATAATTATCAGTAATTTTCTAATGTTTTAAGACTTACTTGTTCATTTATTTTTTAAATTAGTACTGGAACAAGGTGTTTATATCACTATCTGTTGTCGAAGAAGAACCAAGAACACGAGTTTGAAACATAACTGTAAAGGAACTAATTATACTAGAAAAATAAAAATGACATTAAAATGTTCCTTGTTTATTCCTGTGTTTTTGAGTGTAAAAGGAAAATTGTTATCTTTTAACCTTTTGCGCTTGTAAAATTATAATTTTTCTTGGGCCTCTTCAGGTACTACAGGTTTACCATCTCCATATTGCTCTATAAGTCATAATTAATTTGTGTAAGCGTCCGCAACTCTTGTTTAGTACAAAGTTTGTACCACTCCAAATAGCCATTTCCAATCGCATGGTGCAGCTGGTGTACCAGTGTAGTGGTTGATTTGTTTGGTCTTTGAAAAATACAAATACCGATATTTCAACTCGGAACATGCTACTCTCGATCAGGGACGAACAACACTAAATGGAGAGGAACCATTTAGTGTACCAGAAGTCCAAAGTTGCTTCAGTCATTCAATCTGAATGAAAATGAAAGTGGTCGGTAGTCGAGTGTACAACCTTTCTTTTTTATTTAAAGTCATTTAAATTACCTATGTGTTTGAATACTAAAATATGGCGGAATTAAAGTCAGATCATGTTAAGAGCAAATATTAGACCAAGAAATAGACGACAGTGATGAAGATGTGCCAGAAAACAGTCCTTGTAAATTTGTTTTGAAATCATTTTGAAAAGCTGACTTAATATGAATATAATGTTACAGATTACTTGCCATTTTATGCGTTTTATCAAGAATCTATTTAATGCATAGTCTTTTTATAAAAATGTTAACTTTTCATAATGTTCTATAAAATGAGTGTATTTTGTAGGCTAGTTTACGTTTTACTCAATTTTTACAAAGTTCCAATTTGCAAAAGTCCAAGAGATAAAGTCTGATTATCTTTTAGCACTATTTTACCTGGCAAAAAACCTTAGTCTTAATCTAAAATATTTTACTATAGAAGACGTATATTTGGCAATTAATAAACTTAGCATAAGTATATTGGAGAGATAGGACATCAGCAAACTTACCTTACAAGACAAGTTCACTAACACCAGAGTAGTAGTAACATACACAAAAGAAACACTTAATCATACAAATTTTCAGTGCCCACTCGCCCACCCATACACATATGGTGGCATTAACCCACCTGCCCAACCATACACGTACAGTGTATTAACCCACCCACCCTCCCATACACATCAGGTGGAATTAGCCCACCCGCCCAACCATACATGTACGGTGCGTTTAGTGTAGTTTATTTTTTGTATTATTTTAAATGTTTCTTCAATATTATTGTTTTTAAACTATCAATTGCCTTTTTATGTAAGTTATGTTAAATATATCGTATTATTTCTACATAAGAATTAATTTTTGTGTTTGAATTATTGTTCCAAAAAACTAATAATTTCATTTATATCCAACCATAATAATACTATTATTTTCAAAATGTATACACAGAAGAATGTGTTTTAACTATAATTAATCAATGGAATAAGTGATTACGACATCTAACTATTTAAATACCAGCTCAAAGGTTAGTGACCCGAAGCACAACAATGCAATCAGGTGTTTTTAAATCCAAGTTGTAAGGCATGACGGTTGTCAATAAAATACAAGTAGGCAGGTGGTACAGCGTCTGTCCAGTCCAAGCGCTGGAGGATGAAGTGTGCAAAACAAATGCGACTCGTACAGCAACATGGTGATGGTACACCATATGTACCATCCGAGTGCAAAAGGTTAATTTTTTGTTACATTTAATTGAGGGTTGAATAAGTAAAGAACCTAATTTGTAGTTTTTGTAACCAAAATTTTGACTTTAAACATTTCTCCAATAAAAACATTTTGTCGGATTATATTGAAACTTTAATAGGTCATTTATCAACTATTTAACTAACTTTTGATAGAATTTTATGAACGTTGATATATTAACAAAAATTTTCTTATGACAAATGTAAAATTTCTTTTTCTAGTAGTTAAGTAGGCCTATGAAATCGAATAAAACTTTGTTTTGTAGGCCTATATTACAATATCATTATTTTTTTTAAACAAACGAACATTTAAATAACATTACTCTTACTCTTACTCTTACTCCCATGGCCACACATATCTAAGAAGATATTTGGCCGCACCAACAAAGTCCCTCCATCTGTCTCTATCCTCCGCGTCTTCCTCAGTCACTCCCAATCGCTCCAGGTCTCCCTTCACTTGTTTCCACCACTTTTGCCGTGGTCTTCCTCTCGGTCTTCTTCCTTCGGGATTCCTCATTATAACTTGTTTCAAATTATGATTCTCCTCTCTTCTTAAAACATGTCCAGCCCATCTAATCCTTCTGCATTTAAATTCACAAACTACATCCGGGTCCCTGTAAAGTTCTCTCAACTCCCTGTTGTGTCTCCTTCTCCACTCTCCTTCTTCAAAAATTGGCCCATAAATTTTTCTGAGGATCTTATTTTCAAAGACAATTAGTTTCCTTTCTTCTTTTTTATTGATTTTCCATGTTTCAGCTCCATAGAGCTACTAAACAATACTGGACTGATGATTGTTTTATATATTCGAATTTTGGTTGTTTGTGACAGTAATTTTGAAGACATTAGTTTGTTGCATGCGTAAAAACATCTGTTTGCAAGATTTAGCCTATTTTGTATTTCTATTTTCATCTTTGTTTTCTCTAGATATTACAACGCCTAAATATTTAAAAGAATCTACCTTTTCAAATTCATGGCCTTCTACTTGGAGAGTGTCTTGATTTATGTTAATTGGATTTCTGGCAAATTGCATATATTTGGTTTTTTCATCATTTACTTTTAGACCTAATTGTTCTGTTTCTTCCATGAATAATTTTGTTAGCAGCCGTACGTCTTCTAAATTTTCTGCAAAAATTACTACATCGTCTGCGAATGCCATTACATTAATTTTGGAGCCAATTGTTATTCCTCCATCCATTTTTGCTACCTTTTGGAGAGCTTCTTCTATCGCTAGGTTGAAGAGGATTGGGGATAGTCCATCACCCTGTCTTACACCTACATTGATTCTGAAGGGTTCCGAAACTCTTCCATTTACTCGTACTGAGCCTGTGGAGTCCATCATACATGTTCTAGCAAGATTTATCAGCTTTATTGGAATCCCAAACTTGTCCATCTTTTTCCACAGTCTCTCTCTATTTAAACTCTTCCATTTACTCGTACTGAGCCTGTGGAGTCCATCATACATGTTCTAGCAAGATTTATCAGCTTTATTGGAATCCCAAACTTGTCCATCTTTTTCCACAGTCTCTCTCTATTTAAACTATCATATGCTTTTTGGAGATCAATAAATATTACAAAAAATTCTTTATTAAACTCCCAGTACTTCGATATAATTTCTTTAAGAATAAATATTTGATTCGTTGTTGACCTGCCTTTCATAAAACTTGCCTGATGCTCTAGGACTAATTCGCATGTATACTCTTCAATACGACTTAATACTATCTTAGATAAAACTTTATAAGGTATGCTAAGGATGCCTCTAAAATTACTACACTCTTCTTTCTCTCCTTTCTTGTGTATGGGAACAACTATTGCTTCTCTCCATTCATTTGGTATTTCTTCTCTTTCCCATATTATTTTTATTAATTCCCATAGCTTGTCTATAACTATATCTCCTCCCTTCTTTAGAAGCTCTGCAGGTATTTCATCCCTACCAGGGGCTCTATTGTTTTTTAAAGCTTTAACTGCTGCTTCGACTTCTTCTCTGGTTGGTGTTTCTACTTTTGGCTGTACATGATAGTATATATCTTCGTTATCCTCGTTTGGTGCGATGTCCACTCCTTCATTTAACAGCTCACAAAAATATTCTCTCCATCTTTCTATAACTTGCTGAGTCTCAGTTACTACAATTCCCTCTTTGTTCTTCACACCACATGGATTCAGAGTGAATCCTCTTTTGAAAAACCTTACTTTTTTATAAAACTCTCTTGCATTGTTTGCTGTGCGTTCTTGTTCTGCTTTTTCAATCAAGCTGTTTATGTACCTTCTTTTCTTCTTTCTCAATATCCTGCTTGTTTCTCGGTTTATTTCGTTGTATCGTTCTTTATCCTCTATGGAATTGCTGTTTATCCAGGTCCTCTTCTTCTCCCTCCGTTCTGTTACCTTTAGTTCACATTCCTCATCAAACCAAGGTTTTTTGTTGGTTCTTTTCTTTTTCCCACAGACTTCTCTTGCTATTCGATTATATTATCCTTAAAGCCGTTCCAGTTTTTATTTACATCTTCCTCTTCTATTTGAAGGTCTTGTAGAACTTCAAACCTGTTCTGCAGTTTCAGCTTAAATTCACTTGTTACTTGTTTGTCTTTTAGTTTTCCTGTGTCTATATCTGCATTACAACTTTTTTCTTTTCTTTTCTGAATCGCTATTCTTTGGGCTATTTTGACTAGAACCAGTGAGTGATCCGTCCCGCATTCTGCTCCCCTAACACTTCTTACATCTATTACACTACTTTTGTGGCGTTGATCTACTAAAACATGGTCTATTTGGTTTCTTGTATCGCCGTTTGGAGATGTCCATGTGTATTTATGGATATCTTTTCTTGGGAACATTGTGCTGGATATTTTGAAGTTGTTTGCTAGGGCAAAGCTTGCAAGTCGAGTCCCGTTGTCATTTGAATCCTGGTGTAAACTCTCCTTTCCTATGGCTGGTTTCCAAATGTCTTCCCTACCTACTTTAGCATTTGCATCTCCTAAAACAATTTTCATATCATAACTTGGTAACTTTTCCACCTGTTCTTCTAGAAGTTCATAAAAATGGTCTTTTTCATCCTCTTCTGCTTCTTCTGTGGGTGCATAAAAGCTGACTAGAGATATATTTTTAAACTTTCCTCTTAATCTAATATTGCACACTCTATTGTCTTTGGCTTCAAAATGTATCACAGATTCTGCAATTCTCTTATTTACAGCAAAACCTACTCCCCCATAATATCTATTATCCTCACAGCCACTATAGTAAATAAGATATTTCTTAGTGTTAATCCTTCCTGCCAAAGGCCACCTTGTTTCTTGTAAAGCTACAACATCCATGTCGTATCTTTCTAACTCCTGTGCCAGAATGTCACTAGCTCCAAGTATTGCTAGGCTTCTTACGTTCCATGTACCAAATCGTAACATTTTTGGGCATTTCCGAGTCATTATCCTTTTATTCTGTTCATTTTCCGAGGCTTTTTGTTGGTGATTTAAATAACATACTTGTATTAATTTATACATATCAATAATCAAATACAAGGCAGTGTGCTGTGGCACGTAACATCATGGCACTCTCTTGACCACCGCTCTAAAAATAACACTGCAGAGTTGCCACATTGAACAGCCATTTTTGACTAAATACTGTCTTTAACTGTAATCACAGCTAAAACCTTACACTGAGTTGTTACATATAATTCATTTGCTACCACCATTTTCTCATGAAAGCTTTGGACCTCCAAGCAGGTTTAAAAAAGATATGTACAATATTTATGCTATTTACAGATTGAATGTACAAAATTTACAGTTAATATGGGCAGAGCATTTACATAAGAGTTGTCTAATCCAGAAAAAGGCAATTATTCTGAATCAAAACTTGCTGATGATAAATGGGATTGAGAAGAACTTCCACTGCCTTTCAGATGCACAATTATTGGTGCGATCAAAGTGGTTACATAAAAACTGTTTTATGAAATGAAGTAAATTACAGAAATGTTTTTGGTGAAATATAGTTCTTATGGGAAACGAGAAAAGCCACTCAAACAGACTTCAACATGGCAACAGTGTTTGTTTTGCCCGATCTGGTCGTTCGTAGAGATTGCCACGATTTCACGTGCCGCTACACACTGCTCTACGTTTGACTATTAATCCATATAAATTCAAACAAGTATTTTATGTAAACATTCGTTTATTTTTTAAATATTGAAATTGTGATTTACAAATCGGCTTATGAAGTTTTATTCAGTTTCATAGGCCTGCTGAATTACTAGAAAAATATGTTCTACTTTTTTCATAAATGTTGTTAATTAATCAAAGTTCATAAAACATAGCTAAGTTAGTAAAATAGTTAATAAATGACCTATTAAAGTTTCTATATAATCTGAGAAGTGGTTTTTATTAGAGAAATATTTAATATCAGACTAAGCCACAACAAAGCATGAGGGCTGGTTTTTTTTCAACCTCCAGTCTCGTTGTGAAACAACCAGTTTAACGAACAGTATGACACAACAACAATGCACAGTAGTTACTTACATATATTAATTTGTCTACAAGAGAGAATTCAGTTCACAAGAACATGTCAGATTGTGTCCGTGTTCGTTATTTTTTTATTTGTTGACCAAGCTCTGCAGGTAAGTTTGCTGATATCCTATTAGTCATAGATTTGCAAGTTCCATTAAAATTATATTCAAGAATGAAAATCAGTTAAATGCTCTGAATTATTGTTTTAGGGTTAAATTAATTAATTAGCATTGTCCTCAATAGCTTATCCACTAATACTATTTATCAAATTATTTCTTTATTGTGTTCTTTTGTTTTTTGTCTAGTGATAAGTTCAGGCCCACACTCTATGGACGACACGCTGCTGTGAAACTTCATGACACCATGGGCGAGGTATTATTTTCAATACTGTTTTACTTTCTCTCCTACCATAACAGTATGGATATTTTATTCCTAATTATTTAGTATAACCTGTGAATTAAATTTAGTGTATATTTATATATTTTAAAAAGTGGTGAATACCAAAATTTAGGTATAATTTTTTTCCGACACTCACAATCAATAGAACGCTGTTGTAATACAAGGATCTAGTATGAGTGGAAAGTAATAGTTTTTAGGAAGCTCACTGGTTAATATTCTTTTTTCTCTGCTCAAATTCTCTACTCTATATAGTAGGATCCAAATTCGTTTAAAAGGATTTCTACTTAAGAGAAGTACTCCTGCTTTTGAGTCACAAATATGTTATCAAGTTGGTCGGTAGCGTAGTTCGTTAAAGCCCAGCTTCATAAGCTAAAGGTTCTCAGTTCAATCCAAATCAGAGTCATAATAAATGTTGAAAGTGATCAGCTGATAACTACCGGCTGTACAATTGTAGTAATTAATTATACTCTCTGAGGAATAGAGTCGGCATTAGCTTGTAACAATTATTCGCTCATCTACACTTTATATCTTGACAATCGGCGTCTTAAACAATACATAAATAAAAGCCAGAATATGCAGTCATGTTAGCCTGTGAATAACCTAAATGCTGTAACTGCTCTACAAACTGCCTAACAAAGAGCATACTGTAAGGTATTATCTATGTATTCATTTACAATTTTACTATGCAGAATGCAATTTCATTATTAGAATGAGGACCTGTTCAGTCCAACAATTAAGTATGCAGAAATTATGCACATGAATTGTTTTTTTTTTAGGACTTGATAGTTGTAATGTAACAAGAAGTTATTTAACACTCCATTTCAATTGGATATTTATTTCTGTCATTGTTTGAAAAAATATGTCAGACTTACTGGTCAGAAAGCCCTGACTCCCTAATTTCCAAACAAGCCTCGTTCTTAAAGTCATCTGTTATTTGAAATATCCTCGACCATACTCCGTGGGTCTATAGTTTTAGAGTCATATTATGCATAGCTTTTTAACCCTTTCAGGAGTGCAGGGTATGACCGTCTAAATAGTATTGACGTTCAAGAACGTCATTTTATAGTTAGCGGTAAAAATAGTAACGACGTTAGGGAACGTCATTTTGTTTAATCCTTGGTATATATTTATTTATAAAGTATATTTTTAGTGTTTACCACTTATAATAACAGTAAAACGTCATTGTTATTGATTGTACAGTATATAATTCCAAAGTACAGAAAATATGCAATTTCAATGCAGTGTGAAATCATTTAGCGAACTAAAGTTGGCAGGACGACTTGTGGCGGGAGATCGCAGTTCCTCAGTCACTGTCAGTCCGTTGTTATTAGTGCTTCACAGACTCATTGCAAGTGCCACTTTCATTCACTATATCTCTAATAATTATTGTTTTGTAAATAAGTTTATGTGTATGTATATATATATAGTTAGTATCCATGTACAGTTTTATCTCTTTTTATTTTTTTTTTTTCACTTCATTGATATTGCTTGCCTGAACTCTTATAACATATTTGTAATAAAAAACAATAAGAAAATGGGATTTTTTAGAATTCAGACTCAATCTAATCCGCCAATTACTAGAAAGCCATTATGTAGAAAGAGAAACGAGATCAATCGCAGCCGCGCCGACAGCAGTTAACATAGCAGCAAAGCTCAAGGACAAACATCCACTGCGCCTCACTGGCAGACACTTCCCCCAACCCCTTCCGATTCCTGAAGGTCAAACACGTATTGCACAAAAACGTTGCTATGTGTGTTTACATTCAGGGAAAAGAAGCGTAAAGACACAACTTATGAGTGTAAAGATTGTAACATTGCCCTTTGTGTATATCCGTGTTTCAAAGACTTCCATACACAAAAAGTGTATTAAACACATTTTATAGCCATAATTTACTTTAAAATGTCATTATATTTACTCTATATACTCAAAAATAACAAATGTACTAAATTATAAAAATAATTTTTTTTTACTATTTTTGACTTGATTTTTAGCCATACCCCATACTCCTTTAATCACTAGAAAAAGTGACGTTCCAGAACGTCAATACTCCTTAAAGGGTTAAAGATAAAATTGAGACCATATTATCAATATAATTTATATAGTTGATAAATTGGTTGAAAGGGCTGTCATCAAATGCCTGCAATACAATAATAAAATAAGCAGGAGAAAATAAACCTTGTAATTTATATATTGTTTTGTTTGTTGTCAGCTATTATTTATTAATTTCAAAAAATAAAAAAGCTGTAATATATATTTGTAACAAGATCAAAAAGTCATGTTATTTATATTAAAAATATAGTGATCTCCTGTCACAAAGCTAAATCCAATCCATCAAGCCATTTAAGGCCTGCCTCATTGATTTTATTTATGCTAGCTAATCCTTCCGTAAAAGAGTGCAAGGACACTCTGTAACTATGTGATCCATTGTACTGATAGACTACTCACAAAATCTATGTATTTACTTTGTACTAAAAGAATCAATTAAACTGTAATGTATATAGTTTTACTGAACAAATTCGTTATATTTTGTTCACACATGGAACTAATTGTTACAGTTCAGTCAATCAGCTAACGGAAGTCACGTGGGTATTTTTGTCTTTCTCATGCGCAGACAGCACTGTTCCCATTGTTATTCTTGAATCAGCAATTTTTATATGTGCTGTTAACATACCTAAGCCATATTTATATAACACTGTTAAAGAAGTGAGTAGCCCACACAGATAAGTTGCCCTTGATCCTATATTATACTATGTAGAGTTATATCCCACCGCATTGCCAGAAAAACCATGTTCTTGAGACGTTGGAATATACTTCAGGGGCGAGGTATTCTTTTCAGATACAAAGAAATTTAACTGATAAAGTAAAGGTGTTTAAAATAATTTTTTTTTTTTTTCATAAATTCTGGTGTTCTTTGTTTCGGATTAAGCAGGTTATCAGATTACCGAGGTTTGGATTCAACTTTATCCTATATTTTATTTAAAGTAAAATTGTTGTAAATATATAACCATATTTGATTGCAGATAATCGGGCAAGGTCCAACAAGTTCAAAGGCATCACCAACAAGGAGTGGGTCGGTATTATTTATTATGGCAAAGGCATGTTGGGTCTTGCGTTGTAGCACTTCAGAGCACATGCACATAGCATGCTGTACATAAAAGCATGTACTGTTATGTAGTTTCTGAGGAGCGTTCAGTGGATATCTGTTATTGTAAATAGATTTGAGTATCTTGGACTTTATTTTCTATTAAACTTAATCTATAGTGGTATTATTTGTTATGAAGAAGTGCTTTTAGAACATATTTTGATTATGAAAACATGTCATCAACGTGGAGAAAATGATGGTTCTGTCAACTGTAAATAGCTGTGATAATATGAACTGTCAATTCCACACCACAATAATTTTAAATATCTGAACTTTGATAATCACCAAGTTTTTGTTTATGGTGGTGTTCATAAATTGAATCTGTTCTCATTTAGACCATTTAGGAATTATTATTTAAACATAGGGTTTAACAACAAATATTCATTGCTGATATTTGATGTTAAAAAGAACATATTTATGCTATGAAAACTATTTTCAAAATGGAGAAAATATTGACAGTTATATTTCTTGTAAATGGCTGTGATAAATATAACAGACCACGCTACCATTTTAAGAAACCAATTGACTAATCAATATAATATTGTCAGTATATGCTGTCATTTTGTAATTTTAGTAATGTTCAGGTACATTTTTTTCATCATTCATTATTAATGATTATTTTTAAAGAAAATATTTCACAATAAAGATCATTTTTAACTAAGAAAAGTGTCGTTAAATATGAAAAGTGATATACTGTCGAAGAAAAAAACTATAAACACTTGAGTTTGAAACATCACTGTAAAGAAACTAATTACATTAGAAAAATACAAATGACATTAAAATTGTCATTTTTTTATTCCTGCGCTTTTGAGTGTAAAAGGAAAATTGTTATCTTTTAACAGGTTTTTTTTTAAATCACGAGTAGAATAAAAAAAGAGTGTGATTTCTTACACTCTTTAGCAAACCGATTTCTACAATAAAAACCTCTGGTCAGATTAAATTGAAACTTTAATAGTTCATTTATCAACTATTTTACTAATGTATGCTAGAGTTTTATGAACTTTGATTAATCAACAAAAATGTTCTTATGGAAAATGTAAAACATCTATTTCTAGTAATTGAGTAGGCCTATGAAATCGAGTAAAACTTCGTTTTGCACATCCCCAAAACTTCGTTGTACACAGCTCAAGATGATGACAATTGCAACTTATAACCAATAATGAAGTACATTTGCTGGATAGACTAAGGTGACCATATTTGTAATGACCTCAAAGCGGGACACACATTAGGAGGGTCAGGGGGTCCCCCCAACCATGTTAAAGGTATTTTCAAAAATTGACAGAACTAAACGTCCTAAACTCATTATTTTATCTATTTTTGCACTTAAATTCACAGAAATAAGCATAGAAAAAACTTTGTTCAGATAGTAAAAGTAACACAATTACACTAATTGGAACATCAGTTAAATTAATATATTAATAATTAAACAAACAAAAATACACATTTAATAATTGAAAATATTGTAAGTTACACAGAAAAATCAACTGAATGAAGTTTACTGTCCGAGAATAATTGAAATACTATGTAGACAAGTTTGTGAAACATCTTCTTTTACCAGACTTGTAAAAAGGTTAATTGGCAAATTGGTAAAGTTTAAATTTTCAATGCAATCTCAACACATTTCAATATAAAAACAAGATTACAGTAAGTCCACTAGCTTACACGTTCACTCATTGGCATACTTTTTTGATGAATGTATGTCTTTAAGGAGAGCTGGTTCTCCTTTTATTTTGTCATGAAACTTATCACAAGTTAGTCCAACATTGTACTTCAGCATAAGCGTTGCTCTTAAAGTTGGAACGTTCAATTGAGATTTATTTTCAGTCCATATATTGTTCATGTTAGTAAACACTCGTTCAACTGGAGCATTAGTTCCTGGCAGACACAGAAGCAACTCAGCGATGTAACGTAAGTTTTCGAATGGAATGTTCTTTTGTTCAAAATGGAGAAATACCTCTACCCATCTTTGGTCGATCGAAGTTTTCAGCTCACACCATTCTGACAACTTTTCATTTGTGACATATTTTTTTAGACAGTTTATTTCATCAAACAGTTTGTTGTCATCAATAATGACTGATTTCAGCAAGTTGATAACACTTCTACTCCGTTTATCACCGACCCCCATGCTGGTGTTTCTCTCAAACTAAACTAAGACAAGGTTTCCAAGGATCGAAAGTGGCAAGCCCATTCATTAAGATACGTAACAGATGTCTCATAAAACACCTGTAATGCATTTAAAATGGGAGTTTTATCAAGCACTTCCTCATTGTTCTTCAGACAAGATTTAACTGACATTGGAAGGAACGAACTGTTCTTCCTCTCAACATATTTCTCTCTCAAGTCAGCTAAAATCAATGCAACTTCAACTGCACTGATATTTTGACCTTCTGCCTTCAGTACTGCATTATGAAAAATCGCTGACTGGCTATGAATAAAATTTAACCAAAGTTCTGCAGCTGGGTTCTCAAAAAAATCTGATAAGTCTCGGACACTTTTCATTGGTCAAAAAGTACTCTTAGAGAGGCACAAAGAGCTGGAGCACCCGCTCCACAGCTGGCATCAAAGCAAGCCATCTTGTTTTACTGTAGCCTAGGAGTTTGTGATATTGTACAGAGGCTTCCTCGCAAAATTCCTTAAACTTCTCTACCCGTACTGTATATAAATAAAAATGAGTGTATACTTTCACAATTATAGCTTCAATATCCACGGGCAGTTCATCTGCAGCTGTTTGGATCGCATTGTGAATTATATGGGCTGCACAACCAATGCCAATAATGTCTTTATTCAAAGAGTCTTGAAGTTTGAAATATACATTTCGAGTACCCTTTCGAGCAGACCCACCAAAGTTAGTGTTTGTGTTGTCTGAACAAAACTCCACAACTTTATCAGTAATATTCTTATTTTGAAGAACCCTGATTAAATAATTTGTTATTATTTCTGATGTTTCTCCAGGTAAAGCTTCAAGTTCGAGTAGTTTCACTAGTACACCTGTGGATGGGTGAAAATATTGGACCAATATAGGAAACAATTTTATGTCTTTGTGATTTGATGCATCAACATATACTGAGACAAATCTAGTTTGTTCAAGCTCTGATTTAGTAGAATTGTCTAAATATGGCGCGAGAACATTGACAACTATTGCTTCTGTTTTTGTGCGAGCACAAGTGAATTTGGCTCAAAAATCTTCTGCACTAACCTTGAAGTACAGTCTGTTGATCTGAAGCTATAGTTGTGGCAAACAGTATGGTAAAACATTGTCCCTTCGGCTGCCGCAATTTCCGCTTCTTTCCCTCCAATTTTTTCATTTAAAAAAACGTACTTATTGCCTTTGAAGAAGATGCAGATTGAAGAGCTCTCTTGTGTCGGTCACTGTTTATGTTTCGTTATATCAGACCTTCCGCCATGGGAAACACTAAACTCTCCATTGCACTTCTAATATCAAATAGAAGCTCCTGGAACGTTCTCATTGTGTACACAGAAGAAACTAGAATACACACAAAGACGCACAATTGTTTACTTATCTCCGATAATGACTCCAGCTATACAAACAAACAAAGCCGTGGTGCCAAAGTGTCTCAAACTCACTCTCTCTCTTTCTCTCTCTGGTCCCTAGGTCACTCCCGTAACAATACAAAGGTAAAAAGAACTCACTCACTGACATAACCTATGCTACGAAAAACTACAAAATTCCCCGATGCAGGTATAGTTTACAAGGAACCAAATAAACAATACGCTTAAATGTTTAAGTGTATGCAATGTCCTTGTTGCTTTTATATTGTGAAAGAGTCAGTCAAGAACATTTTATTTTGTGGTATAATATTAGATAATATTTAAAGCGGAACGTTTATTCGTTTATCTTTATCCTGCCAAAGCGGGACATAATAGCGTCCCCCGAGTAAATCTGGGGACAGCGGGACACTAACCTAAAAAGCGGGACTGTCCCGCCGAAATCGGGACGGATGGTCACCTTAGGATAGACCCTTGAAGTTGGGAATCACATGATGATGGTAAAGATGACTTTTAGGCTAAAGTAGAGGCGTACTGAACAACTCTAGAAAAGTAGACAGCCCAAGATGATAACCATTGCAACTTATAACCAATAATGGAAGTACCTTTGCTGGATAGACCCTTCAAAAATGTTGGTGATTTGTAGGTGACGTTTTCAGAACAAGCTTGAGAAGTGGATTCATAATCTAAAGATGACTAAAGTTTTGATTATACTGGAGACAGCTATGCAAGACAATTTCAATTTTAAAATTCCTGTATTCATAAAATGTACAGTTGCACATTTATTTTATACAATTCAAGTATACTCATGATGGGGGTAAGACGCCGGGAAGTGCCTCAACATTTAGTGTCAGTATGTGTCTCATAGAGTTTTATAGTATATAGACTAGGTGACACCCATCCCTAGTCTAGCCTAGGTACTCTGCCTTTAGCTACTTTGTGCAACTCGGCCTGCGGCCTAGTGGGAAGCTCGTCCTATGGTCTCGCCAGGACACTACTATAGGCCCTATTGTGGAACTCAGAATACGGCCACTCCTTCCACATCCATTTGTGGATATGAAACAACATGGACACTGTACTGTGGAACATAAAACAGTGTCACTAATCACATTATTTTGACAAAGGTGACTTGTTGATGTTTCTTTATGATGATAACCCCCTAGTAAGAAATGCAGTTCTTGATGATGTTCAAATTACAGGAAAGATTGATAATGGCTAAGTTGGTCAATCCCAAAAGAGTCAGAAAACATATTACGATGACCAAGACACCTTAATAAGCATTAAAAATACCATAAATCTTGTTGAATAAGTAGTGAAGTTTTATTTATCCAGTGACTTGGTATAATTTTTATGGTATCTATCTTCAATTTTTTTATTTATGGTATCTATCATCGATTAATAGATCATAGAAGACTACTTGTGATCAATTTCTGCTTTTGCTCGGATTGCTCTGACAGTTAAATGGAACTAGAGTGAAATGAAAAACGTATATATCTATCCAGAGGCGAAGTTTGTGCTGCAGCAACCTAACCTAACCTCATCATACACGATAACATATTATTTGAAATATAAAATCACGCAAAAAAAGTAAGCAATGTGATGGAACGTGACTATTGAGAATGAAAATACAAAACTTAGGTGATAGCCTAGTTGATGTTTCATTGGTTGCTCAAAAATATAAGGTATTAGTAGCTTTGCTTTAACGTTAGTTGATGCCTTTTAGCTTTTATACTATTGATTATTGAATTTAGTCATTGCAGATGTATTTTACTGTACAAATGTATGCATGCTTTCCCGTTATGTATTTTAATTACTGTACTGGTGGGGAATTACTATGTTTTAATGTCTTTCAATATATTTTATAAGATGATCTGTTATCTTTAAAAATCTTATTAATATGAAATTTCAACTATATATTTGTTTTCTTAAGAACATCTAAGGTAAATCAATTGTAAGTCTAGGAATAAATGGTAAGTCACTTTGTCAAATGTAACTTTTCTGTGGACATGCTCCTGGCTAGTTTCTTAAATACCCCCCCCCCCCCCAACTCTGCCAGCAATTAATTGTTCAATATAAATGCACTAGAAATGTACTTTGAGTCAATACTATGCCGGATGAAAAATAATTAGGCATGGTTCTTAGTACATTTATATAGTAGCACTAATCATTCCATTATAACCCTTCCTTATCTTCAATAATTATTATATCTATATAATCCATTTTATCAACAATTTGTGCTGAAGATAATTATAAAATTACAAGTTTACCAGCCAATGCTTCTGCACAAAAATTAGGTATATCTTTCCCAAAGATTCTTAATTATTTTGCCATTTACTTTAGTACAATATCTGTAAGTGTGGTCCTGGTCCGGCTTCTAGCTATCTATGTATCTGTCTTGACTAGAAAAAAGCATATAAGCTAGAAGACCTGACTATAGAAACAAGAAGATTTCCGCTAATTTGGGTCCGCTAAACGACAAAAATTACCTCTATGCATGCATGCTAAATGCTAAAGGATACTCAACGTTCGCAAGTCAGCAGTCAAATTGACCTCTTGCTGCTGTATATATATATATATATATATATATTAGATGGCCAGGGAGCCAATACCACTATTAATTTATGGTATTAAGGGGGGGGGGGCAACACTACATTTAAAGGAAGCAGATAGTGTATGTATATGGAAGTGCTGGGGGGGCCTCACCACTCTACGTTATGGATGATTGAGTGGATTAATAACGATGTATGTGTATAAGTGATCGGGTGGGTGCCTATATACCTAATACTCAGCCACCAATTCTAGGGTTAAGTTTTAGTAACTGTACTCTACACTGTGTTAATTATTTTATTTGTTTTCTAACTATCTGTGTTACAAAGTTTTGTCTTTTTTTATTTTCTAGACTTTAAACTGGCTGACACCTCCAAACAGGAAGAGATTGGCCAACACTTTTCATCATACACCATTCTGGTAGATAGGGCTTGCACAATTATTCAGTTCAATTAATGTATTCTATTGGTCACAAAAAGTGGTCATATTTGCACATTTTTATTTTGCACACTTGATCATTTTTATCAAATTCTTTTGTTTGTAGTTTTTGTACTAAATTATTTTGTATTTTATTTATAGGGATATGCTAGTTTAGCTCTTACTTATCTTAGTTTAAATTTTTATTTGATTACAGAATATTTTGTTTACTTTTAGTATATTTTTTATGTAAGTTTAAGTAATTTATGCTCTACCTGACTTTTCTCCAATTCTTCAACAACATGAACACTGCATGATTAACATTTTATAACTATTAACTTATTCTACAGTACTAGCTTCCTTGTTATTTTTTCAATATGCAATTTTCTGTTTTCTTAACCCTCCGATGGTTCACTATTTTACCTCTGGTGGTTCAGCCCATTTTTGCCAATTTGCAGCCTTATTTTTAAAAATCTGTAAAAAATTTATTTTTTATCTAAATAGGGTTTATTATACATCATTTTGTTCATAAAACTATGGAGTATTATTATATATATTTCAAAATTACTTAACAAGTAGTTTGGGATTTTCTTTAACGGAGAGAAGAGGAAGAATAAGAAAATCCACAATGTTTTTCACACTTTACACACACACAAAATTTTCACTATGTACAATACAAAAATTC
This sequence comes from Stictocephala bisonia, assembly GCA_035578905.1. Taxonomy (NCBI): domain Eukaryota; kingdom Metazoa; phylum Arthropoda; class Insecta; order Hemiptera; family Membracidae; genus Stictocephala; species Stictocephala bisonia. Next base: position 751,074 of record JAQJVL010000401.1, on the reverse strand, counting down.
TAAGATAGCCTTTTTGTGCAGAATTTATAACTGAATAAGAAAATATAAACTTGTAAGGACTTCATTACTAAAATAAATAAGTTATGTACAAAAAACTATATACAGGCGCAATGGTGAAAACCGCTCAATCTGACTCACTCCCGCTGATGGGAGCTCTTCTTTTCCTGTTACCCCTAGATGGTCTCCAGAAGTGTTGTAATTTGGAGTCTCCAGAATCATTGAACAACTCCCTATCAATCTCACTCGTATGTAATTCAGACATTTTCACGTAAAAACCACTAAAAACGAAACATTATTACGACCAAAACAACGAAGATGCGACACAGTAGTAAACAACAATGGCGCGCTGACAGTTGGAACTGTCAATTATGGAATTGTATTTTTTTTAGTCTAGGCCAACGCCATCCAAATAAGACTTTCACCAGACTAAGCAGTAGAACCAGCTGTTTCAAATGACATATGATATAGGATGTTTAGTGAAGGATGAACACCCGTAAGAAACGAAATAGTGAAGGTCGATTTTTCGACTCTAAACCATAGCAGATACGTTGTAAAGGTTGATCGTTCGACATTAAACCATCGGAGGGTTAAATGAGGTTTTTTTACTAAAAGCGTGTGATTTGTAGTACATAATTTGTATTTTTTCTATGTTTTATGACAACTGCATTAAATGAATTTGTGTATACTGAGTTTAATAAAATTAATAATAATAACGTTCCTAATACTTTATTTAAGCATTAAACTGTTTGTTGTGTTAGTTATACTTTCTTATTTATATATTTGGAGCCTTATTTATATCTGAATAAAGTATTCATCTTTCGTTCATTTTATAAGGATTATTAAACTTTGTAATTTTTAAACATGTATTTTTATAGGCCTTATTAAGTTTAATATTGTTGTTATTAATGTAGACATTTTATTACACGTTATAGGATAAGATAAAAATATGGAACTGTTTAAATAGCTGAAGTGATTAAATGTATATGATTGAAACTAAATATGCTTCAGGAAAATAAAAACTAATTTTTTAAATAAATCTTTTAGAATTTTATAATTTTGGTAATGAATCTTTACATTTCAATAAATTGTACAATACAAAATCCAGTGAATAAAGGTTAAATAAAAAGGGTTAATGCTAATGTTGAAAATTCATCCAGTATTGTTTGTTTATTAGCAACCTCCACGTAACTTCGCTAGTTTAGTTTTTCTACTGCTTAGCACTTGGAATGTACTTGTATTGTTCTTTCACTCCCACTTATTCAGACTCACTATGTTTTGTGTGTTTCCCTATTCATTTATTTTAAATGCTTTAATTGTTTGCTCACAAAGTGTGATATACCTAAACATAATCAACTATTTATCTCCTCCCATTTAAAAGAAAGGTCAGACAAAAATAGATATATATTTCTTTAAGGGTGTTTGTTCGGGCGATCAGTTTAGCGCTCTAAGGAATTTTGTTCTAGATTTTATTGTAGCTGCCGCTAAGAGTAGTAAAGATCCTGACTCACTAACGAACAAGCAATGAATTCCCCTCCCCTCTCCCCCTCATAGACCCCGCCTGCCCTGCTCCGCAAACTTGACAGTTGGGCATAACTCCGACATTTATTGTAAACTCTAGCAATGAATTATATATACATAAATTAATCTGCGTGTTTAGCCAAAGATGATTGTACAAATTTCAACTCAAAATTTAAACAAATATCATTTATAGAAAAATAATTGGTAATACTTAAAAAAAAATTTTTTAGATTTACAATATACTAAGTTCATTAGTACCTTTTGTCCACTATATTCTAAAAATTTTAATAAATTATAACACACGGTTTGTTCACGAGTTATGCACCAAAAAGGTCAAATGAGCCACTTTAGGCAGCGATATCTCCATAAAGAATTGTTTTCTATAGCAAATTTATTACTTACATGGATACTAACAATTTTATCAAAAAAATGTTCAAAAATAATTTTCGATCGAACATCCTTAAGAGGATCAACGAGAATTGAAATTGAATTATTGAACAATTGAATAATTGTTATTCAATCACTATTTCATAAATAATTATTATTTACTACTAGTATAGGTCTGCAAAAGTAATAATTAAAATTATTTGTTTTGAACCCTGTTTATGCAAAGGTGAATTATATAACAATTTGGTTTTTGTTTTTTTTTTTTTTTTTTTTATTCACTTCTAGGAAATATTTTTTCCCAAATTGGTAATGCTTTTTTACTAAAGTAGAGCGTCAAAAATCAGGATTCATTGGTTCCAGACCCCTTCCGAATTTTCAAAATATCCGGATTATCGAAATTAACTTGCACAATGGCCGGAAGATGTCTTCAACGTAAAAAGAAATCGGCTGTTTTTCACATTGGCGGTTGACAGAAAATAGGGCGGATCAATGATATCAATTAAGATTTTTAATATTAAACTGTTTTAATTGAATTTCACATAAAGACTAACGTTTTTAAGTGCATTATAATGCATAGCTCTAAAAATGTTACTGTAAATTACGGTACGTAATTAGAGGTTTTAAAAAAATACGTTATAGCTTTGTTTCAATGGTTAGACATGTATGCTTCTTTTTGAACAAATCTATACTGGTCACAATTAACAACTACAGTATTTCGTTTACCTATCAAAATAGTTTGTTCTTTCTATGAAGTTCGATCCCTGGTTCGGTATAGTTGTGCGCTCGCAATCCCCTTTCTTGCATACTAATAAACTAACTATAGTAGCACTTTTGTTCCATTCATTAAGTTTTAGGTTAGTTTACAACTGACTGAAGACTCGGTCATCATGTATGATTTCTACCTTCCTCGCTCTGTAGTTCTCTTTAAATTGAACTAGTTCACTCGTTCATTTGACTCTGTCGTTCGTGAACTACACCTACACGTTGCTAAGGCGCATAAATCCTGTTATAGCGCACGGCGGACTGTTGAATCGTGATTAAACTTTAATTTATAGAATAAAATATGTATTATTTAATATGAATATTTCATCAGAATTGAATCCGGATTATTGAATATCTGGATTTTTGACGTCCGAATAATTGACGCTTTACTGTACTCTGAACAAGTGTCGTTAAGTATTTATTTAAAATCACTGAACTTTGATCTCTTGAAGCTGATATTTTACTTAAGGCAAATTCAGTTATTTATTTTACTCCGAGCACAAAATTAATTTGAAGTATGTCAACTTCAGGTTATTGGTGTTTCTTCCTTTTTTTTAATATTATGTGTAAGAATATTTAAAAATGCATTTTTTAAGAAGGTTTCACGTTTTACCCCTTATTAAGAACAATATGTTGTGCCTTGTTTACTCCTACCAAGATTTTAAAGAATTTCTCAAAAGAAAGGACCTTTAGAGAGAATGTTGAGATAGAAAGCTACACGTTGTGTAAAAGAGAACGAGAAGCATGGTTAAAATGCATGAGCATTGTCCTCCTTGTTTACTCTGTATTCACTGCTAACAGACACAAATGTTTGTACACTCTTATACACCAGTTATTAGAAAATATAAGACCATACGCCTCCTTACAGTCTGCACTTGTTCTTAAGGCCTAGCTCAAATAAGTAATACAATAAACTTCACTTTATCCAGACTCATATCATCTGAATACTAGATTTTGCGGAATGGGTGAACGATGTAATTACTGTAATAAAATGTTAATTGATACGCCACAACAATCACATGTCGTAGTCTCCACGATAAACTCAGCACAGCTGAGCTGCTTGCATTGTATCAGAAACATTGCGGTGTTTAAATTCATGTATTACTAAATGTGGTTTTGGCAATCCACAAGGAGTTCTTCTGTTAATAAGTTACTCCTTATTTATAAATAAGGAGTATTTATAATATAAATATAAATAAAACATTTTTTTATAGTAATTTTTTACATTCTTCATTTTAATGTGTTACTTTTTTTAATTTAGTCGTATGATTCGTAAGTTTTCCATGACCGATGTTTCCTGTTATTAGCTAGGAAATTACTGTACACTGTTTATAAATAGTAACCTTCATGTACAGATTGCACAGTTGGAATTCAGTATCTCTTGCCCTAATGCATAAAATCAATAACTCCCTGAATAACGTGTGTATGTGTACATGTGAGCGTGAGAGAATTAGGCAATATCGACGAAATTCCTCAGGTTACTGACACCCCTAATAATTGAGCTAGAACCGGGACTTCTCCACACGTTTATCATGTGTACATTGTTTGATACAAGAGCTTTTATTTGATTTTACCCTGACTTTTTTCATCTGGACTTATATGTTTCCAGATCAGGATGCCGCCATATTAATCTGGATAAAACGAAGTTTACTGTACTATAAAAAATTAGTTAATTTTACCTGAAGCATTTACGTAAGTTTCGTTTTATAAAGTTTCGTACTTGAATATACACATCCTGTTTAGGCAAACGCCAGTAGATAAGTATAATTATTTTTAATTGTTAAAACTAAATTTTATTACTAACAATTTTCACTTAAAATGAAACTAGTATTATTTTTACTTAATAAGGAAGTAGCTGCAAAGTTAGCCATAGCTATGGCCCAGTAAGCAAACAACAAACTAGTTCTAAAAAGATGGATCATTCCTATGTATATCTCCAGGCAATTTCATAAAATAATACAATAATCTCCAAGATTACGAGCAACATATGAGGGCTGTTCGGAAAGTAACCTCTGTTTGCTCACAGTGTGGGAACTAGAGGCGTAGGGCCGCCATCTAGCATGCATAGCAGGTCAGTGGGCATCCATTAGAGTCTGTAGTTCGTATTAGAGTGAAGTTAGTCCTAGCGCTAATTTGTTTTCAGTCACTTGTCGAAATGAGTACTGCAATAAAAATTCCTGTGAAGTGTAAAGTGCATTCTGTCATTCGAGTTTTGTGGTTTTCTGAAACAATTTTCTGTACCCACTGAGCACAAAACTTTCGGTAGCCTAACCTGTCAGTCACTACCTTGTACAAAACAGTCCTGGAAATTGGTGGAAATTCTTCCGTAAGTTCTGAGATGGTGAAGTGTCAGTAGTTACGAATTTTTGCATTGATTTTCTCAACCACATCATCTGTGACCACAGACATTTGTTTTGCCACTTTTGACCATGCGAACTCATTCCCGAACAACTCCTGCACTCATTACATTTGACCAATACACATTACAAAGTTCTCTATGAATAGCTGCTGCCGAATACTGTTTAGCTACAAAAAATCTAATGACTTCACACTTTGCGGGAATTTTTATTGCAGCACTCATTTCGACAAGCAACTGAAAACAAACTAGTGCTAGGACAACTCTTCACTCTAATACGACTGGACGCCCACTAACCTGCCTTGCGCGCCAGCAGGTCTACTCCTCACACAATAAGCGAACGGAGGTTACTTTCCGAACAGCTCATGTATATGAAAAATATACATATTATTACCGTATCCTGTTATATTAGTTTTTCTAGATCTGTGTTTGAAGGAATGTAACTGATTCACACATTTGAGTGTTAAATTATTGTAAATGAATTCATATTCAAACACACGTAACGAGTATATGGCTTGAAACCATTATATAACTACACATACTCACTATCATATGTGAGTAAAGTTATGCTTGTAATCAGTGCTTCTGTCTGGGCTCTGGAAGGAATGATTTTTTCCTCAAAATCATTCTTCTTGCTTTTGCTGGATGAAATATCAAACAGATTCATAGACTCACAATGTTTTCTTTAAGATTAGTGCTAATGATTAAAGACCTTGACTTGTGTACAAGCCACCCACCCGCCCATACACGAACAGTGTTACTAACCCACCTGCCCGCCCACATACAAACATTGGTATTGACCCACCCGGCCGCCCATACATGAACAGTGGTACTGACCTACCCGCCCGCCCACACACAAACATTGGTATTGACTATAAAAAAAAGACATATGTGGATGGAGTCAACAATTTTCAACACTACTTGAAATCAGTATTTAAGTTATTGATCAATGGGCATCTCAGGTAATATTCCTGATATTTTCTGGTAGGAGAATTCATCTGACGAAATATTTAACTAGTCCTTAGTTTTATTTAATATTTTGGATGTTTGAGAAATGCTTTTTTTAAATTTATCCAAGTTTCTTCTCTGTTTGATTATATGGACAGAAAAAAAAGCATTTAATCCTAGATCTGTGTTTAAGGTACCGTACTTAAAACACAATAGAACATAAATTTACTGACATTTATGTCATATAATGTTCAACTGTGAAAATTAGGTATCCCCTTAAAACGTGGATCTAGTGTTAAATCCTCTTATTCTTTTTTTAATCTGTAACAGTATTTAAAATGCTCATTTTGCTACAAATTATTTTAGGGTTGTAGTTCAAACCAAAGGTTGGTTATATTGCAGCTTGCCTAGGTTATTTGTAAATATTTGGATTATATATTTAACCTCACTTCTGACTGATTTCTTAGTCACTAACTACTTTAAACTTTGGTTGTAATAAACTATATTTTTTGCGATAATTTAGTATTTGTTTTTATTTTGACACCTTAATTTTGCATCTTTAATTTGATAAGCATTCTCACATATTTAACCACAGATCAGGGCTGTTGTCACAGACTGGTTATCTTGGATATTATTGCCTGGTTTAAATGCTTTTTATAGGGACCTGGACCCCACCAACTGGCTATTTGAAAAGCTCAAGCCCACACACTTAAAAACGATTTTAGCTTTAGTATTTTGCCATTAGTAATGATGTATCCTTAAAATCATACAACCAAGTTGTGACTACTATATTTACATCCAATTCAGTACAATCCGAGTGTTTAGATTTTTGGAGTTTACATGTTTGAAGTGAAGCAGAGTACATCAACATGCCAAGAAGTGAATACAACCCAGCATTCGCCTGAACAATCGTGTGATACCTATCTGCGATATACAGAATTGAATTGTCTCTTGCTCTCACGAATTGATGTTCGCATCCACATCAGCAATCTTCTGTTGAACAAACAATGATTTTGGTAGCTGAACTTTTATGATCTCCCAGCTATGTCTGCTACCAATAAAAAAAATCGGCTCTTCTCAGGACCAACAAAATTATAAAGATATGATTCTGTTTTGAGGACAAAAATACTTTGTATTTTATTTCGTAGGCTTACGCGGCCAGTGTCATTACTAATAACTAAAGCTAACTGTAACGACCGCGTCAAGGTCTCATAGATACCACTGAGAATGCCACATCACAGCATGAGCGAAACGTTTGGTGATATAAATATTTAGGTAACACCTTGACACGGTCGTTACCGGTAGCTTTAGTTATTAGTAAATACTTCGTACTTGGGTTTTATTTCCTTTGGTTATTTTCAATCTTTTCTATCCATTTTTACTTTTTCCTGTCATTTTTTTTAGCTGTCATTGAAAGCCATGATACATATACTGAACAACTGTCTTAATACAGAACTATAGTTGTGTCGGCGTCTCATATGTAAGAATGTTATTGTTTAGCATTTGTTTGTCAATAACAGTTATGTTATATCATTTACCTTTAATTTTTTACTTTTCCTCTTTATGAGAGGTCAAACTGGAATTATCATCTGTGAAGATAGTGCAGAGCTTGCCAGGAAAGAAGTCAGATAATGTTATTAATTTATAAAATGAATATAATGGGTTCAAGAATGGATCCTTGTGGAACTTTGAATGTGACTGTTTTTGGTTTTGAGTCCTCAAGGGTGTCTTGTTTTGAGTACATGCGAGGTCTTGTTCACGAGCATGTCCACATCAGCATGCTCACGAGCAAGTTCTCCTGTGTAATATAGGGAATTTTGGACATGCTCCTCTTGAACATCCAATCGGTTTGATATTTGCCACTTGCCCACAAGCATGTCCTGCGTGTAATAGGTCTCCACGCCAATTTAGCATACTATGCATGCGCGCCTCGTTTTCCCTGCCAGCACTACCATGCTGTTTATCGTGTTTATATTATTTTTACCTGTTTGCTTGTTGTATTTAGTTTATATTATTTTTACCTGTTTACTTTTTCATTTAATTTGTCCTCGTGTGAAGTACACCATAGCGTGTGGCACTATATCGTGTGGAGATGACTGCACACCAAAAGAATCAAGTTTCTGTATTCTAAAAACTAAAAAAAATTAATGGAAACTTATTTTTTACTATCAGTGATTCATTCTGACATAACTCAGGTCATCACATCACACAATCAATGTTTTTGGTACAAGGAGGGAGGGGGTGTCAAAACCTCTTTTGCCCCGGGTGCCGTAAACGCTAGGAATGGCCCTTGTTCCTATGATAAAAAAACCAGTCTAATTTGTAACAGTTTATACAGTTAAGTTAAATTTATAAATGCTCCTGCTTTTCTGCACTTTGGAAATATTTACACATCCATCTCTTCAAAGATATGGTGTAATTATTATTAAACTTATCTGATATACGAAGCATGTTTTTAAAATAAATACCGTTTTGGAATCCTGCCGCTGTAGCGCTGCAGTCGGCGTTCAGCGCATGCGTACTGGGTACTACTATCTATTGGCAAGCCACAGCCGCCGTTACGGATCCAATCGACTGTATTTAAGGTCATTTATGACTGTTTAAAATTCCTCCTCCAGTTAAAAATGCTGCCAACTGTGAATTATTCGCTGTGTACGTTTTCATAACGCTAAGGGTGTGGAAGCAGCTGACACTCATCGTGAGTATGTCACAGTGTCAATTAATTTAGTTTAAACAATTGTAACCATCACGATTCTAATGTTCTAGGAATGTGAGAGAACTGGTTAAACATTTTTTGTGTAATTCTTGTCAAACGTTTGTTTTTTTGATTCTCCGTCAGCGTTTTGGAAACCTACAGTAAGCATAACTTTCGGTACTTCAAACAGTCTGTCACAATTTCAATAGTCGAACTTTACACTACATAATGATGTAGTTGTAAAGCGTCTGTTTTCTCTGACTTTTTTCATCAACATTTTACACTAAGTCATCAGTAATGAGTGAAAGTTTTCGACTTCGTTCATCATCATGCACATTCGCACAATCTTAAAAGTTCTCTCCCATTTCCATACCACACCATCACTCATTATGTTTTCTCAATAAACTTACAGATCTCTCGATGAATGTCAGCTGCTTTCATGTCTTTATTGTTACGAAAACTTATCACAACATGTACTTTACAGTTGGTGGCATTTTTAATCAGAGGAGGAATTTTAAACAGTCATAAGCAACCTTAAATACAGTCAAATGGGTTCGTAATTATCGCAGCGCTACAGCGTTGGGATTACAAAACGGTACTTACTTTAAAAACACGCCTCGTACTATCAACACTGATAGCTGCTTATCATCACATAGACTATCAGCTGTTGCATAGCAAACTAACACTAATTACTATCAACACTAGTAGCTGCTTATCAGATAGACTATCAGCTAAATTACTAAGTCTAGACCTAGCAAAACACATTTTATTCCTTACAGAAATACGTTACAGTATGATGGAAGACTATTTTAATACTTTTTTTTCAAAAATTTCCTAGAGATATGGCAAGTAATTAATGAAGCAACCGCATAAGCAAACAACCAAAGTTGTAATTACATGTTGGAGGTGAAAAATATCCTTGTTAATGAGCTTTTAAACTGTTGAGGATTAATTTAATAATTATTTGTTAGCTTCCTTAGGAGGACAGCCCGCTAGGAGTCGGAAGAAAATCTTATTGTAAGCGTAGGTCGATATGTATACCATTTTAAAGATCTTAATGAAATTGTTTATTGTCCGTAACATGTATACATGCATGAACATGGTCATATCTTAAATCGGGTTTGATTTATAATGAAATTCAAAATGACTAATATCTAAAATACATAGTATATACATAAGAGGAAATCAGTATGCCTATAGTTCAATTTACAATACTTCAAGATTAGAACAGGTAGTACATTATTTAACACCCATTTATCTATAGAAAGATTAATATCTTAATTAAAAAAATTAACCACACTTGGAATAAACATCATAAACTAATTTCATTACAACTAAATACAAATTCTTATAGCCTACTTGATAAATTAATCGTCAAATATAGAGCCTAGATTTCATAATTTATAAGCCTAGGGTTTCACAATATATAATAATATTTACAGTAATACACATCAAATTTAAACGGGAAAAGAATGAATGCAATAGATCAGTATGTATACTAAACATTATACCTATGCCTAGTATTACACTTAAAATACATTTAATTTTTTACATCATTTTAATCCTTTTAGTTAAATTTAGACCACTGTTTCAAAACAAATCATTAACTAAACCTAAATACAAATCTCTAAATATGTTAAATTTACTATCATTGTAATCTGAAAAAAAAAATAAAAAATACCAGTTTTAAGGCTATTTTAGCTCATAAAAGGAGTAAGGGCAAAGCTCAATGAGGCAATCTTTAAGTTTATTTTTAAATTTGACTCCCTTAAGGCATTTTAATTCACTAGAACATCATGCCACAAATTAGACCTCAAAAGGTTAATCCTTTCATTTGTCATTGGGCTATTAATTAATGACACTTTCTAAGGAATAGTCGGCCTTAGTTTGTAACAATGACTACATTCGCTCATCTACACTCATTCGAAATCCATGTTCGCCCATATCTTGACGATCGGTGTCTTATGAATAAATAAATAAAATGACGGTACCGTACTCAACAATTTCAATTCTGATCTTATATGCATGTTCCAGAATGGCTTAATTTTATTGTAACCATTATTAGATGAAGCTACAAAACTTCACACATAATTACTATACACAAACACCTACTCTAAAAAGATGTAATCAGTGCCCTGCTACTCTTCTATGGGAATGGTCCACGAGGAGTCAGTAGAACAATTTTAATGTAAGTATAGGTTGGTATGCACATCATTTTAAAGGGCTGGTCAAGTAAAGAAGATTGCCCCAAACCGCACACCATAAGTTGGATCCATTACAAAATGGTGGCGGTTCGAAATCTTTGAACTTATTTATATAAGATATTTATAATTTTTTTTGTAAACCAGCTAATCGTATTGTACATACACACAAAAATAAGAATATGAAAAAAAATATAAATTTATAATCTGTAAAGATAATTTTTGAATATTTTTAAAATTATTAAGTACTGCAACTGAATAATTACAATTAATATTATTCTATAAATTGGTGATTTTTCTAATAAAGCTATTGCTCTAATAGTTGGCTGAGCGGTTTAGGGTGTCAGGATTTGGCACCTTGGTTAGAGATAATGCTGGTTCGAATTCTAGCCTTGACTGGTAGTTTTTATCAGTAATGTTCACCGTACTGTACTGGTTTTACCCCTTAATCTGTCATGATAAGTTCCCCGCACAGATCGATAGACTGTGGGAAATGGACAGAGTAAGGTTGAAAATGAGATCAGTCCTTCCTTTGTACATAAAAAAATTTATATTATTAAAGGATTCATTACAATAAAAAATGTCCTTGTTAAATACCATTTTTGTATTTATTTGACTTATCGTCAAGCACGTGCACACCAGTACTGTTCCATAATATTACACGATTTATTTAATTGGCTTCTATTGATCTTATATTCAATTTCTTATCATGATTTCATATTTTTAACATATTATAATTTTAGCATATTATTTGTCTTGGTAAAGTAATGTTTTCTCTTCCAGAGTTCCATTTCATCACAAAATGTTTTACATGGACTACAATTTGTAAGAGGAGTCTTTGGTGTGAGAGCATAACCTCAACTTTAAAAAATACTATAGTTATAGAGCAAACCAATGTATATGATGTATTAAGAGATTTTAATGTAACAATAAAATCTGCATGATGTACATTTATATTCTTATTATTTGAGCACAGATGTTTATTCATTTATTGGCTCTGCAAGACCACACACAATGAAGCAAGTAGCCTTTTATGTTGACATTCTTTTAAACATTTTGAATCATACAGCTTGCATCTCACTCTGTTCATTAGCATCCTTGCCAGAGCGCATTATCCCACTTATGGTTAACACATTCAGTACTGGCCGCGACTCCAATCGGGTGCTGCTAACTTCCTTTGGAGTCACTCTGCCATTTTAAAATTTTCAAACATTTCAACTGATAACTCAATTATTTCATCAAATAAAGTAATTCTTGTATTTTTTATATTATTAGAGAGATACAAACAGTTATTTGCAACTTTGAAAACATGAGTCGTCACGGAGTACTGCCGACTCCCATTGGAGCTGAAAACTTATGACGTCATTTTTGTAGTCATAACAAAAATGTTATACTTTTACAAGCATTTACATCAATTTCAATGTGTTTCACCTAATATTCTGACAAAAAACAAAAAAAAAATAGCATTTTGGGGACTTTTGCACTTTTTTCTGCAGCAGTGAATGTGTTAAGTATAATGTTTTTAATTAAATGCAAAACTACAGGTACTCAATCTTAATTTATGCCTCAATGACTGGTTTGAATCTTACTTGGCTCAGAGAAAACAAAAAACTGTGGTCAATGCCAATGATATTTATAACTCATCAGATTGGGAAGAAGTTTCAGTTGGTGTCCTTCAAGGGTCAATCCTAGGACCGGTCCTATTTATAATTTATGTTAATGATCTATTTAAATTGCTGGACTTGGATCTTATTCAGTACGCTGATGATACTACTGTATTGTTTGAAGAACCTGATTATGATATACTGAGCTGTTCTATAATATCACAAGTGCCACTTTTTACTGACTGGTTTAACTCTAATGGTTTATCATTGAAAATAGCAAAAACTCAATTTTTAAAGTTTCAATCAAATTATTTTCAAAAAGAGAATTTTGATTTAGTCATAAATAGTGCAGTAGTATATAGCCATAATAGTGTAAAATTTCTTGGCATCACTATAGATCAACATCTTAACTGGAAAGACCATTTAGATGAACTTGGGAAAAAATTAAACTCTGCTTGCTTCTCAATTAGAATGATTAAAAAGGTTACGTCTAAGGATGTACAGACAATGGTATATTATGCTTATTTTTTTTCATTATTAAAATATGGCATTCTTGTATGGGGTAACTCAACTGGCACTGACCGGATATTTTTATTACAGAAACGTGTTGTCCGCATTCTTGCTGACAAACCAATTAATTACCCCTGTAGAGCATTATTTAGAGACTTGAACATCCTTACCCTATATTCTCTATACATCTTGGAATCGGCCTGTTTTACTTTCAAAAATAAAAACTATTTTTATCTCAGAAAGATATTCATGAACATTATACAAGGTACAAAAACAGTTTACCAACAAATCAACATAGACTGTCTAAGTATGAAGATTCTCCTTATTATTTGGGGCCTAAGATTTTTAATAGGTTGCCTCATACCTTCCAAAACATAACTACTTTCTCAACTTTTAAGAAGGAACTGAAACAATGGCTTCTGCAAAAAGCATATTATTCTCTTAATGAATTTTTCTGTAGGGCAGAATACATCAGGCAGGGTGCATTAGTTTTGTCCATTGATTTATTTGTAATCTTTCACTAACTCATTTATATTTTGGTACATATTCTTTAGATTGTTTTAGAAACTAAGGACCATGATTGTCAACAAATGAGTAAAACGTTCCGTTATCATTAGGAACAGACATATTTTCATTTCATAGCCCTTGATCTGATTTTGAAATCTGCAATCTCATTTCATAAAAATGTTATCCACAGCAAAAATTCAGTAAATATTTATATTGTCACTGTGATGAGTTTATTGTTCAATTGAAATTATTTTGTACTATAATTTGGTTATATATGTAACATTATATTTTAGCTGTTAAACTAGAGTTAAGATTGCATGGATGTGGAAGCATCACTATATGGCCTGGAGGTGTTTGACCATTAGAGAGTCACTTGCTTGTATACAATCGCGGGCCAGTGATGAGATGAGGTGAGCAACCAGACATGAGTATCCAGGATTTGTTTGCCCTGCAGGTTTTGCTGGGATACAACAGATTTCGAGAGACTCCCAGTTCTTTGCCGCTTACATCCGATGTCATCTCCGCAGTCCGTAGAGAGGGGGATCGTCAAATTTCTTCCCACTGAAGAGGTCTTCTTTCTTCTCGAAGTGAGCTCACCCAGGTTATTTGAGTGTGTTCATCAGTGTAGTCTGCAATCGTGTAATATGGCCTATCAAGAACGTATTGTTTTAGCTTATGATGAAAAAGTGTCAGTTTGGTGATAAATTTAATATGCATCGGCAAATAAAAAAAGTATGAACTTGCGTAAATTGGCATATTTCTGTAAACTCTGTTGTTTTTACTAATAATTTTGAGTGTTGAAAGAGTGATAATTTTGTCTAAGGTCTGGTTCTGAGTTTATATAGATAGGATAATCGTTTCTATGACGTACAAGGAACTTATAGTTAGGATACGGTGTTGATTGAAATAGGGTGTGCAGTGTTCTAACAGTTGTAGTTTAAAGAGTTCTGATATTTTTCTTCTGAACGGTCAGAAATTATTTGCTGGTGCTGCTCCCTACACAGAAATACCATACAACAGATGAGAGTCAAATAGGGAATGATAGGCCATTATGGCAGTTTTATCATTGTTCATATTCTTCAGACGATGTAGAGGGCTGGTGGCAGTTTCTTGCTTAGGTGTTGTTGCCAATTGAGATTTTCTTCAACCATCATTCCAAGGAATTTCATTGTAGTAGACGTGGAAGTACTCAGGCCTTGCCAGTCCTCTTCATTTTTGCCTCTGTTGTTTAGAGTAAAATTCAGGTGAAGGATTTAGGTTTTGTTGATTGTGAATTTCAGGAAATTGCAGACTGAGGTGCCATTATCCTAACACCACCCTTTAGCTGAGTTTACTAAAGGGCTATTGTTTGTGTGGCTTTCTAACAGGATCACTAAGGTGGTGTCGTCGGCAAATAGTATACAATTAAAGTTACTATCCAACTACTCTTGGAGGCTATAAATGTAAATTAAAAATACAATGGATCCTTGCGGCACACCTTTTGCAGTTTTTCTGAGTGATGACTGGGTGTTTATATTACTGTGCTGTGTTGTTGATCTGTTGTTTCGACTTTTTGAAACCAGTTTTTAAGGTAGTGTTGAATACAATCTAAGGCTTTGTTGGTGATGTTGAACTGTTTTAATTTGTGAAGAAAAATATCCCAATCCAAGTTATCAAAGGACTTTTTGGAGATCTAGAAATAGGCCAGATACAGTTTTTTTCTCGCTGATTGAGATTAGGCGAGGTTTTTGGTCCAGTTATTTCTTTGTTGAGTGTAACATTTTACTCAACTGGTTCTTTGATTTTCAGCTCAAGGCCATAAAGTGTTTGCGGAGGCCGAGCTGGGTGTTGTAATTATTGAATATGTTAGATTGGTTATCAATTTATCATCACATCACTATATTGCAGGGTGTTGTTTATCTTCTAGCCAAGAATAGTTGGCCTAGAGCTGAAAACCAAGGAATCAGTTGAGTAAAATGTTTAACTCACCAAAGAACTAGCTGAGCTAAAAACCTCATCTAGTCTCAAGTGGCAAGGACTTGAGGAGTCCCTCAGAATCTGGTCGTATTCCAGCAAAACCTGAAGGGATGACAAACCCTGAATACTCAGGCCCGTTCACTTCACTCTTCTGATAATATCGTTACTGCTATACAATTATAAGTACTTCAAAATAGTTTCAGTTTTAACAGTAAACTCATCACATCACATAGTATGAAAATAACACACTTTTTTCTGGTGCAGATATTTTGGTGAGCTCATATACGAATGTATATAGTGAGTTAATTTTAGTGCTGTACTGTTCCTTGGTCCTATTTTGAAAAATCCTATATACCTCGTATAATGTTTATAATGATGTACAAACTCTCCCAAGTCCCATAACCCTAATAACTTTGTAACAGAAACAAAGAGGCAAAAATATCCTTTGTGAGGTCTTTGATTACTAAATACGGTAGTATTTGGGATCTATGAGAATATCACCCCTACATCAAAAACAGGGTGTGCATCAATAAGTCAATATTAAATGAGAGCCTTTTATCATATAACATGAAAAGTGACTTTACAAAAGAGGAAGAATGCCACTATAATTAGAGGTATGTTCATCAATCCCATCCAAAATGGAGCTTATTACATTTATAATAAATACACATTTTAAAAAATCACACTTTCT
Source organism: Stictocephala bisonia (assembly GCA_035578905.1). NCBI lineage: Eukaryota > Metazoa > Arthropoda > Insecta > Hemiptera > Membracidae > Stictocephala > Stictocephala bisonia. The sequence goes on along the minus strand of JAQJVL010000401.1, from coordinate 734,939 downwards.
GTCAAAAACTCACCTGCAACAAATTGTTATTTAACCTTAACTATGCTGTACACATACGAGTGGTTTTAGATTCAACAACGTGCGTGTGGGTGGGTAGGAGGAAAATTGGGGAGGTCACATTAAACTAAAGTAGTGACAAAAATAATAATATATTCAATCAGAGCATGGCACCTCAAAGGGATATCCCTCTGTTTGTGTTTAAAAGTAAAATTATCATTAGGGTGTGAGACTTTTGGGACATTCAACATATTGTCGGCACAGAAATTATGTGTACCCGAGTTTGAAGGCTGTTTACTAAGAGGCCTATGAAAAAGACAATCACACCATTGCTACTAGAATTTTAACTTGTTTTCAGTGTCCATCAACTTTACACCTCTATTACTCAAAAACCCCTAATGTATCACATTTATTCTTACATATGAGACGCCGACACAACGTTGTTGGTATTTTAAGGCGAATATGAATGGTTATATGAGTGTAGTCTGGTTACTAACTGAGTTCAACTGTTCCTTAGAAAGGGCAATTTATTATAGCCCAACAGCCAGGGCAACTAACTGACCTACAGCTTTACGTGGAATCCGAACCATTCATTATTTGTGAGGTTAATAGAGGTCATAACATTTATTACTTGGTCATGTATAGTTACGATACAATACTGGTATATATGTGTAAACAAATGATTTAAATTGATTAATATAGTGATTTTAAATTGATTTAAATCAATTTAATGTCATATAATTTACTTACATATGTAAAAGTAATGTAATGAGGTTTAAAATGTAACCAAGTAATTAATTTTATGACCTCTAGAAGCCAAAAAAACTGTTTCAGAATATTAATAAGAACTTTATTCTTGAAAAGTTAAAAATATAAAAATGATAGAAAACATTTTTGTTAACCAGGTATTAACCCTCCATGTGCTGACATCGCGTAGCGCGATGTCAGCACTCGCCGTTGTAGTGCTGACATCGCGTAGCGCGATGTTAGGTACGCGATCTATTTAAAACGCACTAGCGGCTTTAAAAGACTGAATATTACAAAGTATGTTATATAGTATTGAAGTAGAAGAAACGCGGAACATATTATACTCTATGGAATACGTCTGCATCAAAACAGCCGATATACAACAATTGTTTAGAAGCGTATGTTTTGTTTTCAACACACACAAATCAGATGCTCAGTGTATTGCCGCTTGGTGTTTGTTTACATTGTAAGTTTGTTATTGTAATCTATTATTGTTTTATTTTGTGTTTTATTGTATTTTATCTTAAAAAATGAGTGAATTAAGTAGGTCTAGTGCAATAATAAATGTGTTAGACGAACTAAATGAACAATCAGACATTGAGAGTGAAGTTGACTCTGAGTAAATCATCTTGTCATTGCTCCAGAATGTAAATTTTTGTACATAAGATTGTTTGTCATTGTTATATTTTGTGAGCTGAAAACATTTTGAGTTGTAAAAGTGAAATAACACTACATGTTACAATGAACTGTGTAACTTGTCATGTATTAGTGATTATTTACATAGGACAATTTTCCATTTTTTACTCTAACTGAATGTGTCTAAGAAGATAACCTATAACATGTAAATATTTTTGTGTTTATTATTAAGTTTTCTACAATATGTCTATCTTGGATTTTCATTTTATGTCTTTTGTGAACTGATACATGAACTCAAATTAAAAAAAATTGAAAAAAAATTTTCTTCTTTGTAAAGAATAACATCCAGCAATAGTTAACCATGAAAAGATAAGTCCTGTATAAGTATATTTTCTTATTCTATGGTTTTTTCTGAAAATAATGATATGTACCATTTTCATTAGGTTTACAGTATTTAAAAAAATATTTTATATACAGTTGCAAACATGATGAAAAACGCCTAGCACTTAAGAAAGTTCAACCCAGCACCTGGAGGGTTAAAATATAAATGTGATTCATTAATGGGTTTTTGAGTAATAAAGGTATAGTTGATGCACACTGAAAACTAGTTACAATTTCAGTATTTTTTGTTCTAACTTGGATAAAATTATTAAAACTTATAATAAAATTTAAGAATGCATTTCATTGCATAAAATTAAACAAGAAAACAATGATGTGATTGGCTTTTTTATAGGCCTCTTAGTTTCTTAGTAAACTATCTTTTAACTACGGTTCACATAATTTCTGCACTGACAGTAGGTGTTATATATTGTGTGTTATAGAAGCCATTCAGCATAGGATAAAAATAAATAAGAACTGTACTGTTAAGATAATTTCTATTTTTGTTAGACAAATATTTACAAAAGTTACATAGGGCACTGAAAATTCTCTCTACATTATTTTAGAATACCATTATAAAATAATAGAACTGTCATAAAATACATTTTACAATTTAGTAGCTGGATGCATACTCAAAATCTTATGGTAACACATGTAACACTACAACAGGGCCAATGATTTTTTTTAACAAGTTTTAGGAACAAAAAAGGGGAAAGACTAGTTTGACTAACTCAGGCTTTATATATGAAACCAACACAACAGTTGAACTTAATAGTATTTTAATGCTATACTTCAATACATATCTAGATAATCAATTGAAATATTTGAGTATAAATACAATTAAAAGAATAATTATTAAAAGAATTATTACTTATTTCATATATTTAAATTACCTAATTTTAAAATCAATAGCAAACTTAATTAAATGCATAGATTATTTGATTTTTACCATGACTATCAAGAAACTAACATAATTCTTGTAATTTTGCAGTTACAATGATAAAATATGAAGTTTTACTATCACAACACACCAGAGTCACCATCACCATTATGGTGATTAATGGCCATTAAGGGCAGGCTTAAGAGACACCTCATAGTTCTATCTGCCCTGAGGTGTTGCTGTACATTTTTTATAGTACACCAGGAGAGATAGGGCATCACTTTGCACCTAGCAGTAGTAAACAAATGAAGAGAAATCACTTAACACCACTGGCACTTTCCTCAGGCTTTCACTGACTTAAAGCATTCTTAGTAGACTTGTCTTCTTAGGTACATTTTCTTATGCCTATCTCTCCTATTATACTAATTCCAAGCCTAGTGCCCTTTAAACTAACCAAAAATGTTGTTATTCTTTCTGCAACTGTCTTAATTCTTTTGAAAAACACAGCATGGTCGCAAGTCTGATCCTTGCAGTAACCAACTCTCTAACATTGCTGATAAAAAATAAATTTCTGCATCTTGTAGGTTTAATTATTGTGTTATTTTTACATTGTTTATAACCTCAAAATGAAAACTACCATCTGATTGTTAATAAAACGTGATTTTTGTAATGTAACTTATTAAAGTTGCCAATTTTTCTTTTAAATGAATCTTTGATAAATCAAACTATTTCATAAACTGACCACCTCATATAAACAGGTGGATTACCACAATCATACTGTATTAGAAATTTCTGAGATTTTTGTAGGCAAGTAAAATAATATGTTATGTTAACATTATTACTGCTAGTACTTTATTACCTAATTTCTAAACAATTTAGATGTAATCTTATTAGGCAAGATTATTAAAAGAATAAAATTTACCTAACATTCTTGCTTAAACTTATATAGCTCTGTGAATAGTTGTGTTTATTGCTAGTCAGCACATAACAGACTAAGTATGTTGTCTTCTATTCAAAAACACTATGAAAAATTTTATAAGCTCACATAAAAACACTAATGTAAATAAAAGTAAATGTTATTCAATCACAACCCTTTACATATCTTTGGAGAAAGGCACATAGCAGTATTATAGCAGGCTGTTAAATGTGCATTTACCTTTACATCTATAAATTTTAGGAAACCACAACACAAAATCACAACACTCTTAATTTTGGCTCTACATCAATAAATATAAATTATAACAATCTTTGGTTGCATAATTCAAACATGATAGTCTCCTCCTTCAACTCGTTCATCAGAAATGTACGAGATAAGATACACGGATGTGTCCTCACTTAGCCAAACTAACGAAATGAGAAGACTGTTCAGAAAACCAAGGACTACTCCAGCCAAAACATCCAACAAGTAATGTCTTCTTAGTAGAATCCGGCTGATACAAACAGAAGTCACCCAAGCCAGCAGTGGCATCAGGAACACAAAATGCAGGGGGTACAGCTTGGTAAAGAAGTAGGCGATATAACATGCTCGGGAGACATGACCTGAAGGAAATGAGTATTTGTCAGGACCAACAGTGACCAGCATATCGGGCTGGTTCCCAGTAGGTCGTCTTCTCCTGACTAAAGCTTTCAACAGAGCCACAGCAAAAATATCGGTAATGAGACCTGGAACATTCAATTATTGCATTGTAGTTTTTGAAAATATCTTTTTGTGTGTTTGTTAGAGGTGTGCCAAACAGCACCAATGCGGAAACCAGCTGCAACTGCGACGGTGCCGGCCGTGAGACAGTACCGCGAGACAGTTCTAGTTCCAAACAGTTCCACGACTCATGAGGCACTCTCATTGGTACTTTTAGCTTTCATGGTATCAGTTCTACAGTACCACAGTGGGTGTGGATTTTTAATCATAGTTTCAGTTCCAGCTTGGTACTTATAAGATAAACATTTACTCTGTTAACCCTTTTAGTGCCGACGTGCGCCGTGAGCGCACGTCGCTATTTATTCGAAAAATCCCGGTGTGCGCTGTGAGCACTCGTCACTACATTTTACTAAAAATGCCGACGTGCGCTGGGGGCGCACGTCCGGTTTTTGTTGTAGTGTAAATTCAATTATTGACCAAACGCCACCAAACTTTGTGTCCTGTATCTAGATACTATTACTATTGTCAACAAAAAATCCTTTTTACTCTACGCTCAACAATGATGACGTAATAGCATATGTTTACCGCTATATTTTCGTTTCGTCATTCAGTGAGTGTATGTTTTGGTTGTTGTTATTGTTTTGTTGCTAGGTGATCTTTTTGTCTAAATTTGTACCTTTTTATTCTTTTATTTTAGTTTGTATGTATTATTTATAAGTTATGTAAATAGATTGAATCATGAGTAAAAGAGCGAGATCGTTTGTAAGTGAAAATACAATCCTAGATAGTGTTGCACAAAGTGGTGTTCATGTTTATGATGAAGACGATCTGAAGTGATACTTTTGTGTCTACTTAATCGATACCATTCGAAATTCGGTTAAATTACCTATTGAACGATATCAGTTTCGATAGTTTTATTCATATGACAACTTGATGGAGAGAAGAAGAAATCATTGTTTACTATTTGATTTACTATTACTATTGTGAACCTCAAGTGTGCGTGATTTTAGTGTGTAAATATTTGTAAATAGTTTTTTTTTATAAAGAACAAAGCATAAACAAACATCACAAAGTAATATGTGATTGTAAGGTAGTTGTTATTGAATTTATAAATGATGAGTAAAGTGTAAAATGAGTGTTTCATACTTTGAGATCGAAAAATTTAGTACGAAGGATTACATCTACAAGGATAGATATAACTTTTATGGTGAGTTTGGCAACATTATTGTATTGTATATCTAATACACAAACCATTTTCTATTGATAAAATTATAACATCAGGTTGAGACACTAATTGATACACAATTATAACATGTTGCCATAGTAACATCAATTTTCAGTACAATGCACTATTATAGATAATTTTAGTTTTATGTACTTTCTTTATTATTTTTATAAACTATTTAAAACATTGGACTCAAGAACATGTGTATAGAAATATTTTTTATGGATTCAGTGCTAAGTATGTCATTTTGGATTTTACCAAGAATTTAGGATTTTACATGGTTTTTGAAGAAGTACAATAACTTCTCCATTTTTCAAGGTAACTGCTTCAAATTTTGTGTGTGTGTTAACAATTAGATTTACTACAATCTGTACTAAAACCATTTTAGTGTAGGCTACATATAAAGGCAGTTATATATGGTCAAAGTTAAAAAATAAATTATTTATTTATTTATTTATTTTTTTACAAACAAAAATTGTAAAAATGTTATCCTAACTTCATGAGTATTTTTTTTAGGTACTACACATAATTACCTAACAAACAACACCTCATATGTTAATTTATTCAAATAAACAAAAAAGATATGATTTTTTGTTTAAATGTTGTCAAAATCTTGAAAAATGGCCTGGGATTTTTCGCATACACCTTTATAAAACAGGTTGGGATTTTTCACATGTACATTGAAAAAATGTCTGGCACTAAAAGGGTTAAACACATGTTTGATTTTAATACAACATAAATATAAATATTCATCTATAACGTTCATTTTTATGGATATATTGATTAAATGCTTACGATAATGCATATTAAAAAAGAGATAATCTCAGGAATAATAAGATTTAAAAAATAAAAAAGGATAGTATAATTTATTTTACAAAATATCCAACTAAAATTTTTAGGTTTATATATGAACAAAATATTAAATATAGCCTACTTTTTGACATAATTATAGTTCATATTTAAATAGACGAGTTCCCTGACTTTTGTAGTTTTCACCTGAGTTAGTCTTTCATTTATAATTGAACCTGTCTTCGAAAAAAATACGTTCACAATGGAATAGACGTGGCAATGAAACATATGTATTGTTTAGCAAGAGTACTGAGTGATAGGTATAACAAATTAATACTAATATAAGATAACAATAATACTATAAAGGCCGAATACTTACGATTAGCAACAGTGATAGTACGCAAGCAACTGTTTGGTTTTGACTATTAAATTATTTTAAGAGTCTACAGAAGTACAGGTCGAGACATGTTTCATTTCTAAGAACTGCACAGCCCGTGGGACATGTTGTTGACGTTGCCGGGACTGTTGTGATGTTAGAAGTTGGAACTGGGAGTTCCAAATGTTGTAGCGGAACTGTCGCGGTTACGAGCATGAAACAGTTCCAACGAGACAGTTCCAGTTACTTTGACCCACCTCTAGTGTTTGTGATGAGTTTACCTATATTTTATAATTTTTCTTAATTCTCATTGCTTCTGTGTACTTAACTGCCCACGTTCCTCTCTCTAACAACATCTAAATAAAACCCTTTAAGAAAGTCTGCAAGCTTCAATATACCATTCTATGCTGATAAAAATTAGTGCTTTGCAATCTGGTTTTTGAACAGATGATGGCAGTGAGGCAATCTTAGCAGTGAAGTGTAGCTCCATATAAGTAAAACGGATTATGCAATACTTTTTTTACATCAAATTGACCTTATTGAACAATGTAAACCAAAATATTTCTAGTTCTACTAAATGATTTGTTTGGACACATACAATTATTTAAATGTCACTTACCAATAAAAAAGTTTACTTGCATTTCCATCCATTCTCTTTTCCAAATCATCCAAATTAGTATCAACCACACTGGGAACCATAAATAAGCTGCACAAGAAACCTTGAAACCAAAATTGAACATTAGTTATACTAACTACAAAACATCATTACACATATTAATAGTATTTATTAAAATTACAGTATACTCTTACTTAATTACATATCTACAGCATTTTCCAATTCTTTCATGGTTCACTCTAATATACACAGTTTTGTATTCACAAGTACGGGTGTACCAAAAGTTTGGGGACAGCATTACATTTGTTGAACCATTCCATACAAACACTTTACACATATATATACATTATACCTTAAAATCTACTATTGGAAGCAAATATCAATGTTTTGCATCATACTGGGGTGTAACACAAGGAGTCAGAAGAAAACCTTTGATTAGAGCTTAGAGCAAAGGTTCAGATTTACATCATTTTAAATGTCTTTATTAGTAGAACAGAATGCTGCAAACCCGACCTCAAAAAGTACACCCTAACCAAAATTGCAATGATTTTAATGTTACAACTGGGTTTGTTGAAACCCCGAGGAGTCAGAAAAATGTATTTAAGAGAGGATAGGTGTTGTATCCTCCAGTCCATAACCTTCGGATACAATTAAAGGGTCTTATATTTAAAACAAAAATTCATCATTAAGTTTTACATGACTGACTGCTGGGAGACAGTACGAGTTGTATGAAGGATTAAGACGGACTGAGAGAGAGTCTACGAACGTTAAGGTGGTTGTTGGGCACTGAACGGGATTAGGTGATGGGTAGGCAGCCAATAGTTTTATTGCACTAACCTGATGTCATATCATGCCAGAACATATTAATATAAACATGGATCAATACTTTGATTCTACCAACAGCACAACATGAAATTATACTTACATTTATGACAAGTTTAAACATAGTAGATTACTTTTTTTTCTCCTGTATATGCTTGATGGAATTGCTTTGGTTGTAAATTAAAAGTCATTTTTTTAAATAAATTCCACAAATTTTAATTTTTATAAGAGCGCTTTCGCCGGTTAAGGCATCTTCAGTTGTAATACATTATATACAGAAAACATATGTGAATAAAAATAACAAAAAAATCACATGTAAAACATTAAATACTAGTTAAATTAAATTTAAGTAGCTAAGTTTGATAAGAATTATTATGAATTAAAATATGGCTTAGAGTTTTCAATTTTCGATGATATTTCTTCTTTAATTAAAGGTAAAAATATATTACTAAAATTTAGAGACGGTTGGGAAATACATTCATCTTTCAAAACTGCCATACATGCACTTTCAATTTGGTTTCTCTTGGTCCATAAAGGTTCTTTTAAAATTACACTTGTAGAATTAAAATTGATATCATGTTTTTCATTAATAGCATGTTCAACTAATTTTGATTTTTCTGTATTTTCTTTTTTATAATTGTAAATGTGCTCATTTATTCTTTTTGAAATTGGTCTTGAAGTTTGACCTATATACGTTTTATTGCAATCACATTTAATTTTATATATTACATTCTTTGTTTCTTGTTGTTTATTTTTTGGTTTTAGTTTAGTTAAATGGCTTCTTAGATTGTTGGACGAATTAAATACAGTTCTGATGTTAAATTTTGAATTAACTTTACGAATTTTTTCAGATATTCCTTTGACATATGGAATCGTAACTGTTGTTAGAGGTGTCTGTTGTTCATAATTTTTATTTGTAATAAAGCTTTTGTTTTTTCTTTTTGCTTTTTCAATAATTCCTCTAGGATACTCATTTTTAATCAACAGATCTGTTGCATCTTTTTCTTCAAGTATTTTGTCTTTCTTATCTGTGACTAATGTATCAATCCTTTTAAATAAACTCTGTACAAGACCAATTTTAACATGTTGAGGATGGTTTGAATTATAATTTAGATACTGCCCACTGAAAGTTTCTTTGTGAAAAAGAGAAGTTTTAATTTTGTTATCATTTGTCTTAGTAATTAAAACGTCCAGAAAAGGAATTTCTCCATTAACTTCATTTTCAATAGTGAATTTTATTGTCGGTCTTATTTTATTTATATACGTTAAAAATTCATTCTGTATGTTCAATTTTTCTTCCCAAACACAAAAGATATCATCAATATACCTCAACCAAATTTTGGATTTCATATTTTTCCAATCTTCAAAAACAATGTTTTCAAAATGATCCATAAAAATATTACTAATTATAGGACTGAGTACACCACCCATAGGTAGACCTGAAACTTGATTGTAAAATTTTGTTTCTATTTGAAAATAATTATGGTTAACACATACAGTGAGTAGTTCCATTATGCAATCGACAGAGAGGTTTGTTCTTGTTTTAAGACTATTGTCATTTTTTATGAGTGTTTTAATCAAATTTAATGCTTCAGGGACAGGTACATTTGTAAATAGACTATTGACGTCATAACTAACCATAATGTCACTGGATGTAACAGTAACTTCTTTGATTTTGGTAATAAAATCTTCAGAGTTTTCAATGTAAGATTGAGCTTGTCCAAACAACGGATTTATGATTGGTAACAAATATTTAGACAACTTGTACGATGGAGAATCTATGGAACTAACTATTGGCCTTAAGGGAATTAGGTCCTTATGAAGTTTTGGTAGTCCATAAAAATGAGGTGGTTTTGAATGTTGCGGACTTAACTTAAGAACAAGAGATTTACCAATTTCATTTTCGTAATTTTTGAGTACACGTTTTATGTCTTTTTCAATTTTAACTGTAGGATCTTTGTTTAGTGAAATGTATTCATCACAATTAATGAGCTTTTTAATTTTACTATCATAATCTTCTTTTTCTAAAATGACAGTAACTTTTCCTTTATCAGCAGGAACAATAACTATGTTATTGTTATAAATAAAAAATAAATAAAAATTAAAATTTGTGGAATTTATTTTAAAAAAATGACTTTTAATTTACAATAGTAGATTACAACATTTTAATACCTTAATATAAAATAATATTGTATAGCAATACATTACAATAGATAAAGTTGTATATCAAATTAAAGATCTTTACAAGGAGAACACAATGCTACAAATCTAACTATAGAGAAAGTTCATACTACATAAAATGGCAATCGTTGTACAAAATGAAGCAAATTGAAAATTGCCTTAGGATTCCTTTCTTCTATGGGTTACAATAGCAATATATTGAAAACTCATGTAAATCAAGTTTTATAATCCTAGATATAAATTAGGGAGTGACTTTTAAATCCATCGAGAAGATTTAATGAGAACTATAACAGATTTAACAAAAAAAAACAATTTTGTACATTTTAACCACTATTATTTTATGTACAGAAGACCTTTAATAGTCAAGAGTAATAGTATTGTGTTCTCTTTGTAACAATTTTTAATTTGATAACTTTATAATTAAAATATTTTTCTAACTCCTTGAGGACCATCACTCTGATGTGATTTACTTTTGAGATTTGCTTTATAAATAGATTTTTAATAGATAAATAGATTTTTTATCAATGTTTTACAGGTTATTGGTTTAATCTACAATGTTCTTTAATCTAGAATGGTTCAACAAACTAATCAATTGTTTATCAAGCTCAAGTTTGTAACTTTGAAACATCGCCATTTTGAGTAGGGTATCCTACCTTTTGAGAGTAGGGACCATCTCCAGCACAATGAACAAAATATATATTTGCTTCAAAAAGTAAACTTTTAAATATAGTATATTTGTAAAGTGTGTGGTTTACGTGATAGTGTGATATATTATAAGCAGTAACATTAAATTAGCTAATTTTTTTACATAATAATTTTATATTTGATGATTTCTGAAGAAGGAATGAAAATGATTTTAGAAATTAAATCAAAATATATCCAAAAAAGTTGTATTATTTAGTGATAAGAAGCTAATTTTTAATGTTAATGTTTATAATTGTAAAGAATAACTACTTTATCTGCAATGGTTAAAAACATGTGCGATTAAAATTGGCTCATTGGTGGTGAATATTGCATCAGCTGTCAGTCGCCCTATGGGGCCTAGAAACGATCCTGAGTTCATCCCGTTATTAATTTACAGTATAAACCCGATTTTCCGGCACCCTATTTCCGCCAGGTCCTGTTATCCATCAATGTCTGGGTTCGTCATAGCGTAGTTCGTAGAAATGACAGTCGCCGTTTGACTCATCCGTCTGAAAGACGACAATTTCCCCTTCAGCCGTCTAGCCCACATAAGCCTAGTTCCAACGGCTGGCCTGCCATCTGTAAGGCCTCGTCTGCCATCTACTCCAGATATCAGGTTGTTGGAACAGCTCGCCAGTGTGCGCTTGACTTACGGACAGGCCGCCGTGGCTGCCTGAACAGATCCGGTACAACATGGTGAAAGAGGCGGCACTACAAAGGCCTCTGGTCCTATCTGATGATAAACAAGCGACACGCTATCCGTTTACCACTGTACGTGTATGGATGGGCGGATGGGTCATCACCACCGTACCTGTATGGGTGGGTGGGTTGGTCAATACCACTATACGTGTATGGGTGAGCGGGTGGGTCAATACCACTGTACGTATGGGGGGCGGGTGGGTCAATACCACTGTACGTGTATGGGTGGGCAGATGGGTCATCACCACCGTACATGAAGGATCCAGGCCTGTGGAATCACCTACCAAAGAAAATAAAGTAATCTTATCCTATGAGAATGAGACTGAAATATCTCCAAAGGCAATAAGCCTAGGTTTAAGAAACGGAGATAAGCCTAGACCTAAGGATTCTGATGGAAAAAACGAAACAGTCATCTGAAACAATGATCAGTGCCTACTCTAGACATATCCCTAAGACGCTATCCGTTTACCAGGCCCACCTGATGTCTGCGAAACACTGGCCGTGGGTACTGGGCTTTAATATGTTACACTGTATTGCAGTTTAATTTTAAGAATGTTGATAGTTAATTTTTGTGCTCATTACATAATGTAGAAGCTTATGTTTTACATTAAAATTAGGCCTACTGTAATAGAAGCGTAATTATGACCTGCAGTATATACATTCTGTAACATATCTTTTTTCTAACCTTTTCATTCTCATTTTGTCAATCAATATGTACTATACAGAATTTATTTAACGTGCGTAAGCACTAATAATAAGTTTCCAGCGGGTAATATAAGTGTGAAAGGGTAAATTCTCTAAAATCCATCTATTCTCCAATCCGTCATGGCCGCAGTCCGGACCCCTGATGGAAAATAGGGTTTCTACTGTAGTTGATTTATATCACTGCCGGCTTAAATGAAATAAATTGAGCTAATAGAATCTTTAAATATATTGTGAATTTACCTAACTGGCCTTTGCATTAAACTCTACCCAGCAATTCAATATCACCGTTCGTGTATGGGTGGGTGGGTCAATATCACCGTACTGTATGGGTGGGTGGGTGGGTCAATATCACCGTACTGTATGGGTGGGTGGGTGGGTCAAACCACCGTACGTGTAATCTTTAACCTAATAGAATATTTAGGAAGTGTCACTTACACGTACAGTGGTGGAGACCTACCCGCCTACTCATATACTTACAGTGGTATTGACCCACCCGCCCACCCTTACACATACAGTGGTGGAGACCCACCCGCGTACCCATATACATACAGTGGTATTGATTCAACTAACATTCTGAAATTATTCTCTGTCATGATCTTATAAATGGCTGTGGAACCACTAGAATTGTTAAGAAGACATTCCATGCACTATTATTTCTATTACTGTCTAACCAAGTAATAGTCTGCGAGTAACACACAATAAAAAATACTTAAATTATTATAAAATATAAATATTTATTGTATATTCATAACAAAATTGTAATCGCAGTTTACGTCAAAATATATTTGATTTTGCCGTTTAATTATTTGCAATAATTTACATTGTGATATTATCTTTGAATTTAGTCAGAATTATCAATTTTATATTCGTTGGATTACATAGCATGTTGGGCTGATACCTCACCTCTCCCCTTCATGGTGGTGCGGGCTGGTGGTCTTCATCTCCATCCTTTGTATATTATCAGCGACTGCAAGTTCACCGCTCTCCTAAAGCCCCCATTCCTCTCGTACTTACATTGGAACCATCTGATCCCATAGTTGGATACCAGCCCGAACATGGTCATTATGTTTTCTTTACAGTGCGGAGGTCACAACACATGTAATGCAGTCCCCAGACTTTTGTTACATCATGTATGTTTGCTGTGGCTGACTGCATAAGGATCAAACATTCCCTGCCAAAACTGGGACTGATTCCCCTGGTAATATTATGTTACAAACATGATGTAACCATCTGAAAATCTCAAATGTTTAAATTGATTATATTTTATTATTTTATATTCAGTTCTATGTGAGTTCACTTGTATAGGTGAAAGGGAAAGTCATTTTTGTAGATCTAAGGTCACTGATAGGGCCTATTTACTAGTATCTATCTTGTGTGTAGAATTCATAAATTGTTTGTATATGATTGGGCGGGTAGGATAATCCATTAAAATCATGCGTATCTTGTGTGAGTAAAAGGGCCCATCAAGTAATATGTGTAGGTTTACAGCCTAAATCGGTATGTGGGCAGGTAGGACGATCCATTAAAATCATGCGTATCTTGTGTGAGTAAAAGGGCCCATCAAGTAATATGTGTAGGTTTACAGCCTAAATCGGTATGTGGGCAGGTAGGACGATCCATTAAAATCGTGTGTATCTTGTGTGAGTAAAAGGGTCCATCAAGTAATATATGTAGGTTTACAGCCTAAATCGGTTAGGGTGTAAGGGGTCACATCAATGCTGGTCTGAAAACATCAGTTTTCTTGGTGACTCACAAGGCAACACAATCTACCCTCAATATTATATAGAAGTAGAACAATAGAAAATGTGCAATATTTGAGCCTTAGTGTGAAGTTGGCTGGTAGCAGGATTTCCGTATTGGGACTTATGCTTAGGGTGGGTAAGAGGGCAGGTCAAGTAGTATATACTTGGGTGGAGGGGTGGTCTACGGTCTACCGAGCTGTATCATAGTAAATTGAGCTGATGTCCTCAATTTAAAAACCAACAGAGATATAGCAAAAATTTCAAGAAAAAAATAGTTTTTTTTTTTAGTTGAATACCTTTAATTTGATGTGCTAAATGGCATAGGGTCTTGTTTTAACACTTTTACTTCTAGCTATTTTTATTTTTCAAAATTTTGCCAATTTTTGAAATGTTGAAGATAATGAGCCAAGTGCCTAATCTTATAGTTATTTGAAAGTACATGTCATTGGTAGTATTGGATAAAAATTTTACATCCCTGTGATGTACAGAATAGTTAAACTTGGTTTCTGTCTTCATTATTTATATTGAGATTTGGTTCCTCATTGTTTTTGCTTAGCTTAGTACAAAATGAGTTTTTATATTATTTTTTTTTTATTTAAGATTAAATTATTGTCAGCAAAAAATTCCTGGAGCTTTGTTAGCTCTACAAAAGAGTGAAATTCTAATTCCATTCTAGAATTTGCTGACATTATGAGATTAGGGAAGTCTGTACAAAGGAAAAGTTGATTCTTTACTCAATTACTCTTACCAAGACATTATGGCACGTCTCTGATGTAACAAATGAATAATACGGCCTAAGTATGGACCCCTAAGATACACAAATGCTTTAACAGTTCTAGGATTAAACTGATTAGTATTTTTAAATTGAAATAAGTTTACAAACAACACATATGATTAGCGAATCAATAATTGATTGAAAAAGCACATACCTTTTTTTTAAACAATTACTGACTAAAGGAAGAGATATTTTAATAAAACATGTTTAGTTACCATTTTTAAAGTTAATTTTATCACTTCCCTTTTTTTTTAAATTGAGGATTCTTCTTTAGGGAAGGTGTAAAATCTTACTTTCGAACCTTCCAGTTTGGCAGAATCAATATTACAACTATACTCAGTGCAAACATTTCCAGGCATATTATAATCTGAGTCACCCGCTGTTTGTTTATGCCAGCGAGACAAGAAGGTTGGGGACATGGCTGATTTGCCTTCAGATTGATGTTAGCCGCTAGTGGTTGCACACACAGCGCTCACACAGACCTTGAATGGAAGGACATGTAACTGTGAATCTCTCGGGTGAATGAGAAACCTATCATGAGGAATATAACTTTGATGAGATGACCTATCAAATCGCATACATTACCCATCAAATTGTATGAACAGCATCAATAATTTGGATCTGAAAAATCCTGTCCGTCAATAATCCAGATTTGATTTTGGTGAAATATTTATTAAATGAATACAGTACAGTATTACTTTTAACTGTTGGACATGCGTTATGGATATGCATTGTGTGTGAATTGTTCATACTTTGAGCCCTGCTGACTGCCTGGCCTGTGCACCTGTCAGACTCGCTTGTCATGTCATGTCTCTATTGACCTCAACCTTTGTTTTAAGTGTATGTAGTTATTTTGATTAACGATACAATACTATAGTTTGTGAACAGTTGAATGTGAGTGTTTTTTTTTTTCAGTTCTACTTAGTGGTTGTAAAAGTTTACTTTGTTTTTGATTATATTTATTGTTCATCATTAATAATGTACACACATAGTACATACTGAATTGTGATAAGGAATATTATATTTCTACAAATAAAACTTTATAAAAATTAAACTACAAACTGTGCAGTATGCACGCTGAAGGTCCGGCCTCCTGGCTGGTCTACTAGTCGTATAAAAACACTGACTCAACCCTTACGAGGCGTCACTGACAGATTGTTAAGGGCGAGTGTTTACATATTTACGGAGTATTTGTATTTTGGTATTTCTTATAATCAGACCAGTATTTAAAATAAAAACATATCAAACATGTTAAGTGTTGGAAAGTTAAACTATTAAAACATATATTAATATCAACAATAATATATGTCGTAAAAATGTATAAGTCCTTTAATAACTTTAATTGAAATAAAATAACTATGAACTATCACTTCTTATCACGGTGTCTGAAAAAGATACCGTGCTTCTTATTGTGACTTAGAATAATATTTGTGTGACTCCCAGTGCCGTTAAAATACATATCACTTTTATTTAAATTCTCGTTTGAATTTGTTTAAAATAAATCATTTATGTTTGACATTTTTATTTAATTATGGCGGAATGAAACAGACAACTACTCACTGAAACATTAGTTGGTAATGTTTATAAATTAATAACTTCAACTGTAATTATTTATATAGTTTCTAATAGTGATTTAACGGACACAGGCTAATTTAAATGGGTTCCATATATTTATTACACTACAGTAGTTGAATGAAAACAACCATATAAACCACTAAATAATGGTTTTCCGCACTCTTAAGTACTGTAAAAATTCAAAACACTCCTAAACCATAAACAAATATATCGCACGCAGTCTGGAAAAATACTTAAGGTGGATCCGTAGATAAAAATTAACTAATCTTATTTTATAAGCAAGAATGGGAAAGAAACGTTGCGTGGGAAAGTCTGGCAGTAGCAAATGTTTCCAGGACTGCAGACATATCAAGCCCTCCACCTGTCCCCCGCCTATCACCGCTCGGCGAGCTGGTCTGGACCTTCTCCGCACGGTCTGTACAGTATTGTACAGTTATTTTTTATTCATTCACTCCCCTTCCTAATAACTGTTAGTGGACTATAACAGATTTAAGCGTGATTTTACTCCGGAAATCTGGATAATGTAATGTGATAGTCCAGATTTTGTCTGGTCCCAATTGATTCAGATTATTGCCGCTTTACTGTGCTTTGAATATTCTGTGCCCAAGTTTTATTTCTTTTCATCAACTTCGCTGCCTTAATATTGAATTTTTTCCAGGTGTTCCAAGTTTCTATTAGTGGTTTTATGAAAACTGCTTCAATACCTACTTCATAACATGTGGTTTTTAATATTTATTTGTTTATAGAGTTTTACATCCAACATAGAGTAAACTGAGTTTTATAGTATTTATACTATACTCCAATAAAATTAATAATCAATGTGTGTAAGAATAAACATCTCAAAAATGCATGACATATTAACTATAATTAAATTTTATATTTATTTTTAAAACTAAATAAAATAACAATTTTACACAAAATTAAAGGGGAGAAATGTAAATACCTCATAGCAAATGAGCAGGACCAAACTAAATTAAAACTGAGTGTTACCTATTTACTTTCCAGTAAATTTGCCATTCAGTCATAGTCTCGATAATATGCAAATTGTTAGTCAAAAACCATTCCGATATTTCCCAATGGAATAGTATTTACTTTAATTTTCATTCAATAAACAATAAGCAATAGTTAAATACTTCTTGTACCCAACCATGTTTACTTTCGACAGAAACCAATTATTTACAGTACTAATAATTTAATATTTACTAATAAATAAGATATTCTAAGTTCTAGTAAAAAAATATATGCTTACCTCTAAGAGTTGGTAGTGGAATTTCAATGAACGTAAAGGCAAAAAATTATTCATAAAAGTGCACAGAGAGTTGGTGACATAAATATCTGCTTTAAGTAATTTCTGCAAAGCCATAGGTACATCACGTTTCTTCTGGTGTTTTTCCATTATTGCTTAACACTAAAACATATATTTATACTATAGGTTGAGATACAGTATATGATTACATTTACAGTTATAAATTTAATATAAATAGACTATAATCTGACTCATTGTTGACGGCCTGCGAACAGCGCATGCCCTACAGATTCTCCCCCCACCACCACACATTGTCATGTGTTCTTAGTACAGTCACTGCTAGAAGTATGGATCTGTCATAAAAACAATTATCCCACTTGCCACAGTGTTTACACTGGATCTTCTATTTTGTTGTTTAATCAATTGAGTTGTATTGAAGTATACTTCATGATTTTTAAATGATACAGTAATTGCCAGTTTCAACAACATTATTAAATTTGTTCCAACCAATCTGCCCAGGCCGGTTATCAGATGGTCCGGATATCACAGGGGTTTGGTTTTACTATATCTCTTTTTTATATGCCTACTTAAGATACAATATTTACCAAATATGTTTTCTTACACTTTGTCATAATCTTGACAGATTACTCATATCAAACAAAAATGTTAAATTAAAACTGTTCACCCAGATTCATCACACTGTTACCATCTTGTCACTTGTCTACAGCTCAGTCATAATCAATAGCTTACAATTTCTCACGAGCTATGCTCGAGTGATCAGACGTATTCTGTGCCTGTGTTGAAAATCAATTTAATTAAGTATTTAGAAATAAAAATTGTTATTTATGCGCTTTGAGCCTCATTAAATAATATACAATAATAATAAATGATTTATTTCCTCAATTAATTACAATAATACAATATACAAAAATCAAAATTTGCCTGGAAATAGTCCAAGCCATCTTTTCCAATAGGGATGGCCGTGTCCATTTTACTCACACTTTGATCAGTCGCATTGTGACCCTGATAGCCTGGCTCACTACGACACTGTGCAAGCCTTTTCACACAACTTCATCTTACCACTACACCATTAGACCAAACAGTATGCCTTATTTTTACCTAAACTACCTTAATTAACTATTTACAATCTTCATATTGAAACTAAATACCTTTATTTACATGATACAAATATATACCAAAAACACATAATATACGAGGTGATTTTTTAAGTTTGCCACCATTGGGATATTTTAAACCTGCAGAGATACAACAAACTTTAAATGGGGAACTTTACCTCATTTTTTATGTTCAATTACAATCACGTAGGTCAAATTTTAAAAATCAGTCACCATTTTCCAATATGGTTGCCAACTTTGAAATTTCTTATGGGAACACCTTTTTTATGATGATTTCAGATTCAAAGACTTTTTTATTCTTGATACTATTTAAATGTACTTAACAGTTTTACCGCTAGGAGCGCTATAAAACTAAGAATTCTGAAAGTTTCAGCGCTCCTAGCGGAAAAAAAGTTAAGTATATTAAAATAATACCAAGAATAAAAGTCTTAGAATCAGAAGTCAAACCTAAATCCATCATAAAAAATGGGGTTACTATAAGTAATTTAAAAGTAGCCCGCTAATTAGAAAATGGCAACCAAACTAAAATATTTGAACTATACGTGATTGTAATATTTTTGTATAAAATATTTACTGAAGAGCTTTTCAACATTCAATTGAATAAAAATAATGCATTATAAGTTAAGCTTTATTTTTGTAAATGGCAGAAGACCCCTCTTTAATAAATTGTTGAAATAAGGATTTTTGAAACTTTCAGCGCTCCTAGCGCCAAAACAGTTTAGTATAATAACAAAAAAAAAAAAACCAAGAATAAAAAATGTTTAGAATCACTAGTAAAACCTAAAACCATAATAAAAAATAGGTGTTCCCATAAGAAATTTCAAAGTTGACCGCCATATTGGAAAATGGAGACCGAACTTTGAAATTTTCGGTAATTTTCAGTAATTGTAATGAGCATAAAAAATTATGTAAAGTTCCCCATTTAAAGTTTGTTGTATCTCTGCAGGTTTAAAAGATCCAAATGGTGGCACATTAAAAAAAAAAATCACCCTGAATATGAATACAACAGAAACAAACAAAAGAAAAGAAGTAATAATATTTTAAAACTTAAGCTATAATTTCAAACATATTATGAACATCTTTATTGAGCAGCCAAATTTTTAATTTAGATAATAAGGTGTTAAAATTTTGAATATTTTTTTTAATCTACTAACAATAAGTAAAAAAATTTAGGTGCTAGAAATGCTAAAGAATTTTTAAAAGATATTTTTTATTGCCCTTTGGCCTTCTAACATTACATATTATCAAACTACGTGTTAAATAAGCTGAATCCTGTAGGTTCTCATTCTATTTTGACCACTCTTAACCTTAACATAACACTTTAAAAATGTACAAATGCCGAATTGGAAGAATTTTCAATGATTGATACAAAGGAAATGAAGTTCGCGTTTCTGTTTGAACAGCAATACTCGAATTATGTGGTTCTGTGTTATTCTTAGCTTCTCTACGTATAGCTTGAATGTACCTTCCCAGCAGTGTATTCCATACCTTGAATGTACCAAAGCCATGTAAAGTGATCTTACTAAGTCAGTGTCACATAAGTGTCTTAAAAAGTAGAAACTGATTTGTACTCTCATAGTCATCAAAATTGAGCATTATTTTCAGACTAAAATAGGTGTACTTTACCTTCACATTAAACAGTTCACAGCGTGTAATGGCGAGAATACTAACTACATGTTTCGCCGTGAATACGGCATCTTCAGGTTGAAGTTTAGTTTAGTTTAAAAGGGGATATATAGTTGGTCCAGCCAACCCTTGCAACGAAGCCTATGGCTTTTTGTGCCAATCCCGGTGCCTAATCGTCGTAAAGCTGGCTGCCCTTGACCAAGTCAAGGAGCTTCTTCACTAGATTGGTAATTTCCAACTGTCCCAGAGGTGAGCCTTCAAAAGGTACTCTTCTGCCGGCACCAAGAGCCTCATGCTCCTGGACAGTGTGTTCTACAGACTCTTCGTCCAACCCACAGAGGCGACAGATGGGATCCTCCATAAGGAGTCCCACTGTTCTTAGATGCCTCCGGAATTTAACGTAACCGGTGATGAGTCCCACCACCAACTTTACGTAAAATTTACTCAACCCAAGAAGTTACTTTGTTGACTTCTGGGAAGGATTTCTGACAAGAAGCTTGTCGAGTCCATGCCCTGGGAACCGCCGCCATCTTTCCAGATGTCTGGGACCCAGTTTTGGTTGGTATTTTGACAGTTGCAGCCGAAACGCCGCAGGCCGGCTCAGGACCAATGAAGGGCTTAATAGCGCCTTCCCTAGCCAAGGCATCGGCCTGCACGCTGCCTTCTATTCCCCTATTTCCTGGGATACATTCCAGCAGGACCTGATTTCTTGAACCCAGGATGCTGAGGGACTCCACACACTCCCAGACCAGACCAGACGAAACCTTCCAGGAGTCAAGGGCCCCCAAGGCCGCCCGACTATCTGAGAGGATATGGATATGTTTCCCGCAAACCTCTTTCATAATTTGCGCTGAACGTATGGCGACTTCAGCTTGGAACACGGTGCCATACGCTCCCAGGCTCACGCACGCGTTTGTCCTAGGGTCACCAGTATAGACACCAAATCCAGCTCTGTTGCCTATTCTTGACCCGTCTGTGAACCATACAAATGGGTCGTGAGAAGAAACCGGGCTAATAACAGCGTCCCAGTACTCCCTCGACCCAAAATCCACAGTATGGGGTCTGGTGGAAAGATACTTAGTCCCAATGAGGTCAAACCTCATTGAGAGTACCTCATCTTTTACTAGATTGACCACTGAGGAGTGACCTGTACAGGACCCCCTCCAGTGATCAGTCAGTTGAGGCCTATAGGCCTTTTCCTCTGATTGCCAGGAGTGCTTCTCCTGGCTATCTTCATCCTATTCAGAGCCTCAGCCGTCCGATCGAGCTGATCAGAGCCTGGGCTCCGAGAAGGATGTTTTCGAGGTCAGAGAGCGACATGCCCCCCTCTGCCGAACCCATGACCCGAGCAGCGGGGACTTCAGATTGGCCTGCCCCTACCTTCGTTCCCCGTGCCAAGGTCCTTGTCTGAGGGCTCTGAGCGGTCCTCAGCCAAGTTGGATTCAGAATCGGAGAGAGACCTGCCCCCCCCCCCCCCGACATTGATTTGGCCCGAGCAATGGAAAACAAGGGCTGGCCAGTGAGGCTGCCCTCTGCTCCCATGCTCGGTTCATTATCTAAGGACTCAGTGCGGTCCTTAGGTGTGTGGTAATGAGTTCAGGGTACCGCGGGGTCACTAAGCCCGTCAGCTGCACACCTCAGCTGCCCCTGCGAACCTCGGTCCGGGACTGCTTATTAGGGTTTCCCCTTATTCGCAGTTGTCCACCCCATCAATGGTGAGGTGGAACATTCGCTATCCGCCACCTGCGACCCGCCCAGTAGCTGAGGCTCGCCCTGGGCAGGTTGAAGAACATAAATAAATAAATAATTCCCAGTGGGATGCGTCACAAATTAATTAAAACCTAACAAACACAGTTCACACAAGGAAACAAAGAACATCCTTGTGAGAACTGTGTTTGTTAGGTTTTAATTAATTTGTGACGCATCCCACTGGGACTTATTTATTTATTTATGTTCTTCAACCTCAAGATTCACAGCGAAACATGTAGTGTTCTCACCATCACACGCTGTGAACTGTTTGACGTGAAGGTAAAGTACACCTATTTTAGTCTATTTACAACAGTTCAGGGGCTACAAAATGGATTTTAATTCATTATTTTCAAATAAGTTAATTTTTTCTACAAAGAACTTTTTTACGATAAAATAAAAACCTATTGTTCAACATAGTTTAAGTAAAAAAAGGTATTATTTTATTAGGCGCAGTTAAGGCTAAAAAACCGCTTAACCTAAAGGGACCAAAGGCTAGAGGCAGCTGCCAACACCAGTGGGAGGGCTGCTTATAAGGACAGGGTTGCTTACTGGTCAACCACGCTCTATGATGCTTCAGACTGTTATCTTGCAATAACAGTAGAACCTTCTAGCAAAGGCTACGTGCATACTGTTCAGGCCTAGTGCCAAATATTATTTATTTTATGCAGTTTTTTTTTTATGCTGTGGCTCCGTATGTCTTGACTTTTTTATCATCTATGGTTAAGAATCAGGTCTATATTTCCTGGGAAAATATGGGTACATTTTACTACGGGCAGAAAATATGTTATGTACAAAAACAATTGAAAATTCTCTATTAATGAAAATGTTAACTTATTTTAGATACATCTTCTTTATTTTAAGTGATTTTTTCTCTTTTGTTGGTTTGATGTACTTTTTTATGCTCAACACTAATTTGAAAACTATTATGGTCTACAATATTTATTTATTTCTCGAGATATCATGGTAAACTACTTTCGTGGCAAATCAACTTACAGTGGCTATATGCACAATAGTAATAAGAGCTATGACGAATACAAAAAACAAATTTGGATATATTCCCATCGTAACGACGACCAGGCACGCAATCTAACGCAATTACGAATTTGTTGAGTATATAAACAATTAGGATAAGTTAGGTTACGATTGGTTCAGCAAGTAAAAATTGCATTTCTCGGCCCGAAATTAACTGTGCCCAGCAGAAAAAACCATGTTTAATAAACAATTTTTTGAAAAATAACAATTTAAAAAGTTTGTTTTCACTATCAGATAAAAACAAGTTTTTCGATTTAACAGTAAAAAAGAAGTTTTTCTTAGTTGAAATCAACCTCCTCAATTGATATAAACTCATATTTCACCACTTTTTCAACAAGAAATCATATATTCAGATGCGTCTGGAAAGTGCATTTAATAACCTTTTTTATGTAGGCCTACATCTAAGTTATTTTTGCTGAGGAATTTAAAATGGTTCTTTTTAGTTAATAAAGCCTATTTCATTCTGAACATGAGTCCAAAAACCATTTTGCTCTATAATGGGTTCCAAAATAAATGTACAAAAATACATTCATGGAATATCATAAACTACCACAGCCAAACCAATACTAGGCCAACACTAATACAATGCCAACAATAACTAGGCCTGAGTCACTGAATACAAATCTGAAGACGTAAATTTTAATCAGATACTAGGCTATTCCCGAGGCCTGGATCTATATATTAAAATTTACAATATTGAATGTAGGCCTAGTGTATTATGGACTAGAGTACATTCATCATATTCTTACATTCTTACAAATGAAACGCCGACACAACGTTGTGCGTATTTTAAGGCGAATATGAATGATGATATGAGTGTAGGATGAGTGTGTATGAGTGTAGTCTGGTTACTAACTGAGTTCAACTGTTCATCAGAAAGGGTAATTTATTAATAGCCCAACAGCCAGGGCAACTAAGGGACCTACTGATTTACGTGGAATCCGAACCACGTAGTGTTGGTCTGATTTTCAGCTAATTGACAAGCCTGATACTCAGTTATCTCCTCCAAACAACATCCGTACAATGATTATCACCCAACATGGACACCCCAGACTTCTGTAGTAGTGTCCACGCAGATAGCAACCATTGAGCGGACGCCATGTCGGTATTAAGAGGACCGAGCATCCAACATATCACCTACAATCTCCCAAACACTTTGTCCCCAAGTAGCTGGGTTACAGCACTGCGCCACCATAATGTGATAAACTAAAGCTGAGTTTACATTATGCAATTTGTTTAGAAACATTGCTCTGCGTTTTAACGAGGCACAAGATCTAGTAACCCAGGAAATGAAATTCTTGCTCCAACTCCTTAATTTTTCTCAGGAGGAATATGTTGAGCCTCTTGCTGCAGAAGAAGTCAAGTCAGCTAAGATGAAAGTGTTGCTATGAAGAAAAAAACTAGAATCTCTTTGTGAATCTAATGAAAATCACCACCACTGTATTTTTCTTCCTCATCTCCGAAGAAGGGCAAACCCAAAATCATCTGTTAGCCATTACAATTTTCGCGCAGCATATAACCACACAAGCAGTGTTAGCAACCATCACATCCTCATTGCTTGAATAAAATTAGAATATGAACTATTAAACTTTAGTACAGGAAACTGATTATGTCCATGTTCTACAAATGCTCAAAATGTTCAATAAACAATAGTTAAATGCTAATATAACAAAAGTTTGGTTAAACGTGTTTAACAAACAAAATTTTAGCATAAACAAGGTATGCACATAATTTATTCTTTAACCTTTAAAAAACTAATTTCAAATGTCAAACTAAAGTGAATGATTTGAATGAACAAATACTAAACAGTCTTTATGTCTGTACTTACGAAAATAATCTCATAAATTTGACAAATTTACGTGATAACGAAGTTCTTATTTTCTAGATCTCCAGCATTATCGTAAACACAAAATAGAGAAGATGAATATAACTAGATTATAGTTATAGACTGAGCTTTGATACAAAATTAGTCATCTGTTAACATAATAGTTATTTTGGACTTTAGTAAATAATGACACATTCATATCAGTCAAGTTGAGTAAACAAAAACAAAGCTCATGGTCATATGATATGAATGAGTATTTGAAAAAATTAAGTGTCCACTTTCTGATGTAGAAATACTATACTATATGCTATACATAAAATCGTAGTTATTAATCGAATTTTCTATGATTTGTAAATAATTTCACATTCCCATGAACAGATTATTCACGAATATTTAACTTCATTTCCATTTGGTATTTTATAATTAAAATGTCACATTAACAACACAAAGGGCAACACAGGGATAAATGACACAATGCATCTAAACGATAGGGCTGTAGATGACCCGCAAGACATATGTGAACTTTTCGCGGAGCATTTCTCATCTGTCTATCAGATACATGTAGAGAGTCCTTCATATGAGGACCAGTTAACTGCTTCTTCTCTTGCAGAATTTTCTATTTCTTGTGAGGAACTTGAGAGAGTGTTGTCCTCCCTGAATGTCAATAAGGGAGCGGGGCCTGATGAGATACCTCCGTCAATATTAAGATACTGTAGCTCTATTCTAGCTCCTCACTTAACTTTATATTTCAATGAGTTTTTGCACTTGGGGATTTTCCCTTACTGCCTGAAGACAAGCAAGCTACGTTACGCCCATATATAAGAGTGGAAACAGCTCTGACATAAGAAATTACAGACCTATTTCAATCCAATCGACTCTAGCTAAGGTATTTGAAACTTTAGTTTTCAATAGACTCTCTTTTTTTGTCAAGAACACTATATCCACTGATCAGCATGGTTTCTTGAGAGTAAGATCAACCTCCACGAATCTCATTATTTATCAGGATGACATCATCTCTGCTTTTAATAGAGGAAATCAAGTTGATAGTGTCTACATCAACCACAGTTGATAGTGTGCCAAGCTTAGTGGTTTGGGCGTTGCTGATCCCATGCTACGATGGTTTCGAAGTTATTTGAGTGATCGTCATCAGGTGGTTAGATACAGAGGTTTAAAATCCACACATTTCCCTGTGCCTTCTGGAGTGCCCCAGGGTTCCCTCCTTGGGCCTTTGCTTTTTGCCATTTATGTAAATGATTTGGTTTCTGTCATTAAACACTTCAGGATATTGCTCTTTGCAGATGATGCCAAAATATATAGGGAGATCACTTCGGAGTTTGATTGCAGAAATTTACAGGCTGACTTGAATGGTGTACTATTGTAGTGCTCTAAGAATAAAATGGAGGTTAATGTATCAAAGTGCTCAATACTTACATTCTCCCGACGGATTAATGCGGTGACCTTCGAGTACTTTCTTGGAGATGAACCACTCAGCAGATGTTCTATGGTTAAGGATCTTGGGGTGACTATGACATCTTCACTTAATCCAAAAAGTCACATTGACTTTATTAGCCGTAAGGCAAATTCAGCTCTTGGATTTATTATTAGGGTGTCCAGGGATGGGTTTTCCCCTGTAGCACTTAGAACACTCTATGTTCAGCTAGTTCGTCCCATATTAGAATATTGTTCACCATTGTGGTCGCTATATCAGATAGGCCATATAGACTCCATTGAGAGCATCCAGAGGAAGTTTCTTCGAGTTCTAGGAATGAAACTCGGCTTTCATTATGCAGAGGTTCCTTTGGGTGACATCAGCCGTCAGTTTGGTCTTCAATCTCTGAGCATCAGGCGGAAGATCAATGATTTGAGGAGACAACATTATTTATCTTTGAAGAGACAGTACAAGTCCAGCATTAGGTTATCTAAGTCATCGAAAGTACGTGATATGATACAGAAATCATCTAACAAAAATAAAACTATTTGGAGCATAGTTAATGAAAGTAGAGGTAAAACAAATCGTTCTTCTAGTGCCCCTAAATCTCTCAAAAATTCACAAGGCATCGAAATTAGTGACCCGAAAGTGCTTTCAAATATGCTTAACGACTTTTTTATTGATGTATCAGGTTCGTCTCTTGTAAGTGATTTCCCTTCGTTTTTAAATCAAATGCATCATGATTCTACTGCTTCCTCGTTCTTTTTGTTACCTGTTTCTAAGTCTGAGGTAAGAGAAATTATTAGATCTCTAAAACCTAAATCAAGTGCTGGCCATGATAATGTATCATCTAACCTGGTCAAACAATGCTGTGAATTTCTTGTTGAGCCACTTGAACATCTCATAAACTGTTCGTTTGAAACAGGAGTGTTTCCAGACTTTCTGAAGCTGTCCGTAGTGAAGCCATTACACAAAAAAGGAAGAACTGACGCTCTGGACAATTTTAGACCTATTTCAATCTCGTCAACCTTCTCTAAGGTGTTTGAAAGGGCTGTTTTTAACCGGCTATGGTCTTTTATAGATCATAAGAAAATTTTGTTCAATAGCCAATTTGGATTTGTCAAGGGAAAATCGACTGTCAATGCAATTTTTACTCTTATTGACAAAGTAGTTAGAGCATTAGATGATGGTAAAGCAATTTCTGGGGTCTTCTTCGATCTTCGGAAGGCTTTTGACATGGTTCCACACAAACGCTTATTAGAAAAGCTTGAGTTTATCGTTGTAAGAGGAGTGTCAAATAGTTGGTTTTCATCCTATCTCAAAGAGCGTCGTCAAGTTGTTGAAATGTCTTTTAATGACTCGAATACTCTAAAGCGATGCTACTCAAATGTGCAAATAGTTAAGGCGGGTGTACCACAGAGCTCAATACTTGGGCCCCTGTTATTTATTATTTACATCAATGATCTGTGGAGTTGTGTGGTGGACGCTCAGTTATGTTTGTTCGCTGACGACACATCGATTGTTGTAGATAAGCAGGTTCGTGAGGTGATGGAAATGAGTACTTTTATGGAGTCGAATAGTATTGTTCAGTGGATTAAGGAAAACGGTTTAGTCATAAATGCTGACAAAACAACTTTGATTGACTTCTCAATTATTCTTAACGAGAATATTGATCTTAGTATCTGGGTTGATGATGCTGAGATTTGCTCTGAGGAGGCTGTGAAGTTTTTGGGCATATCAATTGACAGGCATTTAACCTTTTCTGTCCACATTGAGATGGTAGCTCGAAAGATATGCTTAGGTATTTTCGTACTTCTAAGACTTTCACATTTTTTGAACGCTGAAGTGCTACTCACAACGTATTAAGCTCTTGTTTTCCCTTTTCTTACATATGCAGTTGTCATCTGGGGATCTGAATGTACCCGCACTCAACAGATATTTGTCCTGCAAAAGAAAGCAGTGAGGATCATAGCTGGTTTTCGTTCTAGACAATCATGTAAATCCATTTTCAAACAATTAAAACTACTTACCTTCCCTTGCATTTTTATTTTTCAAACGTTACTTTTTCTGAAACAAAACCATAGTATTTTCCAGCCCCTTGTACCAAGTTCAAAGTATGACTTAAGAAATAAAAATAAACACAATAAACCCTACCATACCACTTCCTTTTTTAAAAAACACACATATTATAATGCCACTACTTTTTTTAATGCCCTTCCCTCTGACCTAAAAGCTGAAAAAGATTTTAAAACTTTTAAGAGGTCTCTTAAATACTTTTTGATTCAGGAATGTTTTTATTCAGTTAAAGATTTTTTAGATCATAAATAACTGTTACAATTTGTTTGTTTGTAATAATTACCTTATTTTATTATTACTGTATTTGTGTAAGGTGTACTTAAAGTGTCTTTTGGTTATTGATATTTATTTGCTCTGATTGTTGACACAGTCCTATGCATGTAATATGTCTTATGGAATAAAGTTGATTTGAATTTGAATTTGATTTGAATTTGAATTTACTTCTTCTCAGAAAAATTATTACATCGTCAGTGGATTCACCTGATCTACTTGGGAGAATAGACTTTCGCTGCTCAAGATTGGCCAGAACAAATCAAATGTTTGAGAGGAAATATTGTCAGACTCTGTATTCTTACCACAGCTCAGTGCCACGTCTTCACCGCCTGGGAAATAGCTTACCTGATCACATTGATTTCTTTGCCATGTCTGAAGTAATTTTTAAAAAGGAACTCTCCAAGTTTTTTTGAATGTAGATCTGTTTATTCTGGAATATGTAGAATGTAGACATGTATTGAACTTGCCTGTTGTTTGGAACTTTGTTTTGTATATATATATATATATATATATATATATATATATATATATATATATATATATATATATATATATATATATATATTAATAATATAATAGTAAGGTTTCTTGATACTTGTAATGATTTAGCACAATTTGCACGTTTTATATACTTATTTATTTGAATCAATCGCATGGTCTGTTAATTAATTAATCTGTATTTTGTCTATATGGATGTGTTTTATGTATTAATGGTAATCAGGACTGCGGTAGTAAAATATTATGTAGTACTGTATTGTTACTTATAATGAATATTTATATAAAGTTTTAGTGTATGTTGTAGTTTTAGTGCCTGTTGTAGTTCTAGTGCTTGTTGTAGTTTTAGTGCTTGCAGTTATTAATATTAGAACCCCTTGGAACTCTGGGTTTTTTATATTATTTATTAGAACTATACATTGAATTAAATGTCTGTACTGTCAGCCATCTGAATCCAATCTGTAAATTTATAATGAAATGTAAAATGGTGTTAACTGTATACAATGAATCTATATTTATAAAAGAGGATGTTTGTATATATATAAATATATATGTTTGAAGTTAATGCGCTGCCAAACCATCCAACCGATCGCCATGAAACTTTAGGATGTTGTCATGTATACTCCCGAGATGGTTTCTGTGAAGTTTGATGCAGGTCCGTCCACAGGGTCCTGCCCCACGGGCTCCTAAAGATCCCATGTTATTCAAATGGAGAATCTGAATTGTTTACAAAAAACATATGACTGTGTGGTTTAATGTAGTTTCACATGCCATAAGCAGATTGAAGTTCTCACAACAACAGTACTGTTTATGTTTTGATTTATTGTAGTTCTACATTTCACCTTGAGAGTGTAGCACTCACTACTTTTACTATATCAGGTGATCTGTATTTGGTGTTCACCTTTTTTCCTCGGTAATTACGTGTAAAAATTAGACTATAAATAGAGGCCAAATTAAGCGCAGTGAGCGAGCTACTGCACATAGACTTATATCATGTGACTTTAAATGATACAGTTTAACTACTAATATTTGTACTTAAAAGTTACATGTCGAGGTCGAAGGCCGAGGTTTGACGAGCGCAGCAAGTGGCGGGGTTGGCACGCGAAGCGTGCAGGGGTGTCCCCTAGTAAATAAATAAATGTCTTATACTGATTGCCTCTTGTTTGGACTTTATATTCGAGAGCGAGACTTCTACAACACAGATAAATAGCCACGTGTCTTCGCTGTGCCTCTAAAATCATATCATATTTTTATTTTATTTTATTCTGAAATATGGAATAACACCACTTTTAAAATTTTGTAATCTAACATACGTGAGTACAATGTGACAGGTATATACATACTGCTACATACCGTATTAATAGACAAGCAGGACAATATTCTATAAGTCAAGGAATATATGCACATGTAACAGCTTACAATGAAGAATTTTTTTAAAAACTATGGAACAATAAAACAACAAGATATCTGTTGAGCCACTAATTAAACATAATAAATAACAAATAAGACAAGCGTATTAACAGTAATAATAACATATGCGTAAAGTATTCCTGAGGTCAGGGGCGGCTCGTAAGTTTTTTAGCGCCCGTGCAAAGACCAAAATTTTCGCCACTGCCCCCTTCCCTCCCCAACGATCGCCAGACCTTACTACCTTTTCGGTTACTCATGAAAAAACTGACACGACGTCAAGTGCGTGCTTCGCCTCGATTTCACACCCAAGCTCGTTGATGCGCTTGCTCAAGTTGTGGTAAACTGTGGTAGACCACAAAAAGTCGGTACTGATCACCATATATTTCAAATGAAAAACAATGGAATACATACAGCTCAAAGTCTTGACTAATTGAACATTTTTATTTCATATTATCGTTCTGAAAATGCGAAGTTTTGACAACTATGAAATAATTCCAGTAAAATTATCTGTATAACTGTTCTGAAAACCTGAAATGTAAAAGAGCAACAAATAAGCAAACTCCATTCAAAATAGGAAAATAGTTGATCAATACTTCATAGATGAATGTTCTTACTGTGTAAAGTATTTTCCTCATAAATAATTTAAATCCACATTTTATCACTTATTAATATTAGGTTACTGCAAACAAATTTAGTTTAGGTTACTGTACCACAAACGACGGAAATAGTAAGCTATCCTCCAAAGTGAAACTTACATATTTTGCTAGAGTGGATGTTCACTCTTAAACATATATACTGTAACCATGGAAAAGGTTACACACAATGATAATTTTATTCAACAATTTAAATATGTAGTAGTAAAAGAACAAAGAATGTTACCACTGAATACTTCTAAACAAAATAAAAATCTAGCAAAGAAGTTAAGCTACTATATATAGGGTGTCCAGCTTTGACTATCGCATATTTAAGAGGATTGTTTGTCTAGTCAATACAAGCAAAGAATGTCATATAACATGTGTCCTATCTTGATTCGTTTTCTATCTGTGTGTCTTTATGTGTTTTTTACAAAATTTTAAATATCTCAATAACTGTTTGACATACAATACTGAATTTTCGTATGAAGGTTGGCCCTACAAAGATACATTTTATGTAAAAAGGCTGAAGATTATATAAGATTATCAGTTTCAAAATGGCGACTATTTAAAAATTTCAAAGTCAAATATAAAAAATATATATACTTTTGATTCAAAACTGTTAAGACACATGAATCAAACCAGTTTGAATCATGTGTCTCAACAGTTTTGAATAGACTATGTTATGCCAAATCCAACGATATGTCATTTTAAAAGATCAGTCGATAAATTACAGAGAAAACTTATTTTTGTAACAAAAATACGTTTTCTTTGTAATTTAGCGACTGATATTTTAAAATAGCATATCGTCGAATTTGGCATAACATGGTATATAAATCATGTGTCTTAACAATTTTGGATAAAAAGTTTAGTTTTTTTATATTTGACTTTGACATTTTTAAACAGCCGCCATTGTGAAACAGATAATTTTAGATATTTTAGCCTTTTTACATAAAATATCTTTACAAGATCAACGTTCATACGAAAATTCAGTATGGTATGTCAAACGGTTTTCGAGAGATTCAAAATGTTGTAAAAAACAGATACATTCTGAAAACGAATCGAGATAGGACACAGTTATAGCATTATTTGCTTGTATTGACCTGACCAACAATCTTCTAAAATATGCGAGAGTCGAAGCTGGACATCCTGTATATACAAATTGTGTTAATATGGCAACATTAATGGAATACTCAAATTTTAACAACCATTTTTAGCTTTAGTGGATTTTTAAGCTAGTAAAAACAGTACAGTACAGTATCCATATTCTTTAATGAATACTATGTGACGCATGCAAAGAAGTTACTACAATGATAATTATTTTACAACAGATTGAGCCCTTTATTGAGCCCCACATCTACCGCTCCATCGATCTAAAGAAAATAATTATAGTGAAACAACAAAGCATATTTTATTACTAAGATATTAAAGTAGGCCTACTAGGAACCAAAACCTTGCCAACCATGTTAGTTATCCAAAAGGTTTATTTCTTGTCGATATGAACTCTTCTTGCTTTTCTCTCAGCAAATTCAGAAATTGTAGAGTTGACGTCCAAATCATTAATTACAAAATTGGACAGCACAGAACGGCGATATACGAGCGCTTACCGTCGCAAGTGGGTGATACGTTTATACAGCCTACCTGACTCAATGAAAAACTTTCAGTGCCCGAGGCACTAAAAGTCAGACTGAAGAGTTTCTTAATTCAAAAGGGCTTCTACTCGGCGGGGGAGTTCCTCTAATACAACTGGAAGAGCGAATATCAGCTCGGAGTTGGGATGGAAATTGCCAGAGAATGAATGAGGGTGTGAATGAATATTGGAAATTTATGTGTGAATGAGTGGTGTGTTTCAAGTTTCATGTTTATATTTTTCTAGTTTCATTCTTAGCATAATATGACGTTTCGTATACAACAATTTGTTGTCAAACACAAATAAATATTTACTTTTATTAAGAATGTCAAATTCAGTGGACATTGTTCCTAAGCCAACCAAGCGCTCTTGTGACATTGTTGACCGTAGATAATTTAAATTATTTTCAGCTTGGAAAATGATCGTTCTACTGAAGTTACGGGAAGAGTCAGCACAATTCGCAGAGCTGTGGTTGAAATGTTCGATATATCCGTTCAAAGTTATTTTTTCTTTTTTCAAATTTTTCGTTCAACTTTATTTTAAGTTCCAAGTTTCATTTCTTTCTTTTCATTGTCTGTTAAAACTCTTTTGAACGTTTCAATTTCGTTGTGTAGTTGGATTCCATATACATCACTGATTGGAAGAATCCATTCCATATACACCACTTGTCAAAGAAAGATGTAAATCCTTGCAGTTTTTCATAAGCGTCTCACCTTCAAAATTTTTCAGTGCAAACAAGAAACCGAACATGTCTTAATATTTAAGAAGCTGTTCAAACCTTTCTGTTAAAGATGCGATGGCCTGAACAAATATGAAAAAGTAACCGTTTTTTCTGATAAAATTCTTGGGATTATCAGGCGAGTCATCGGAAGCTTCATAATAAAATCTTTTTACCCTCCGAGTCAATTGGTTAAAAGATTTGCCTACTTCAAGAGTCTGTGCTGATTCTATGGTGTCAACGAGAAGTTTTTCCTCACTGACCCTTATTTCGATGAAATATGACCTTACTTTAGTTATAAGTTCAATAGCCCTGCCGATGTTGATTTGTTGCTCTTGTAAAATCTTGGTTATTAAATTCTAAAAATAATCAAATACCACAACACTAGGCAACAAATGAAGGTATATGACTTGATTTTGTAA
Organism: Stictocephala bisonia; assembly: GCA_035578905.1. Taxonomy (NCBI): domain Eukaryota; kingdom Metazoa; phylum Arthropoda; class Insecta; order Hemiptera; family Membracidae; genus Stictocephala; species Stictocephala bisonia. The sequence goes on along the minus strand of JAQJVL010000401.1, from coordinate 700,777 downwards.
GCCAAACTCAAGGCATTATTGTCATTGTTCATTACGTTCAGATGTGCTTTCAACTGATGATAGTAAAGGCCATGTATCTTCAGAATCTTTGGTAACCGATGAACTGAGTGACTCACTTTTTGTTGCTAATTGCTTAAAATATGCATACACCTTTTTAGCACTTTTTAGTAGATTATGTTCGGTTTCTTCTTTTATCTTTTTATTTTTCCGCAAATCAAAACTTTATTAAAAAACATACACAATTTTAAATAAATACGGTGTACAAGAGTGTCCGCGGGACGTAGTTGTACACCGTACGGTATCTCGTTATATACTGACTTAAAATATTGCTAATATCAGAACTGTGTAACAATTGGGAATTTCCTGACAAGAATACATCTGGGTAGACTATAGGAAAAGTGTTATCTGAGCAGATGACAAATCGGCTCGTTAGGCGTCCAGCTTCTGAATTCAAGCTTCAATACATTGTGTAAAGATCAAGTAGTCTACTATATTCAGTCTTCAATTGCCGATTTGTTAAAAGTCTCTAAGGAATGTATTTTAATCATGTTCAGTAAATTTTAAAAAGTTTTAATTCTAGATTTTGAGGCAAAAACTATTACAACAAAATTGTATATGCTTTAAAAATGCGAAAAGGGAAAATGAAGCCAAGGGATTTCTTAGAAGGAATTAGGGTGCTTTATTTTTAGACAGGATTGTTTAACTTAAGAGGGCGCCTTTTATTGTAGCAAGGTGTCTAAGAAGAGGGCGTATACATCTACTCGTATAAAGAAGTAGGCGCCTTATACGGAAGTAGTGTGCCTCTAGGGACTTGTATACTGAGACATGTGTTTTTAAATGTAAAGGGTGTGCCTTACAGCACGACACAAATATTAAAAAGAGAGCACCTACAAGCCTAGGAGGGTGCCTACATTCTAAAGAAAGCACCACCAACTTAGGAAGTGCGCTCGAGTCTTCCTTAATCCTTGTATCTAAATGAGAGGTTCAAAATCTGCGACCAAGACCATCGAACTGCTCTCTTGCCTCATTAAAGGTAAATAATTTGAGAAAAAACTATTCATTTACACTATGAAAAATGCCATTATCCCTCTCTTCGTTTGGTTTTTCAGGCGCCGGCCTTTCTCTGACTCCCCCTCCCACCACCCGGAGTGGCGCTCCGCGCTGCCCCCTCTTCGAACCGGCGTGCCCAGGCGCCCCGTGCAGGTGCATGGGCAGCTACTGGCTCAGGTAATTTAAAATTCAAAAATAGAACACTATTCCGAAGTTAGTGCTAAACAATTATTACAGAAATAATAAAATATCTACAGGAAATATATTATATATATATCTAATATCTTTATTTGATATATGAATAATAAAAGTAATGGTTTATATTTATATTACAAATAACATGCCTTACCGGTAACAATAATAATAATTATTTAACCATAACAGTAATAATAGAATTAGTTTCAAAATAATAATGCGTTAAAATGCACTCAAATAATATCATTCAAAAAGTGCAATAATAATAGATTACATTAACAAGAAGGATGTTTTTAAATCATCTTAGAGGATCTCTGAGCATCACAACTACACTTTATGAAGGAGGAAACTGAAACACCAAAAAAAGTTTACTTCACCATACTGGCATTTTGGAGAAACCTGGATACAACACTATTGTATGCAGTCCCCACCACCCTCGCAGCAATGTCCTTGTTGAGAAACCTGAAGTCAGTATGCTGAGAAAGTATGACAAATCAGATATAAGTCTATTCCTTGAACTGTTGGTTGTCTCCAGTGGCAAGTCTGAAATACTCTCCTTTCTATCATCTTCAAAGTAAAGTTCTCAACATCAAATTACCAATCAGACCATTACCATTGAAGCTGAAGCCTCAGTTAGTTAATAACAAAGTGGTAACTGAAAAATATGGCCAGACCAACCAAACTTTACAACAGAACAGCCTTAAACAATGTTTTTTGAAAAAAGGACAAAAAGTGGTATTAAGAATTGTTTTCAACTGTCAATGGGATGAAGGATACAAGAAACACTTTAAAACAGTCCTACCTAGTAAAATTCAATGGCAGAATCATTCAACATAATTCTTGGTACATACGATCCATCAATTAATACTGGGAGAACTAAATAAATTCTCTATATAAATAAACTAAGTCTCTAAGGAGGGTGTGTTGGGATGATAATCTTTTACAGTTTTAAATCATGTTTGTTTATAATAAGAACATATTATATTACACCCTTGTTAAAATAGTTATTTAACCTTGGTTGCAGGGTATTCAGTAAACTTCCTTACACAAATTCCCTGATTTGATCAAAAATGTTCCTGACCCGGAATCAACATTTTTACATAACTTATATTCAGTTTAATCAATAGTATTGTGTGCAATCATGTATCTAAATGTCAGTCATTTACAATACAGTTTTATTAATACTAATAATTAAATTCAAAACTAGTAAAATTATTCTTCTCATAGTACTTTACAAATTATAAGGTTGAATTAAAATAGTTAAATTAGCCTTGAGTAAAAATAAATGTACCATTTATTCTATTGTCAAGTTATTGGCAACTATCACAATTTTCAGTGGCTTGAAAAAGGTAAAATATAAAATATCACCAAAACAAAACACATAAATTATAGGCCTATGACATTTAACACATACTGATCAGACAATCATTTCAGTGAGTTTTAAATGTTTAGCAATAAAAAACTAGTTATATAAAAGACTGTGCAAAAATTAACAAAAGCAATTTAATAACTTTTTCTTGATTTAGATTATTAAATGGCATGTAAAATCAAAGTTTGGTAGAAAAAGTATTCTTTGTAAAACATACAAGTACAGTATATAGTGACCAAAATGTCAACAAACAGATGTTCTTGTTAGGATTTTCCATGTTTTATTTAAAATTCCCTGAATTTTCCCTGACTTTTACAGGTTATTTCAAATTCCCTAACTTTTCCAGGTCTTCCCTATTGCTGGACACCCTGTTATGGTAATTACACATTTTGTCAAAAGTTAAACAAACTTTATTTTATTATTTAAACACCTCTCTTGATCTGTTACTGTAGCCATTGTAACTGGTCTAGATAAAAAGGGATAATCTACACCAATCTAACCTATCTAACAATCTACCAATCTACACCAATCTAACAAACAAAATGTTCCTGGATATGATTCCATTCAAGTTGCACGATACAAGACTTCGGCAAAATATTATGCAAAATCCAATGCATCCCACAATCCAGTCTAAAAGAAGTTGTTGAAAATGTCCCATGAAGTCAAATAATGAACAGTATTACTAATCTCACTGATGACTAATGATGAGGGTGTTTACGTTCCACTATACATAGCTTACATATGGTCCTTATGGGCAGAAGACTACATGAGTTCAGTATAATCACAGTCAGGGATGGATTTCCCTCTAGGCACATAGGCCAGTACCTAGGGGCGGCAACGCCTCAGGGGTGGGAGGCGACATAGCCTGATAGGTGTAGCCTCCGCTGCGCCAGCTGGTCCGACTGTCAACGTTAGTCAATTCTCAAAAAGTGGACGCATCCCTACTATTTATAATCTGCTATTTCCAAGCAAAATAGGAAGGTTGTGCAATTAGCCGACCCTGATATTGCAAGCGTTTACAATAATTACAAGAACATTTTTTATCAAAGTAACAATTCTAGGAACTAACCGTTCTATTAAAAACTAACCTCTTAAAATTTTAATGTTTACATTGAACCTTACATTATTTACATTAGTACTTTGTTTCTAAAGTACTAATGTACACTCTTTTTTTCTCTTCAAACCACAATGAAAAATACTTCATAGGCTACTAAAAAGAAATGGTTAACTTATATGGCGAGTCATGGAATCAAATAATGTAAAAATTGGTGTGTTTAGTGTAAAAATTGAATACATTTTTTTGATTTATAGCAGAGATTCAAATTCGAGTATGTTATATATTTTGAAACCAACAGTAAAGAGAGTAGTCAGTTTGTATAACTCTTTAGTAATTTTCGTTGACTCTCTTAAAGCCATTTTTCATATGTAAGAAGAAAGAGCCAAGAAACAGTATGGTATTGAGTATTAAACGTGTTATAAATGTCAGAAGAAAAGGAAAATCCAGGCAGATGAAACCATTTAAAACCAAGTCATCCTTACAAGCCGTGATAAATTTAGAGTAGAAACATATTAGGTTGTTCTTGCCGAACTCAAGATAACTTTACTGAAGTCCTAAAACACTTTGAAATTATTTTTGATCAGGCTGAAAAACTTTGATTGATCTAGAAAAGTCATTTTTAAATGAGTACATATACTTCTCTGGCCTTCTAAAGAGTTGCGGTGTTAAGGAAAACCTCCTATCAATGGTAGCTCGTAAGAAAACAAAATATCCAATTAACATTTTTGAACATAGATAATATTTTTTTCTTTATGAATATTTGTGCACAGCTTTCATATTATATGCAAACCGCTCAGCAGAATGTTCATTCTCTGTCCTAACAATAATAAAATCTTACCTTAGATCCATAATGAATGAATGTAAACTAAACTTGTTGGCTCTTCTAGACATAGAAGCTGAACTTTTAATTGGACGTTGGAAAATCAAATGAAAGTTAGGTTTAATAGAGGAGTTTGCAATAGTTAAAAGTAGGAGAAACCAATGCAAGTAAACGCATAATAAAGATTTACCAAAAATATATGTTATAAAGATGTATCAGTATATATTTGTTAATTTTTCTTTTTATTAAAGTTTTTTTACAATATCATTTAAAAAAAATTTAAATGATAATGTATTTTTTAGTTTGTATGAGTAACTCATTTTATAAAGAAAATGTGATTAACAACTTTTCAATAAAATAAACAACTGCTGAGTTATTGAGCATTTAATATTGAAATGTTCACCCCAAAATTTGATATTTTTTATCAGTTTCTTTTAAATAGCGCTAAAGTATTTCACTTATGTAAAAATGTATAAATACTTAATTTAAAGCTGTAAAATGTATCTTTTAGATTCTTTTCCTTTTATTTTTCACAATTACCCAAAAGCTAGATGTAGCATTTTAAAGATGACTTTTATCAATAATTAAAAAAAAACGGGTTGTTTCAATGTTAATATCTCGAAGATGGTAGCATAACAATATTTTAGACTAAATTTAAGAAGGATAAAATTATAAAAAAAGTAAGACTAATAAGGGTCACATCACAAAATATTTGTTTGCTATTTAACCACTTTATTGGCACTATGTGGCTAAAAACGTGTTGCAATTGGAATGTGATTTTAGAAAAGATAAATACAATAGTTTTAAGTTATATTATATATCTATACACGTGCTAAAAGATTGTTGGCAGTTTTGGCCTCATATGAAAAACATGGCCGCACTTTGAAAATTTGTAGCATTTGCCTTTTCAAAAACTAATTTCCTATTTTGACTAAGTGGAAATTAAGTTCATTTTTTAAGACATTTTATGATAATAAGAGTTTTAGGGGTTGATTTTCCCAACAATTTACTTTTTTTTAAATATATTATTATTTGCCCATGTACTGTAAAGATATGAGTGGTAGAATCAGTTAATTAATTATTGATGCTTTTTATTCTAAAATTCTATGATTTAACATCAAATATATTAATAAGTGTTAATTTTATTTAAAATATAGTCATAAATTTGTTTGTTTAATATAAGTTTATATGTCTAATGAGACCTTACATATCAAAATAACTTTAACAGAAAAAAGGTTATTGATGAAAAGCTATTTTTTTTACTTTAAAAGATTAGTAAACCCTTTAAAACTATTTTTTTTTTTAATCTAATTTTATGTTTTCTGTACAACATTTATTATTTTGAATTCGGCAGATAAAAATCTTATATCATAATTTAAATTTTGACAATTTGATAGCAGTCAACAAGCATAATATTATGGATGTTTATATGTTTTTGTAATACAGTGAAACATATTGGAAATCCAAAATTCACCATTCTGACTTTTGTTTTATATTTTAATGTAGCTAAAATTATGATTAAGAACTAATAAAACCCTTTTAATATTATTAATTAATAATTATTATTAATTATTATTTATTAATAAAACTATTTTTTAATAAATAATTTGATAATAATTTTCTTGAACTTACCAACAACGACTGATTTTTCTACTGTTTCCTCAATCAAATTTATTTGCAACTATTATCAATCCAAATGATTGGAGAGAAGCAATAGTTGTTCCCATACACAAGAAAGGAGAGAAAGAAGAGTGTAGTAATTTTAGAGGCATCTCACTCCTTAGCATACCTTATAAAGTTTTATCTAAGATAGTATTAAGTCGTATTGAAGAGTATACATGCGAATTAATCCTAGAGCATCAGGCAGGTTTTATGAAAGGCAGGTCAACAACGAATCAAATATTTATTCTTAAAGAAATTATATCGAAGTACTGGGAGTTTAATAAAGAATTTTTTGTAATATTTATTGATCTCCAAAAAGCATATGATAGGTTAAATAGAGAGAGACTGTGGAAAAAGATGGACAAGTTTGGGATTCCAATAAAGCTGATAAATCTTGCTAGAACATGTATGATGGACTCCACAGGCTCAGTACGAGTAAATGGAAGAGTTTCGGAACCCTTCAGAATCAATGCAGGTGTAAGACAGGGTGATGGACTCTCCCCAATCCTCTTCAACTTAGCGATAGAAGAAGCTCTCCAAAAGGTAGCAAAAATGGATGGAGGAATAACAATTGGCTCCAAAATTAATGTACTGGCATTCGCAGACGATGTAGTAATTTTTGCAGAAAATTTAGAAGACGTACGGCTGCTAACAAAATTATTCATGGAAGAAACAGAACAATTAGGTCTAAAAGTAAGTTATGAAAAAACCAAATATATGCAATTTGCCAGAAATCCAATTAACATAAATCAAGACACTCTCCAAGTAGAAGGCCATGAATTTGAAAAGGTAGATTCTTTTAAATATTTAGGCGTTGTAATATCTAGAGAAAACAAAGATGAAATAGAAATATAAAATAGGCTAAATCTTGCAAACAGATGTTTTTACGCATGCAACAAACTAATGTCTTCAAAATTACTGTTACAAACAACCAAAATTCGAATATATAAAACAATTATCAGTCCAGTATTGCTCTATGGAGCTGAAACATGGAAAATCAATAAAAAAGAAGAAAGGAAACTAATTGTCTTTGAAAATAATATCCTCAGAAAAATTGATGGGCCAATTTTTGAAGAAGGAGAGTGGAGAAGGAGACACAACAGGGAGTTGAGAGAACTTTACAGGGACCCGGATGTAGTTTGTGAATTTAAATGCAGAAGGATTAGATGGGCTGGACATGTTTTAAGAAGAGAGGAGAATCATAATTTGAAACAAGTTATAATGAGGAATCCCGAAGGAAGAAGACCGAGAGGAAGACCACGGCAAAAGTGGTGGAAACAAGTGAAGGGAGACCTGGAGCGATTGGGAGTGACTGAGGAAGACGCGGAGGATAGAGATAGATGGAGGGACTTTGTTGGTGCGGCCAAATATCTTCTTAGATATGTGTGGCCATGGGAGTAAGTAAGTAAGAGTAAGTATTATCAATCCATAAATTTAATCTATATGCAAATAAGTTTGATTTTTTGTCATATTTATTTACACTTTTTGTGTACAATTTTTGAAATTGATGAAAAACTGGGATTTTTGTCATCCAACACTTAACCCTTTGCAAGCTAATTTATATTCCTAACGTAAGCATATATAGCACTTTGTTGGGTCACTGCTAAATTTTTTACCAATATATAATATTATGCTGCAAAATTAACTATTATATGCAAAATGAACTAATATTTGGCCGAAATAGTTTTTTCTAAAATTTGTTCCAAAAATAATGCTTGCGTATATACATGTAATTAGATCTAAGGGAAATTGTTTTGTACGTCTTTACCCCTCATTAGCTTGTTCTACTAAAATCAGTTGGTAGGTAAGTTTGAAATAAAATACTAATTAGTTGTTAATTTCATTTGATTGTATAATCTAATGACTAAACATGATAATACAAGTGTATTCAAGCATGTTTCTCTTTAGTAAGATATGCCTCAAAGTATTTTTCTGAATGCAAGTGAGGCCTTTCCTGGTAGGTTTTGAAAAAGTAAATAGAACTAATCTACATAAATAAAACAAATCTAATTCATAAGCTGAAGTAATTTGTGTCTAAGTAAAAAGTGTGCGTCACAGGATGCAGCAAACGAAGCACTGGACAATGGACTAACAATGATACAAGTTTTAGACAGAGAGGAGGGTCGGAGAGAGGGTAGGGAAGGGATGGGAAGGGGGAGTCAGCAATAGTATTGGGTGGAGGGTGTAGTATGGCTAATAACGAATTGCTTGGGAGGCAGGGTGGGGATCAAACAAACTCAAATTTCATATGACAGATATTCCCGGCAAACACTCGTTGAGATAAAAACAGTGTGTGTGTATATATACGCACACCACTCGCTCAGAGAAAAATGATTGCGTATATAATCTGCATACGCTCGCAAAGGGTTAAACGTATCATTATTTTGCTGTTGAAATCGTAATAAGGGACCCATGAAATCCATAGTTAATTATTTGTAATATAAATTTCTATTCATCCATTATCTTAATTTTTCCAGGTTTGCCAGCATTCCCATTAGTAATTATCAGCTTTTATAAGTAGGTAAATATGGTTCAATAACAAAAAAAATCATTTATACCTAATACATAATATTTTGTTGTACCTTTTATTCGTAACAATCGAGATAGTGGTGGAAAAACATAATTTCCCATGCCCCATTTTGTTTTACAATATTTTCTAAGTTAAAATCAGGATAAGCGACTTAAAATCTCCCTAGGTACTAATTTTCATTTAAATAAGTATTTTTCGATTCATTCCAATTATTTACTGTTTTTTGTTTACTTGTTCTTTACTATGTAATTGAACCATTTCCGGACTTTGACAGTTGGTATGTATTTGTTGTTGAGACCTTCCTTAACAAGTTGCAAAAGGTTTCATATCTATTCACCTACTTTCTATTTAATCCGACCTTTCCTACAATTTTTTACCTGGTTTCTTGTACTATAGATGCATATTTTTTTCAAATAATATGTGATCTGCATCACCAGTAGTGACGCTAAGGTTCTGGGGTACCCCACAAGAGGCCCCATGTCGATAATACTGTATAATATTATGTCACTGTCTAGTTATGGTATTCAACAGAATAAATTCATCGCCATATTTATTGGTATATTACATTGATATTTTTCATCAGATGTAGGCATACTTTATAGTTCATACAAGAATAAAGATGACAGTTTTGGAATGTGTAATACAGTTTTCACACAACCTTATGGGAGGGGGTGAACATGGTAATTTTATCTGACCTGAAAAATTAACAATGCTAAGTCAAGTAAAGCTAGGAATATTAAAGTATACAAAGTTTTTCATTTACTTCTGACTGAAAGTTCTTTTACTTCACCCCCAACTACTTACTTATAATTACAAACATCTGGTTTTCCCAGTTTCTACTTACCTGATGTAGCTTTTGATGTTGGATTCTTTGGTCAAAAAAAAAAAAAAAAAAAAAAAAAAAAAAAAAAATTATATATATATATATATTGTGTGTAACATACATATTAATCGAAAAATTCTGCTATTGAGCAATTTACAACTATTCCAAAGAACTCATTTCCTTCATTATAATTATTGGTCTGCAGCCTATCATTTCAGATAATCCTAAGGCTATTTTGAGAAATGTTAATATTCATGATGACTTGCTAAGGACAACTTGAAGTGCCTCATCAAACAAGTTTGGATCTATACAAACCATCTATGGTAGAATGGATCAATTACATGAAATCAGTGTTTTATCAGAAAATAAATTTGCCTCTGTTGTATCTAGCCTGGTAGGTGCTTTAATTTATTTCTCCAATGAGGTTAAATATCTAGGGGTTTATCCAGTTAAGAACCTCGTTTACAATCTTGGAGTTGGGACTTTCTTCCTAGTTATAGAATCAAGTCTTGTTATTAGAGGATTTTGTTATAAAAGGTATTGTAAACGGCTAAAGAAGATTTGGTTGCTAGTTTATTCAATTGATTTACATCATTATCAAAAATATTTTTGGTGATTCAAAACTCTATTACCTAGGCTTCAACAGTTATCTTGTTTAAATGTGCATTATTAATGCATGTTTTTATTAACTCTCCAAGTTGTGGCAAATCTATTTGCTGTCTGCAATTTGAACTTTAAATGAAGAAAAGGATGAATTGCCATTTATAACGCAAGCAGAGGGCTAAAGCTTGTTGCTAATAAGGTCCAGTATATAAAAGATGATGGAGTACAGAGAGAGATGTAATCAGTACAACCAATCTCAAGTAGAAATGCAACTATTCACAATCTTATATGGGTAAAAAACACTAACATTGATATATTGGGCGAGCCGGTGGCCGAGCGGTCTAAGGCGCCAGGTCTTTGAGCTTGGGTTAGAGATAGCGCTGGTTCAAATCCAGCCTAGACTATAAATATATAATAGTAATAATCACCTTGTACTGTACTGGTTCGCACCCTTAATTTGTCTGAATAAGTTCCTCGCACAGATCAATAGTTTATGAAGAATGGTCAGAGTATGGTTAAGAAGGATGTCAGCCTCTCCTTTAAAAAAAATTTATTAAATACACAGTATTTACAATATTTCAGTCTTTCATTACATTATTCATGGTTTATAGTTTATTTGAAATGACCATTGGTTTGTTTTCACTAGTTCGCACTTGTGAGTAGACATATGCATATCGACTGCTCCAGTGTAAGTAGAGGTACCAACCAACGAGCAGGCCACCAATGAAGTTGACAGACGCTGATGTTACCAATAAGAATGTCAGCATATGTTGCACTTCAGGACAGCTGAGGTCGAGATAAGCCCGCTCCTGGACATAGTTGGTACTGTTGGTCCGGCAGATACAGATATCCCGAAGGGAATTCTCTGGTTCGCATATCATATAGTGTAGAGACAGCAGATGAATCCCAGCAAAGGTGACAGCACAGAAACTGGTGATTTCAGCAATCACTGACACAGTCAAACTTGTCACCTGAAAAAGGACGTTGGATTTGTTTTAATGAGTTTTCTACAGTAAAGTTTAGCTATCTGAAGGATTTGTGTGAATTAACCTTTTGTAATAATTTGTCATCATTCTAAAAATGAATATACTGTATATAAGGAGATTCTGCAACAAACATGAAAGAAGCTTAAATGATAGGTGAATCACTTCCGTGGTTGAGTAAAGGAGTCAATAAATTATTTTGCCGTACTTTCAGTTACAAAAACATAAAACTATGTCAGCCAACGAAAGACGTTCTTTGAGTCCAATGTACCAAACAAAAGAGGATTTATAAGGGGAGTATTTAAAATAGTTGACACCTATCAAATTTGCTTTTTGGTAATAAAAAGGCCTCTTAAAGTTAAAAGTGAATTTGTAAAACTTACAAATGTTGTACTTTCATGCACCTTATTCTATCACAATAAAAGGCAATCAATCTTAATGTAAAACAGTTCATTCAGATGGAAATTTAACATTCTTTAAGAATATACCACACTTTACAGTATTTTAATAATTCGATTATTATAGGAAAAACTGACTTTATTGGTCAGAAGTCACTAATAAATTTGGTTAAAAGATTTCTAAAACCACTATTTATTCCAAACCACATACAATAACCCGGTAACATTTTAAACACTAATTTATTACGTTTAAATGGAATCTTAATCAACATACCCTTATACGGAAATTATACTTCACTGAATATTTATGAACAAGTTTATTAAAAAAAATGTTCTTTTATCAAAATAAATGGTAATGGTTACCTAAATTATTTAATTTATCTTACATGTAAGAGTTTGAATTTGTATTGAAATTAGTTTGGCCGTGAGGAGTTGGATTCAAGTGGAATTTGGCTAGAACACCAGTAGTCATGTTCATAGCGATACCCCAAAATACTTGATCACAATAGATAAGGTAGACTTCCAGTATAGGATATTTGTTAATATGAAGAATAGTTACAAATCCAGGGCTACTCATAGGGAGAGATGGATGGTAAAACATGAATTGTGTTCAGTTGAGTGTAGTCATGTTTGTAGGGAGACACCAAAATACTTAATCTTAGAACTTAAGCTTAAGCAGCTGGTGTCATAACTAGAATCTATATTTTCCGATGACAAACGCCTCAAGGTGCTATCCACATTATAACCAGATGTTTTGCCCATGCTGTGATGTGGCATCCTCAGTGGAATCATGTTTGTGGGGAGACACCAAAATACTTGTTCATAGCAGATAAGGTAGGCTTTCAGTTTGGGATATGTGTTAATATAAAGAGTAGGTTAGAGATCCAGGGCTACTCATTGGGAGATTGGATGCCTAACCAACTGTTTGATTGTACAGGAGGTAGGTAAGCCACTTAGGGTCGAATTTATAAGAACACGAATAGACTTCCGGAATCATATTGATAGGGAGAGTGGATGGCCAATCAAGAGTTGTGTTCATATAGGAGGTAAGTATGCTACTTAGGGTCAAATTTATAAGAACACGGGTAGACTGTATTTATAGTGGTGTATGTGGACTAAAGTATCCTTATTTTTTATACTAGACTCACTTTATTTTGTGTAATGTTTTTGTTATAATTCTGTTACACTGAGTTTCAACTGGTTTTTTGGTCTGTCTTTCTTAGTCATAATATCTAAAGTGTATGTAATTGGCAGAAAATAAATTCATTATACATTTATTCATTAGCAAAATCCTACATGAGTATAAAGTTAATAATACTTTCATTTGGAATTCCTAGCTTTCAGAAACTGTACCTTGAAACTGAAGACACAGCAAGAAAGAGGATAGCCAGGAAAATCCTTCCGACAGCAGCACAACAGTAGCAAGCCTAATAAACCGGAGAGAAATAACTGTAATAAAACACAATATTATTAAATAAAAATAAAAAACTTAATTAAAACTGATACAAACTTTAATTGACCTAAATTCTATCAACTGAATAATTTCAAGAAAAATGCAAATAAAAACACTTAGGATACAAAAAATTACATTTTTATCCTTTCTATGTACAAAAAATACATACCAGGCACATATCTAAAAAAAATCTAAATCTCTATCAAAACCAAGAGGCAAAAACGAATGTTTGTACACATCAAACCGTAAATTAAACCAATATTTGAAGGAATACGGTGTGATTTGTTGGTTTTAATGGAATAAAAATGTAGTACTTGATAAAAATTACACAATCATTATGGTTCCTTTTTTAACTATAAGGATTAAATGACATAGAACATGCTGGTTTAGTTCAATACTAATGGTAAGAGATTATGAGATATTTCAGAAAAATAATGATAATGAATGCTCTGTGAATGTGGTTTACTTAAATCGATCACTATAATATTTTGTTCTTATATTGTAAAAAATATATTTGTAAGAATTTAAAATCTCCACTTTCAGGAGGAAGCAATGATCCAATTCTATGGTGGATTTGGCCTTGAATTTTGAATGTTGGATTGAATCCAGATTTTCCAATAATGTCTGCTCCGAATGAAGTCATCTGGAAACATCCATTGTAATTTTGGGTATTTGCTAAGAAATGACGTGATTGAGGTGTTTCACCACTAAGCAATGAGTTCAATGGCTCAGGTGGTGGAGTCAATATTGGCAGTTTTACTTTGCCACTAAGGCAGCACAATCCGGGAGTTTCTCCAGCAAACTTCAATGCTCCGCAGTGATCACAAACAATCTCCATAGGGCCAATGTCAACCGAAGGGTGTGAGCTGTAATTCATTGTGGAATCGTATTGAAATGCAGCTAGTTTCAAATCAACGCGTTGAATATTTCTTCTTGCAAATCGTTGTTGATCTCTTAAAAAAGCCCGACGATTCCTCATTGCTAATCGAGCGGTTTCTCGGGCTTAAATCGATCACTATAATATTTTGTTCTTATATTGTAATAAATTTGTGTTCTGTGACATTCACTTGTTTATTACAAAAAACTAAGTTCAATGAACTTTTGGTACCTCAAGAAAAAACTAAAAAAGAGCATAAGGTATCGAACAATACCTAAGGAATATCCCTGTAAATTTTCATGCCAATTGGTTCAGTAGTTTTCTAGTTATAAACGCTGTAACTAACACAACTTTCTTTTATGTATATAGATGTACACATCATCTTTTATATTTTTAAAGTGTGTCTTGTTACATGATTAATTTCTGTATATTTTTGTTGAACATAACTTAGCAGCTATTTTCTTTTATTTCAGAACACTCTTAGAACATGCATTTTATTCTACAGATAGAACCTAGCGTACAGGAACACCACTCCAGAAGGGAATATCTCTGAGGGCGAGACTAGGGCTGTAGATGTAGATCCAGCTAGAGACTGACACTATGGCTGTGCCTACCAGAGTCTGTAGGCCCGCCAGGCACTTGGCTAGCCTGTGGTGGTGGAGCACAGGTGGCCGATACTTCCGAGGCACTGTAAAAAACAATAGTATTACTCTTTTGGTGGAAACAAAAAAATATAGCTTTCTTTGATGAAATAAACAAGATATAGTTTTTTTTAACTTCAAAAATTAACCTATAATGGTAATTTTGTTTCTGAAGAGGATTTGTGTAAAATTAACTAAATTTTTCAATTCAGAGTAAATAAGGACATAAGATACTGGAATAATTATGTGGCAAAGCTATTTTTCACCTTTTTGTTAATCATGGTGTAAGAAAAAGGTTGAGCTGGGTGTGCATTTTCAAGTTCTATATGTGATTCTAATAAAAAATAAATAATGATATTTATTTTAATATCCACTTCATTTAGCACCTCTAGACACCATTTTTTATTTACCAAACAATTTTAGTCAATGGGGTTACGTTATGAGGTAGTATATCAAGAAGAAATATTATATATTTTCAAAATGGTGGCCTTTTAATTTAAAAAATTAAATGTCTAAGAAACAAGAAACAACTGGTTTATTAAAGTTTAACAGAACACAACAATGTTCCTAAATAATTTTTTTCCAAAATACCTTTTATGTAAAAATATTTTAAGAAATAATTTCTTTATGGTAGTTTTTTTACACATGAAAAATAAATGACAAATAATTTGGCATTATTCGAACTAGAAAAGAATTTTATGAGGAGTAGTTTCCACCATACAAAATAAAGTGCAGTAATTAAATTCATTACTCTTTTATTAAAAAGAGTAATGATTTTTTTGATTACGACTGTTTCTGAATTAAAATGCAATAATGAAGATGGTGAATTTTTAAACATAACCAAACTAATACATTTTAATATCAGTTTGCAGTTAATTGGTAGTGTTATGTCCAACAGTATTCTTTCCAAGAGATGGAGGAAATACGCCTGATGTACAGATTGAAAGCTAATATAAATCCAGGTTTCCAGATATTACCAAATGAGGAAATATTTTGGAAGACTTCATGAGCGTCTTAGGGAGACAGAATTAGTTAGTTACTCCCGTGCGGTAGCCTCAAACTACTACCAGTTGAACATTGGACGACTATGCAAACAGACTTGCTTATTGTAGTCGGCACTGGTGGCGCAGTGCTGTAACACAGCTACATGGGGACAAAGTGTTTGGGAGATTGTAGGCGATAGGTTGGATGCTCGGTCCTCTTAATACTGACATGGCGTCCGATTAATGATTGCTATCGGCGTGGACACTACTAGAGAAGTCTGGGGTGTCCATGTTGGGTGGGGATCATTGTGCGGATGTTGTGTGAGGGAGATACCTGAATATCAGGCTTGTCAATTAGCTGAAAATCAGACCAGCACTACGTGGTTCGGATTCCACGTAAAGCTGTAGGTCCCTTAATTGCTCTGGCTGTTAGGCTATTAATAAATTGCCCTTTCTGAGGAACAGTTGAACTCAGTTAGTAACCAGACTACACTCATCCACACTCATCCTACGCTCATATAACCATTCATATTCGCCTTAAAATACCAACAAAGTTGTGTCGGCGTCTCATATGTAAGAATGTAAGAATACCCTATTTCTAGAAAAATGTACTCATGACCCTTTATTCATGTCGTCAGTGATGTTTACAGATGAAGCTGGTTACAACAGGCGCAGAATTTTAAATTATCATAATGCACACGAGTGGGCAGAGAAAACCCCTCACACGACAGTTTGGAGTCGTGTGCCCAGCATAACTTCTCTGCTGGTGTCATTGGTGATGGACAATTGCTCCTATAATTCTGCCACAGATAATGAAATTATTTACATTTCATTCTTGACAGTAACATAGTGCTTCAACATTTTTCAAATGAACATGATAGTCATACAAGCGCTCTGAGGGAGTTTCCTCCCTAACAAAATTGATATTGATTGTTAATTTTTATGATATTTCCGATAATTTTAGTGTTCAATAACAATTTTCAAACACTTGAAGTTTAGACAATGCAATGCCAATTAAGTACAGTAAAATTGATTTATGAATAAATTGGAAAATATTTATTTATACAAATTTATAAATAAATTGGAAAATGAAATATGTTCATTGAACATATTTCATTTTCAAATAGAATTTCCTGTTTTAGTGAAGTGTGATTTTTGTCTAGCCATACTATCAGGTTTTAAAACACTTCACATCGTGTTTGAAACAGGAAGCAATTTAGATTGACGATCTCGATACAGTTTTTCCAAAAGCTCCAATCAGTCTTGTCTGATGTCACATGACCTGGCGCGACTAAACTACCGTACTGTCGGTTTCAAAATGCAATGTACTCGAGTTGGACCTCTGCTTTAAATCCAATATTTATTCAATTTCTAAAAATGATACACCAATTTTCATCTTATTTAATGGCGAGTCTCGCTATATAAATTAAACATTTTTTATTTTAGTATTAAATAATGTTTATTGGGGTTCGAAGACAAAAAAAAAAACACTGATTTTTAGTACGGCACTTTTGGAACAAAGTTCTACTTTGAAATTTTATAAATAAAAATTATTTAGGTCAGAACATTGAAAATGTTAACTATGTTTTAAGCTTTTAGTTCTTAATAGAATGCTTAATTCCTAGAATTTTTACTTTGATAAAAAAATTCTTGTAATTACTGTTAATCCTTGCAATCTCAGGATCGGCTATTCACTCAACTTTCCAATTTGGCTTCTAAATAGCGGATTGAAACATAATATTCAAACTTATATGTTGGATTACCATTAAAATATCCTGTGATGTTATATTGATTGGTAAATCATCAGGCATCAATGTGTGCTGAAGTGGATTTAGCAGAAAGTTCCATGGAGCCAAATGATATTGAATGATTGAAGTACATATCAGTAAGTCGCTGTAGCGACTCTTCTATGACCATAAGAGATAAGAATAAATAATATTTGCAACAAACTGCTTGCTTTTTTCCTATCAGGCACTGTATGATAGGAATTCTTGTCAAATTTTCTGTCTTATCCAAAATCTTTGTTTAATTTTTTTAGTTGTTTTATTATTATTCTGTTATTGATTTTTATTGTGTATTTTTTATCGTCATTCCATTTGTGATTGTTGTGCAAGTTATTTTTTGTCATAGCTTTATTGTTATTATATATTGACGATTACGGCTGATATTTGTTGTTATTGTTACTTTCTGATGTTATTATATTATTGCCTTATTTTTGTTTTACCAATGCTTTATTACTTGTTTACCACATACTGTATGCCGGCACTGGTGGCGCAGTGCTGTAACCCAGCTACATGGGGACAAAGTGTTTGGGAGATTGTAGGCGATAGGTTGGATGCTCGGTCCTCTTAATACCGACATGGCGTCCGCTTGATGGTTGTCATAAACGTAGACATTACTAGAGAAGTCTGCAGTGTCTATGTTGAATGGTAGTCAAGGTTCGGATGTTGTGTAGGGAAGAGAACAGAGCGCCAGACTTGTCAATTAGCTGAAAATCAGACCAGCACTACGTGGTTTGGATCCCACGTAAAGCTGTAGGTCCCTTAATTGCCCTGGCTGTTGGGCTATTAATAAATTGCCCTTTCTGAGGAACAGTTGAACTCAGTTAGTAACCAGACTACACTCATCCACACTCTTCCTACACTCATATAACCATTCATATTCGCCTTAAAATACCAACAACGTTGTGTCGGCGTCTTATATGTAAGAATGTTATTATTAACAAATAATAAGGTTAACGTACCTTTTGTCGTCTTCAGCTACAAAATCTTCTTAATTGGATGTAGAAGATTTTGTAAGAAGATTTTGTAGCTGAAGACGACAAAAGGTACGTTAACCTTATTATTTGTTATATATATCAGCTCAGGAGGCTTTAACAATGAATAAATGTTATTATTACTGTATGTATTGTTTCTTGTTGTATTATTGCTTATATTTGTTGCTATTACTATACTGGTATTTAATGTGTTTATTACCTTTCTATTGCTTTTTAACTGTAAATAAGTCTTTAAGTCGGCACTGGTGGCGCAGTGCTGTAGACCTAACCCGGCTACTTGGGGACAAATTGTTGAGGAGATTGTGATTGTAAGCAATAGGTTCTATGGCCGTCCTCTTAGTACCAACACGGCGTCCGCTCAATGGTTGCCATCGACAATTAAAGAAGTCTGGGGTGTCCATGTTGGATGGTAGTCAAGGTTCAGATGTTGTATAGGGAAGAGAACTGAGTGTCAGGCTCGTCAGTTAGCTGAAAATCAGACCAACACTACGTAGTTCGGATTCCACGTAAAGCTGTAGGTACCTTAGTTGCCCTAGCTATTGGGCTATTAATAAATATCTCTTTCTGAGGAACAGTCGACCTTAGTTAGTAACAATGACTACACTCGTTCATCTACACTCATGCGCCCTTCATATTCGCCCATATTTTGATCAGCGTCTTAATATTAAATAATAATGGATAGTGTAGTGATGTATCGCTGTAAAAAAATAAAGACACTGAGTAGAATTTTCGGACAAAAACGTTTAACTTGGGATGGGGGTATAAACCCGTGATACATGCCACATACTGTAACCGCGCCATCCTTGCTATGTCCAATATTTTAAATAACTTGTTCTGTCAAGTACTCATGTGTGTAGATATTAGGCCTTAAGAGAATTTATCTGCCTAATAATGGATAGTGCTTCAAAGTATCAAACTTTGAAAATGCCGATTCTGTCAGCCTCCATCCAAAGTAACTTATTAATTTATTACAGCTTCACGTATCGTATGATGTACCACAAGCACATTTTGAAACCATTAATAATATCGGCATTTATTTGCATAAACAGCAATGGTCTCGATTTTAAATAAATATAACAAGCAAACAACAATATACTGTACATCTATTTTAATATTGTAAAGAACTCATTGTTGTAAAGTAAAATGTTGTTGAAAATTTCCCAACTCTATTCCGCTCCTGCCAAAAAACAGGCCAAGAAGGCTGTGACAAATATACTGTAAGTTATTATTTTAAAGTTATTTCGAAGGTTTAAAGATAAAATGGATGGTGCAAACAAGCTAATGTCAGTGTTATTTCTAAGGTCTTTGACATTGTCGATCGTAGAACGATGATCTCTGTATTGCTGCATATGGAGTACATATTTTCCGCCGAGTGGTTACTCCGTTCGTTACAGTCTAAGGCCCTAGGGATTGTTCATTTTTTCAAAAATATTATGTCTTAAAGATCATCTATGAATCAAGGAGACCTTTAAGTACATATTTTTGTGACGTTTTTGGCACACGAAGCTACCATAAATAAACTAAAACATTACTGTTCATGTGTTAATCCCGTAGCAAGCCACGGGTTAACAGCAAGTCTATATACAAGGTGGAAAAACATGGAAACGCTTTCACATTTTTTTCTATGACTTCACTTGTAAAAGTGAAATATTGTACATCATCATGGTTACAAAGAACTACTTTTTGACGTAATTAGTGACATTTCATCTTTTTAGGTAGACGGCCCGCGAGGAGTTGAACGAAAATCTCCAACGTAAGTCTAGGTCTAATCAAATGAAGGTATCAAATGAAATGTCTATTCAAGAGAAATTAATTGCCGCAACTCGGACTTCGAAAGGTCTATCCTTTCCAGAGTAGTGATCATTTTAATTTCAAAGTAACTAATTTGAATAATATTATTTCTACGTGATATAAAACTAAAATAGTCTTATAAGACAAGAAATAATATACGAAAACTTCCAAAATAATCTGTTTATCGCTATGTATTTTCCTATTTATAAAACCTTTTCATCCGTAACGAAACCATAGATTGGCAATTATTTCATTAAATATGAACTTATTTATAGATCCATACCTTTTCCCCGTTCATGTGAAGACTTACTAATAACAAAAACTATGGCAATTATGCACTTTCTAGACACTTTTGAAAATACGATTTCTTGTTGAAAATGTGGTTAAATATCAGTTTACATTTCTTGAGGAGGTTGATTTTAGCCGCAGAAAACTCGTTTTTACAGAAAAATCGAAAAACTATTTTTTATGTAATAGGAAATAAAAACCAACTTAAAAAAATCTGTATTGTTCAAAATTGTTTTTATTTTACTTGTTTTATAATGCTGAACACGAAAGTATAGTTTGGTTTTTTCAATAAAATTAATGTTTCGATTCGAAAATTACACTTTTTACTTACCAAACCAAACATACATAACTTATAAAAATCGTCTATTTACTCAAAAAATCGTATTTTGAGTTAAATTCGGGTGCCTGGCCTCCGGAACTGCCTGCCGGCCGTTCCTCCAGCGAGAATATATGAGAATTTGTTTTTGTTGGTAGTCATATGGCACATTGTTCCATATGACTAGCTAGTTAACATTGTTCATACGGCCACCATACGTGATTTGCCGCAAACGTAGTTTTTCCACGATATCTCAAATTTTGACGATCGGCGTCTTAAGAATAAATAAAAAATAAATTTCGAGAAATAATTGTTGTAGACCAAAATAGTTTTCAAATTCTTGTTCAGCATGAAAAACTACATTAAATTTAAAAAAAGATGAAAAATTACAGAGATAAATGAAGAAATCACTTTTTTTTTAATTTAGAATTTCCGATATATATATATATATTTGTATTAAACATTATTTTCGCGGAATAAAGTGTTTTCTCAGAAAATATAAACCTGATTCTATCCACTGCTGATAAAACATTCAAGATTGGCGAAGCGTTAATAAACTGTATAAATACCAAAACTACAGTATATTTTCTACGTTATGTACTCTGAATCAACATGTTCGCTCTTTCCCCGACTAGGCCTACTAGTAGTGAAAGAATTGGCTCGACTGAAACGATTGAGGCAACGACTTTACACCTCTGTAGTTCCAGATGTCGGTAACCTATACACTCTCATGTCCTTCAGCCATGCGTGAGATTCGATAGGCGAGTCCTAAGAGGCTGTAAGTTTATCTCCTTATCCTAAAATGGGCCGATGGAAGCCATGTGGGGCTACCAGACGTCCCCACTATCCCGACTGTCCAGGAACAAGTCTCCACGAAATCTGTTTAAATTTTTTAATCTTTATTTTTAACGTTAAACAATACTTTTACATTCGTGTTCATGTACCGGGTTGTTTCATGTTGAAATAAAACTTTCACTATTTCTGTTGTTTGAGAGTTATTTGTTCGCGTTGGATTGTATCGTGATCGGTCCAAACGTTTCGATAGGTATAACGAACTCCTGCGGTCTTCAGGTGTTACTTACTACCTTAGCATACATTTTAAACTGACCCTTCCCCACCTTAACCCATACTAATTCAAGAAAACACTAAAACTCTACACGCTTGAAGAATACTACTGTTAAAAGTAAGTCAAGTGTTCTTAAAAACTACCACACATAACACAACTATACAGGATATAAAACACAATACGAAATATAAAAATGTTCAACAATACGCAGAGCAAGTTATGAAATATAGAAAATATTAAACATATCCAACCAGCTTTTCAACTCCACTAGGGCGGGGAGTTTGGTTCCTCGCCAGAACCACAATGATGATTATATCTTCCATATCTCCTCGCCACTAACTTTAGGATATTGTTTCATTAACTAAATGTGAGTAACGGTCTATCTGTTTTTTTATTTTTTTATGCTGTTTGTACGAGTTTTTATTTAAAACAACATATTTTTATAAATACTCAACCAAATGTAACCAACCTTAAGTAAACTCTTTATTGTAATTAAATTTACTAAAAAAAGATTTTATTCAAGTTTGCAAAAATAATTTCAAAATAGTGGGCGTTTATTATATTAAAATTATCATACAGTAACTAAAAAAGTATCAATTTATTGAAAAGTGACAAAAGTGACTTCTTTGAGAAGATTTTAAACAAAATGTAATTGTACACTGTTTTTATATCTAATAAAAAATAACTGCATTATTTCAACTATTGTTTCTCCAGACTGAGCTAACATCTCAACAATGGTCCAAATAACAAAGTATTTTAAACTTCCTCAAAAATCACAGAAAAATAAACGAAATTTAAACTTTTCAAAAGTTTGTCTTATTTAGTAATAAGATAAAAATTATTATTTCAATGTAACTTTTTTTACATTATACAGTATAAGCTGCTTACGGTTTAGAATTTTTCGTAGTTTGTTTATTTGTAATAATAAATTATTATTGTGAATTAAAGAAGCGTTTTTAGTTTGTAAAATAATACAAGAATACATAACAGATGTAGTGCATACAAATTAAGATATTTCAAATAATTTTTAAGTTGTTCTTTGGTCCATCGTTGTGCTGTTCGCTCATTTTGGATAAACTCAGGATTTTTTTTCTGGTCGGACTTATTTTGCAATAATTTAGTTATTTTGTTATTTGATATAAAAACTTAATGTACTATTACAGTCTAAAAAAAGTCAAATTTGTAACTTTTTTATAAAATGAAATTACATTTTTCCTCTTCGTTCTTTATGACTAAAGAAATCACATTTGCAAAATAAGTAAAAAAATCCTCTCTTTGACCGAATATTGACTGAAAAAGTAAATTCATACGGTATTACTTTCGTATTGTTTATTTAATGATGAAACAACGGGGGACATTAACAATGCCTTGATGCCGCCGACACCAGAAACTCTACTGAGATGTTAGTTGATCTTGGTGTCATTTAGACACCACTAACTACTAGCTGCGTGAAATTAAGTGTGTGTGAGAGTGTGTTCGCTGCACACAATACAGTGTGTCTTTGGCCATAGGTTCGGCTCACACTCCGCCGTCCTCAGTTATTTCGAGCTCAGAGTACACATTAGGGGACGGCTGCCAATTATTTTTGATCACGACTGGCCCAAGCACGAAAAGGGACAATAACTAGAAACAATACGCCTCGTTATTGTCGGTATTGGCATTTAAAGTGACTCAGGATGGTTACAAAGCAACGTGAAACACGCCAGAGTACTGTGAACTACGCACAATCGATGGATTTATTGACTGAATGGGTTGGAGGGTGACCTCTTAATGATCGTCATCACCATAAATTGTTCTGTTGGGTAATAGTTATTATTCAACTACAACTTGATGGAATTAAGAGATGCGATTATACTTCGTGTTCAGATTCCACAAGAAACTGTAAACAAATGAGATACTCACTAATAAACAGCTCTTTAAAAAGTTCAGTCGATTTTATTTAGTAAAAGAGACACCCTGTACATACTTGCCGGGTGAGATATTTTAATAAATATGTTATCTAGACGTAGGACATTATACAGGGGCGGAAAATATGGAAACGCTTTGACTATTTATGTATGACTTCACTTGTAAAAGTGAAATCTTATATGATCATGGTTCAAAGAACATACTTTTTGACGTCATTAGTGACATTTCATCCTTTCAGGGGGACGTCCCACGAGGAGTTGAACAAAAATCTTCAACGTAAGCCTAGGTCGAATTTGGTATCAAATGAAATTACTATTCAAGAGAAATTAATTGCCGCAAAACTGGACCTTTCCAGAGTAGCGGTCATTTGAATTTCAAAGTAACTAATTTGAACAATATTATTTATCCGCTACTGAACGGTTTTAAGTAAATTATTCTGATAAAAAATTATAATTTATGGAACACAACTATTAACAAAAAATAAATTATCAATGGAAAAAAATAACGTTGTGATATTTTTGGAAACGTTTCCATATTTTTTCCACCCTGCATGTATATTAGCTAAGAGAATTTTAAAGAAAATCCTTTTTAATTTATCACAAAAAATTGAGTGCCACAAAATAGAGCGATGAATATAGACGACTACACTTGACTGCATGTATACCTTTTATATTTGTTGGTATTAATTTCAAATGTTGTTGAAAATATTCATGTAAAATGAAAAACTATTTAATAATTTGTGAGAGCAAGGCCAATTAAATAAAAAGTAATGAACAAAAACCTATTTAAATTATTTATTGACTAGTTAATCTTAATCTGTTTTACACCATTTAGAGTGACATTACATGTTGACTTACAGCTCTTGTGTGAGTTGTTAAGGCAGGCACCGTAAATTACATTCTTTGCTTTCCTCTGCCGACCACTCGTACTTCATCAGCTGGTTTAAAGGTCATCCGATGGATGTTCGGTTATTATTGGCTATATGATACACATAACTTCTCAGATTAATCCCAAAGTATCGGAAGCTTGGATTTCAGTCAATTTCTTTAGTTATACAAGTATTCGTTTCCCTACAATAGATTTAGACCAAATTATAATATTCTGGGCTTAATTTTTAAATTTCTCTTAAGAAACACATTTTTAATCTATATGTCAGACTGAAATACTGAAATTTTACCACCATTTTAGATTGTTAAGTTGCTACCTTCAAGTCTATTTAACTAACAACTACACATCTCTAACGTCCTAAACCAAACAAAGCATCCGATTCCTACGAAGTAAAAAATGTTTGTCTAATTAATACTCGACCTCTCGTTGAATAATCCAGCCACTGTGCTTGGGCTACGATCTATTCTATACGTATTTTATTTATACTATAAGTGATTTGCACATAAACATAGTCTGTCCACATTTTGTTGTAACTATTTGGAAAGTGTTCTGTCTCATATTAGCACAAGATATGGTCCTTGTTAACATCTAATTACGACAGAAAAAGTTGCCCACGTTAGTCTGTTAGGTTATGCCCTCATCATTATTGTATGGGCATGCATGTTTTTTCTTTATGGGATTAACAAACTAATTCTAATCTCGTGGAATTGAACTTTATTAAACTTTTAACAACATGGTAAAAAATGTAAATAGTTAGAATCTTTCTAGTTATGTGTCACAACTTTCTATATTTAAAAATACGAGTACAAACTTCTAACCTTTATTCAGATGGGAAACAGACGACCATATCTTGTAAAATGTGTTGGAATGGGTTTTTTGTAATGCATGTTATTTTCGTCACGTATGTTTAACGTACAAAAAAAATGTGTAAAAATAAAAAAAAAATCTAAAAAAATTTTTTATTGTATACTGTCCCAATATAAACTTTAGTGAAATTGCTAGCATATAATCGAAATAATCTGCCAAGAACCGTTTCTTCCAACGCACCGTTAAGCACATAGTCCCTCCGATCACGCCCGGCCCTCTGGTCATCCAAGTCGCGTGCACATTACATCCGTAGCACGCGG
Source organism: Stictocephala bisonia (assembly GCA_035578905.1). Lineage (NCBI taxonomy): Eukaryota > Metazoa > Arthropoda > Insecta > Hemiptera > Membracidae > Stictocephala > Stictocephala bisonia. The sequence goes on along the minus strand of JAQJVL010000401.1, from coordinate 675,173 downwards.
TAGTCTGCGGGGTGAACGTTCTCTCGGTGTGGACTGAATTAGCATTGCACCAAAGTAAGCAAATAAAATAAAAATTGCATGCTTTATAAGATTGACAAGCTAGCCAATGAATGGTACGTAAAGAATTGCAGTTTTGCAACAATGGAGAGCTCAAATTAAAATTTCATTTATTAAATATAATGTACTGTCTGATTTCAATAAATAACACGTTTTAATAACAAATATAGTATCTTATAGAGTAATAATATATTTAATTCATTCATGTATTTAGTTGAGTTTTATTTACACAATAAATTAAAAAAGTACAGGTCCACTTCCTTTTTTAATTCAAGAACTAAAAATATAAGATAATTACAGTAATTTTAAAATATAAAACGTATTCATCACAAATAGGGTATAATAGAATTCTATTAAATAATTTTGGCCATTATATTTGGGTTTGGTACTATTACATAACACAACATACATACATAACAACATTTTATAAGAACTACTTCAAGAAATTTAATCGAGAAATGGTGTTTTGAGATAACGAGATACCTCTAAACTAAACGATTGACGTTGTAATCTTATTTTTGGTCAAATATATTCCATTCGAACGTTCCATCTAAAGATACACAAAGTTTTCATAAGAGAAAAAAATAACTTGACGTACTGAATCTCTTGCATTATAACTACCTTACAAATGTGCTTTGAACATTGCAGGTTGAATACGGCCAGAATACAAGATTTTGACCTTCAGAAAACAAGAAGCTGTTTAGAGAGAAGACACCTTTGTACATGTGCGATGTCAACATGACTCATGGCCATCCCAACCACAAATGACAATACACCTCATTATTCGACTTCATTACAACAATATAGTGTCGTGCAACAATGCATACTCCAGCGCTAAGTACTGGTTAATTAAAAGTCAATTTTCCTTGAAACGGCCAGGAATAAAAAAAATAACTTTTTTTAAATTTGTGATCTCTTTTGTATATTTTGTCAGTTCAACACATGCCTACTAGTGGTGATTGGTATCTACGACAATTGTAAAAGACGAGAAAGTAACGCCCATATTGACACATGTTTCTAATATTGTGAAATATTTTTTTTTTAATTTGTCCCAGTGAAATCTAACGAAGAAGAGAATATTATCTTGATTGAACATTTTTAACGAAAAATAAGACCAGTCCTTAGTGGGAAGAGTATGAATAATGAATGAGTAAAAATATGATCACTTATGCTTGGGTAGGAAAACGTATCAAAAAATCTTGCGCTGCTACAAGCAGCACTGCTAAGTTTTGTCAATAACTGATTAATGTGATGGTGCCAAGTTAAACATGAGTCAATTTCATTTCAAGAAATTTTTTGTTTGTACTAAATTGAACATTTTTGGTAGGTACCTTCGTACCTAAAATCACTATGGGAACAATTTCTGTGGTTAATATGAAAGTTGGGTGGATATTTTTTATTTTGGTTTAAACTTTCACTGAAAACAAATATTTCGTTTTATTTAAACTGTCAACAAGAACCTTTGCAAGCTGTTGCTTGTGTCATCCGTATAAAGAACCAGTTTTATCTCGGATACAATGTCATGGATATCATTATAATGAATTAGGAAGAGAAGAGGGCCAAGTATCGAACCCTGAGGAACACAGCAGTCACTTTGCGGTATCCATTCCTCACAGCAGAACCTACCATCACACACTTCTGACGGTAGGTTTCACGATTAAATATAATTCTTTTAGTCAAAACTTAAATACTGAAATCGTAGGTGAATTAAACAAATATAATACCGATTAAAATTTGTTCACACATCCTGTAAACTGTATGGTGTGGATTAATCAATGAAATGGATTTTATTAATTTTATTGGTTTAATTGTGGTATTCTGGAAATAACGAATAATATAGGAATGACAGATAGGTTGAAACAAAGTGTTGATATTTTTATAAATGAGAGAATCAAAAGAGTTGTCTGATACTAAAAACCTTGGTTCCGTTGAACAATAGATAAGTAGGAAACTTTTTTGACTTATCAAAGGCAGTTTTTAATATTGATTTTTTTCAATACATTTAATGATTCTAAAGTTGACTTTTTGTGCCCTACCCCAGGCAATAATTCCAAATGACAGTAGACATTGAATAAAAGCATATTTTAAATTCTTTATCAGTGAGGATTTTGCTAGTAGTATATACTTCCTTAATTTGCTATTGAATAAATATGTTGAACTCGATGAGTAGGAATACGATAAGACATTTATTTTTGTAAGTGGTTAACATTTTTACATGCGTTTATGTTCAACGCCGTTGTTTCGTTCTTTTTTTTTTTTTTTGTCTCTCTCCCTTCCCAATTTAACGTAATTTCCCGTAATTCTTACAATATAAACAAGGCTGCACTTACATAGTTTTAAGAGTTCTTGTGTTTGTATATACTCCAATTATTTATTTCATAAAAAAGACACTTTAGAGGATAAAAACACAACAATCATCCTTGCACGTATTAACAATGACCTTGGCCAAGGACGTAGATGAGTCAATGTCAGACGTAGTTTGTGTTTACCATTATATCAGAATGAATCACGTAAGGCCGTAAATGAACAATTCCGTAGTTAATGGTAGATAAAAAGGTTTTGTTGTCGACTGCTGGTGTGATTAGATTGCAATTTAAAAAGCAATTAACTACAATAATTACCATTTGTCTTGTGACTATTCATCACACATAAGATCTATCACTATCATAAGATAAAAGATGATGTGAAGTTGGAAAGGGCAGGAGACAATGGTGGATGAAAAAATACAAGTCAAACACTGCTGGCAAACGTTTTACCACTCCGACTTACAAAAACGTAATTAGAATATACTCACATCGATCGAAGATACGAAAGGAAGTGACCTACTTAGAACTGCAAATGTTTAGTAATCTAGAGCCATAAGTTATCAACTTAACTTTGTTTTTGAAATTTGTTAATGATGGAGTATCATATGAGGGAGACAAAGGTAGTTGGACATTTGCCATCATTACGTGAAAATTACCAATCACGACGTTTCGATTTGGTAAAACCCAAACCTTTTTCAAGTGCTAAAAACTAAATTACATCTGCACAAACATGTTATAAAACTACGTTCTTAAACTAATAAACTTATCTACTTTAATAATTATCTACATTTTTACCTAGATCCTAGAATGGGGTACAACAAAATGAACTTCTAATAAATATAAAATGTTAACAGGGTTAAATTAATATAACCAATTAGGCGCTGTCAAGGTCACGATATCAACAAAAAAATGTTAAAACACAATTAAAATTAATATTCAAATCAGACTGAAATAAGATTACATTAACTAATCATAAATATATGGTACCTGAAAAACACTATTAATTTAAAATAACATTCAACATGCACAAAAATGATATATATGACTCGGAAGGGCTGAGACTACTATTACAATTACATTTTAACCTGAAAAGACAACAACTATTAGGAATAAAACAATACAATAATCAAATATTAAAAAAATGATGAAATCTTACGACCCGCAGTGACGATGGCGTCTAGACGTCCCAGGCACGAAGTGAGGATGATACAATCCAATTTAATGTAGATAATTATTAAAGTAGATAAGTTTATTAGTTTAAGAACGTAGTTTTATAACATGTTTGTGTAGATGTAATTTAGTTTTTAGCATTTGAAAAAGGTTTGAGTTTTACCAAATCGAAACGTCGTGATTGGTAATTTTCACGTAATGATGGCAAATGTCCAACTACCTTTGTCTCCCTCTTATCAACTTAAATTGGAAAAATGTGCATTTGGCTAACACAATCTTATACTAAAATTCAAATGGAACTACTGTACTAAAATATATTTTACCGTTGATTTTACTGAATGTATTTCTTTAAAATACGTTTCAACTACCGTTGTTCCTTCCTGTACTGTTCCGGCTATATTACCATTGTTCCTTCCTGTACCGTTCCGGCTATATTACCATTGTTCCTTCCTGTACCGTTCCGGCTATATTACCATTGTTCCTTCCTGTACCGTTCCGGCTATATTACCATTGTTCCTTCCTGTACCGTTCCGGCTATATTACCATTGTTCCTTCCTGTACCGTTCCGGCTATATTACCATTGTTCCTTCCTGTACCGTTCCGGCTATATTACCATTGTTCCTTCCTGTACTGTTCTGGCTATATTACCATTGTTCCTTCCTGTACCGTTCCGGCTATATCACCATTGTTCCTTCCTGTACCGTTCCGGCTATATTACCATTGTTCCTTCCTGTACCGTTCCGGCTATATTACCATTGTTCCTTCCTGTACTGTTCTGGCTATATTACCATTGTTCCTTCCTGTACTGTTCTGGCTATATTACCATTGTTCCTTCCTGTACTGTTCCGGCTATATTACCATTGTTCCTTCCTGTACTGTTCTGGCTATATTACCATTGTTCCTTCCTGTACCGTTCCGGCTATATTACCATTGTTCCTTCCTGTACCGTTCCGGCTATATTATTCAGAGAGCACATTTACTCTTGAACCACCCTTTCCTACCACTGCGAAAGAAAAATAAATATAATCAAGGTATTGAAACGTACTTTTCTTATTGTCAAATATAAAATAATTATATATTTGCCTATTCTACAATATTTTATCCTTTCAACAGGAACAACTACACATTTATGCACCTGATTATCATTAATTATTGTATTTTAAATATTTAAATAAATCTTAATTTTTAATCTCACGGAGAAAAGGGACATTGCAGGGATTTTTTGCTTTCGTATTTTGAGTAATCGTACTGAATACTATAGTTAGCCGTTATGGTAAAATATTTTCTGAATTAAAATCATAATTTAATTTCTGATTTTTAAAATTTTACTTTATTAAGTAAAATTATTAAATTATTTTAAATTAATTAAGTAAAACATACAAACAAAGCTAAACTATCCTGTCAACTAAAAAGAAGTTCATTGCCCAAATAAGTACTAGGCAGGTCTGATTGAAATCTGAGTAGGCCAAATGTTTGATTACAGTGTGCGTTGTTACAATTATAACCAATTAATGTCCTAACTGACGCAATGGTAATACCTAGTGCTACCTTTGAAGGTCTCGTCTTTAGTTACGCCATCGCACAACCTTGGCCCGCATAGTGGCGCTCTCTCTTGCACACTAGACTACCAGTCACTTTATAGACTCCCACGGATCTTCGATTTGGTTTCACTCATGTCCTGGATCGTGCTTAGAAAATGTCCAAGTATAATAGTACCTGGAATTAAATAAGTGAACTTTCTAATCTTGTTAGACTTGACTCCTAACGCAAATGAATGTCTGGTAAGTCCTTACCAAAATAACCAGTAGGTCTTTGCCTCCTTAGACAAGGTGCTATGCTAGTTTATTTTACAAAGAGCCATGGTGGTTATTTAAGGAAGAAGCCATGCTCGTCATTAGGACATGGAGCCATGCAGATTTTTAGAGCAAGGAGCCATGCCGTTTACTTGGGTAAGGAACCACGCCGGTTACTTATGCAAAGAGTAAGTCAGTTGTTTAGGTAAGGGGCTTTGCTGGTTATATGGAAGAGGAGCCATGATGGTTACTTGCTGGTTATTGGGCAAGAAGACACACGGTCGTTTCGGTAAGGTAAGGCGAACGCCGGTTATTTTTTGTACGCAGCCATGCCAGTTATTTGCGTAAATAAACGGTTGACCACCTTAACTCGTGAGTCCTAAAGATCTGCAAGGAAACAGTTGAACACCATAGGTCATAGAGACCCGCAATGTAATTATTGACACCACATCTCGTGAGTCCTAGAGAGTCGCAAAGATACGTCTTACACCACAGATCATGGAGCCCTACAGACCCGGAAGGATACGGTTAACACCACATCTCGTGAGTCCTAGAGAGTCGCAAGGATACGTCTTACACCACAGATCATGGAGCCCTACAGACCCGGAAAGATATGGTAGACACCACATCTCGTGAGTCCTAGAGAGTCGCAAGGATACGTCTTACACCACAGATCATGGAGCCCTACAGACCCGGAAAGATATGGTAGACACCACATCTCGTGAGTCCTAGAGAGTCGCAAGGATACGTCTTACACCACAGATCATGGAGCCCTACAGACCCGGAAGGATACGGTTAACACCACATCTCGTGAGTCCTAGAGAGTCGCAAGGATACGTCTTACACCACAGATCATGGAGCCCTACAGACCCGGAAAGATATGGTAGACACCACATCTCGTGAGTCCTAGAGAGTCGCAAGGATACGTCTTACACCACAGATCATGGAGCCCTACAGACCCGGAAAGATATAGTAGACACCACATCTCGTGAGTCCTAGAGAGTCGCAAGGATACGTCTTACACCACAGATCATGGAGCCCTACAAACCCGGAAAGATATGGTAGACACCACATCTCATGAGTCCTAGAGAGTCGTAAGGATACGTTTTACACCACAGATCATGGAGCCCTACAGACCCGGAAGGATACGGTTGACTGCACATCTCATGAATCCTAGAGAGTCGCAAGGACACGTCATACAATACAGATCATGGAGCCCTACAGACCCGGAAGTATACGGATGACACCACATCTCATGAGTCCTAGATAGTCGCAAGGATACGTCATACAATACAGATCACGGAGCCCTACAGACCCGGAAGTATACGGTTGGCATCACATCTCATGAGTCCTAGAGAGTCGTAAGGATACGGTTTACACCAAAGATCACGGAATGTTACAGACCCGCAAGGATATGGTTAAAATCGCAGTTCCATGAGTTCTAGAGTCTCGCAAGCATACGATTGACATCACAGCCCACAAGTTCTAGAGTCCCGCAAGGATACGGTTGACGCCACAGCTCCATGAGTCCTAGAAACTCGCAAGGATAAGGTTGAAAAATACGGGTCATTGATATTATGAAATTTATATTCTCTTTTATACGGCTAAAACCTAAACTCCTACGTCCTGGGACCCTACGCCTATGTCCTAAGGACCCGCGAGGATATGCCTACGGTTGACTAACGTAGTTTATGAGTTCTAGAATCAATATCATCTGGATCATGTTGTTGGTTTTGAGTTTAGCTATAGGCATGAAATTTAAAGTCATGATCACGATTGAACACAAATTCAATTTAAATTTACATAATACACGATCAATCATGCAATTCAGGCAAGTGCATTGAATTTGCAAATATTTAGTAAAAAGCCTGTTAAATTAAGGGAAATTTCTATAAGTGGATGGAACTAAAATGTTATACCACTCGGTGAAAAGATGTTACTGACAGTAACTTCCTCTTAAAGTAACAGATATACTGATATACTCGTCCATAAAACTAATCACAGACGGGAAGTGTAAGTTATATTACTGGTCAGACATCACTCCCTTCCTCCCCCCAGTCACAGACTGGTCAGTGGCTTGTGAATCAGACTTTAGCTAATATCACAGTGAATCACAGGCTTGGTTGGAATCCTCAATAATCCGGGAAAAGCATGCCATGACTCATTCCTAGACACAACTGCAAGTACCCAAAATGGCTAAAATTTTCCTGAACTACAGTCTGTACGTAGTATACAGACTAAGTTAGCTAGACTAGTATCATTTATAATTCCGTAATGAAGTCAACGGACGATCTAATGACTCTTCAGTACAGGGCACACATATCGGCTACACTCCATATTTGATCAAATACTTGACAGATGTTCAGACACCTGTTTACATTTTACACTCGGATGTTTACACGTCGGGACCAGAGCAAACTAACATCAGCTGTTCTGCTCCAGAAATATAAAACATGAGCGTTTGTAAACCGTTTACCACTTGCGCATTTGATCATTGAACAAACTGAGTGAAGATTTATTATTATTACATTGTACAGTATTGTACTTACTATATTATTTATTACATTTAGCTTATTTTAGTGAAGGTTTATCATGTACGGATACATTCTACACTTTAGAATAACTTATAGAATAATAATTATAGAAAGAAAGTTGGCAGTTTAGACGAGGATTTTTTTCAATGCTAATACAGAGTAAAACGAAACAGAGGTCTTTCTTTTGGCCGCAGCGAACGCCTCAGTTGCAGTTCTAGATAAATTAAAAATTAATGTTCATATTTATACATCTGTGGTAATAATTACTACATTTATCCTGGAAGATTAGGAGGACTAAGGGAGGGTTGACAAGGTGCTAACCCTACCATCGCATGGGAAACGAGAAATAACTACTCGACTCACATTTAGTGCATTATTGGATGACACCTCTGTTTCTTTCTTCTCTGTGATGTTTGCAATCACCTATTTTCTTTCACTTCTACGTCTTTCAACTAACCAACGTAGCTAACTATACTTGGTTTGGGGTTAAAATATCAAAAATTTAAGTGTTAGTTTATTGTTATTATGTTCTATTTAAGTAGGAACCCCCAAACCAAACAGCAAACCAAATGTAAATTTTACATAATTTGACTGTTCAGGGTTTGTGTCATCTCATCAGACTTATTTAGTACCACCATTGATTACACATTGTCTATACATACAAATAGGATTTTCGATTTAAAATAAAACTAGTTTTTTCTGTGTTCTGGGGTTAGAGTATTTTATTAGCTGTTTTAGGATCCAGTAGTGGAGCGCTAGTGTAGTCCCTATAAATCTAATGCAGTTTAAACCAGCTGTAGTGGCAGACCTCACAAACTATTCAAATTGCTTGCACAAAAATGCCATTAAGTAATATAAAATCTAGGGTACCACTTTCTACCGGATCGTGGTAGTTCAGGTTCAGTTGTTTCCTAATCAATATGACCGGATGCGGATGTGTAAACCAAGTATTACCTCAAATTACCAGTTATACCAACCGACCCCACATTAATAAACGAGATTAAAAATTACGTCGGGACCCACTGAGAGTTGATCGGAGACTTCCGGCACATAAATAAAGGCACCCTACTACTATGGGACTGGGTACCAACATTCTCCTTTATTAAAAAGCTTCTCTGATATATTACATGTATGGTGATGTATTAGTATTCATGGACCCTAGAAGCTGAATTTGTTCGCCTATTACTTCACATTATTTTGTCTAGCAAGAGAATCGAGATAGTACATAAGTTTTTTTTTAAGTGAAGGGACATTTTGAATTAGCTTTTTATACAGGGTGTCCCGAAAGTAAAGTGACAAACTTCGAGAAATGTTTGGTTAAGAAAGGTCAAAATAAAGAGACAATTAAAAAAATATTTTTTTCCCAAAAACGCTTCGCTTACCAGATATATGCCATTTCACTTTTTTTTCACAACGAATTTTTCTCGGAGTTGGCTCAACTGATCTTTACGAAACTCGCTAAGCATGTTAAGATAAAAAAGACCTATTCTAGAAAAAAATTCAACTTGATCCAATGCAATATTTTAAAATGGCGGCAAGAATTTAAAAATGTACTTAGAACACGTTATTTTAGATAATTTTATTACCAATCTGTCAGAATGAAAAAAAATTAGAATCAATCAAAAAATAACCTAGTCACATTGACATTTGTGTTGAGAGGCAGCAAAAAAGACATTTGTTTTTAGCTTTGTCTCCGTTATTCTTTTATTTATTCTAATTTTTTATACTAACAGATTGGTAATAAAATTATCTAAAAATACGTGTTCTAAATAATTATTTTTAGTTTTTGCCATTTTCTTATAATTTCCGTTTAACAATTTAAAATGGCCACCATTTAAAGATATTAAATTAAATCAAGTTGATTTTTTTTACAATATGTCTATATTATTTTAAAATGCATAGCGAGTTTCATAAAGATCGGTTGAACCGACTCAGAGGTAAAAATTCTTTATGAAAATGGTGGATATCTGAAGAATGAAGGGGATTTAGGAAAAAAGGTATTGTTGATTTTCTCTTAAATTTGACCTATATAACCATTTCCCGAAGTTGGGCACTTTACTTTTGGGACATGCTGTATGTAGATTGTGTAGATTTAATTATATGTAATGTTTATGACATGATATATAGCTTGTATTCAATTATTACAGTGACCATTTCGTTACACGAAAAACACGGGATAGTATCGGAACGCCTGAAGTGTCTTTTGGTAGACGATGAACTTTTACAGCGGACTGTAAATTGGTTTTTGTTAAACATTGAATATTTTTGTAATTTTTCTTGAGTTAAATATGTGAAACTCTACTCGTCATTCTTGGAAATGTTAAACTAAAAGAAACTCATAATATCAAATTATGGTACTCTAGTTGGACGTTATAATGATGAGCACGTCCAAAATACAGTTGAAATATAAAGGCATGTTGGCCCGCTGGCGGTAAAACTGCATGGCTACTATTAGCCATAGAGCAACGAATAAGAATTTCTTATTCTGTTCTCTGTGCTATTAGGACTGTCTGGGTCTGTCGACTTCCCAGCGGTGACTTGGTGGTCTGGGTCTGTCGACTTTCCAGCGGTGACTTGGTGGTCTGGGTCTGTCGACTTTCCAGCGGTGACTTGGTGGTCTGGGTATGTCGACTTTCCAGCGGTGACTTGGCGGTCTGGGTCTGCCGACTTCCCAGCGTTGACTTGGTGGTCTGGGTCTGTCGACTTTCCAGCGGTGACTTGGCGGTTCGGAAAACGGCCACCTTAATTTTAAGGATGAAACACAACACAAAGTTACGTAATTCCGTGTTTGGATCTTGCTTATTTCGTTTATCACGATACTTAAGCATTTCACTTTTATCTAAACTGACTGTTTTATTGCCATCATTATGGTTCCGTGTCCAAGGTAGTACTTGGCCACACCGTTCACATCTACAACTTGATGTACACAAGAATTAACTGGACACCAAAAAGGACATGAAATCTTCAATTCCTATATGTTTGTATTCACGCATTCGTCAATTGAACCATACAAATTGTATTGATGAAAATGATAAAATGTCCAAACAAAAGACCTCTAATACACTATGAGCATCGGCATCGACTATCGAGAAATACATCTAATATAAAGAAAATATCTGAGTTAGAGCGATTACAATACTTCTACCGAGAACTACTGACACTACTGGAAGCGAATTAAAATTATTCAACATAAGTGACTTCTAAACCAACTAAAAAATAAAATAGATTCATTGTTTCTAAACAAATGAGTCAAAATTCCTTGTACATTTCGACAATGTTTGACAATGGATGTTAATCTTAGATCCATATTTCAAGGGATGGTACATGAAGTAGGCCACACGTTTGAGCATGAATATATTTTTTATACTATTTACATAAAATCCGTGGTCAAGAGAGTGTTCTTTGCTTAGGAGATGCGAAGACACTAAGATCTTGAGTTGGATGCAAGTCCAGATAATGGAACAAACGAAACGAGTGAAAACGCTGATCTATATATTTGTGAATCGTGGGTAATTTTTTTAATAAGATACAAAAAGTAAAAGCAACTCTGAAAATAGCCTTCTAGTTACTTATAAGAAAGTTTATCTTGCAACTAATAACGCCGTGTAAACATGCATATAACAGCTATACGTTCCGCTATGCTTGGTAGTCGGGGAATATCATTACACAGATATTTGGTGGTAATCCATTACCTGTGATGTCTAGATTGCTCGCTGATCGTAAAACTGATCGGATAAACAAGCTATCCCGCCGGGCGATCACGAGATTACCGGCAACTAAGAGGATCTGACCGGCCGTCAAGATGGCTGACCTCAACTAAGGTCTGCACCTCATGGGACATAGTCAAGTAACGAAGTGGCTTAGACTACGTTTACGGGACTGCGACTACACTAGACCTCAAAACAGCTGATCACTAGATACGACATTTAACATTGGATGAGAAATATATCTTTGTATATATGAAATCAATGGACAAACGTACTGTTTAAATGTCAAAAGGAAAAGGAGACGTCCCAAAAAAAGTCGACAGCCGAAATCCTACATATTGCGCTACAGGCAAGGCAATAAAGAAACAATCCACGCAATTACATTTTGACAAATCGATCATTTTGTTTAAGTTTATGTAAAATGAAATGGTTTGTTCTTAATGTCTATAGTGTTTCTTTCTATTTCCACAAATGGAGCGAGAATGAGAGTTGATTCTCACGGAAAACAAACAATGCAGTGTGCAACAATGAACCGGGAACTGAGCAAACAGCTGTTTGCAAATACCATCGCCTGTGCTAACTTGTTGGTAAATATTGTAATATACTGCAGTTAGCATCCGCTGTGTTCTCAGTATTGTTTGTTGAGTTATTTCCTGTCACTGTGCTATTGATAATTACCATGCTATTATTAAGCGTTATTTTGCATGATATTCATACACGATTTATATGTCATTTCCATATTACATTGCGTATAACTTACCACATCATTTATGTGTTTTTTATTTCATATACAGTTTATTATTATTTTTTTGTTATTACGTTAAGTTTTTATAACATTTCAATGGTATTACAGTACTCGTAAATGTGGTTTGTTCCCAAATTATTTTCCATGTTGTGACCTCCAAATATCGTTTATGTCGGTTGCAGTTTGTTTTTAGTATTTTTCTTGAATTTTTTAAAATAAATATTACCAGTTCGATTCAATCGGAAAATTAACAATTTCCGACTATTGTTTTTCTTAGGTGTTATCTTAAACTATAATTATGAATAGTGAAACATTAGACATTTTTTAGTTCTTTTTCTACTCTGAACAAAGACTATGAGTGTAAATTGTACGACACAATTGGGGCACTTGTGTTTCGGCATCACATTTTGCCATTAGTTTGAGGATCTCACTCATTGTGGTCATAGTTTTTCAAATTATTTTCACAAGATAAGGCAGCTATTTGTTCAGTCTGACCAAAATGTCGCACAACTGCTTTCCTTCTAGAACGGCTAGTTTTTACACAACCTGGTATAGAAAGTTGACATACCAAGTGAAATAATCTCGAATTAGATTTTGAAAGTAAACACTAACTCTTAGTTAAGTTATAACTGAGTACTCAGCAGTCAGTACTCTGCCTGCTGAATCACGAGAAGACTGCCTACCTGGTCGACCTTGAGAACGGTGTGTTAGGGAAATGATTCATTATTTTGTAATCCTCTGGTTTGGAACACGTTTCAAAAGAGCCGAAGGCATTCAGGCCTTGACTGGCCGAAAACTGGTTATTCCATTTTGTCAAATTATAGATCCGTGAACGCTCAAAATGGCAACGAAAGGAATGCAAATTCGTTAATGAAAGTTTATTTGTAAGAAGCCAATTGTAAGATATGAATTGCGAATTAAGAGTCTGCAGAGGCAGTCGGCCATGTTGATTTAAATCCCATAGGAACAATGTTATTTGCGAATCCATATTTTTCGTTATTTATTGACAAAAAATGTTGTATGAGGAGTCATTTTAAACGTTACATATTGCGCATTGGGTTTGCTTTTGATGTTTTTAATACATACACACCTAGTTTTGAAAAATAAGTGAAAATAAAAACTTCAAACTGAATAGTTATTATATTTATATCTAATTAGGAATTTGCAAAGTAATTCCAATGCGCAATTTCATTCTTGATCAAATGTAATTTGTTTAGAAAAAATTCTTTTGGAAATAAGTGTTTAGTTGGGATACGCGTGATCGTGTATCCGGTTCGAAATTAACATTGTTCTTGTGGGATTAAAACAAAAATGGCCGACAGAATCTGTAGAACTGCAAATAAGGTATATGAGCGAATGTAGTTTTTGTTTCAAACTAAGGATATTTTTACCTTAATAAGTGTCAATATCTGCTAATTTATTCACGGAAGGTCTCAATGTGGAAGTACTGTAACATTTAGACTTACGTTATCTATCACAAAAATCGTGAAATACTTTTAAAACAATAATACTCAGAATGGATGTAATAATACACGTTACATTATTTATTCTGAATATTAGTTAAATAATAAATACAGTTTTTAGTTTATGATTCGTTTCCTTTATTAAATTATAATACTAGAACCAAGTAATGCATGGAAAATATATGTAAATCGTTTTATCATTCTAACTAGATACGGAAGGAACGTTTCCTTAGAGTTACTGATTCTGTCAATAGTAGATTCCTGAGGGAAAATTCATTATTACAGAATTACTTACATTTTTCTATTCCTACACAAAATAAATTATTTATTTATTCACGGATACACAATTTCAAATAATTACATCCATGTGGCAGACGCCAATCAGTATAACTACAACTAGATACAGGATTTTATGCTAAACTACTAAACATAAGGAAATTCTAATACTAGGCAACAATAACAATAGTAAGATATGAATCCGACTATTTAAATAGAGCGGTAACGATTTTTCTGAAATAAAGTACAACAGAACTTAATTAAAGAACTAAATATCCAGAAGATATCCAACCATCAGGAAGCGGAAAGCCGATCGAGCTCTCTTCTGATAGCTTCAGATCTAAACGATGCTGTAGATCCGTGGAAAAAAATCGGCGTTGCCAGCAACTTCGCTGCACCCTCTCAGGAGTCGAGCAAATCCGCTATTGTATGAGTAGTTGGTAGGCATATATCTCCGCTGGAACACAGATTTTGAGCGGGTCCCTCGAGGAGTAGTCAGATCCACCTCCTGAGGTAGCTCTGGACAGTCAATAAGCCCGTTGACCAATTTGAACATGAAGATGAGGTCACTAATATTTCTTCTGGATTGGAGTTAATTATATTAAAAAATATATATTTAAAAAGAATGTTAATTATATTTTTAACATCTTTTATAATTATTTTAAAATTGATCGTTTAGTTACTTTGACAATTTACAAGCTGCTTTAATACACGTGTTTTGATCTTACTGTGTTGACTGAAATTCCATGCGCTCAATGCTTAAAAAATGTTCAATTTTAAATTTGTTCGCTAAATAAGTGTTTTTCTTGGGTAACATACGACTTAGCTTTGAGGGCAAATAATCCTTAACCCCAACTGGATTTCGAGGTTCATTGTTAGGGTAGACGGTCATTTATTATGAGTTCAGAATATTTTTACCGACAAAAGACGATGTTCAACAAAAGCGTCCTGACATACACCTTGAATTTAGAGGCAACCATATTTTAAATATGATAGAATGAAAACAACGAACTTATTAAAGTGTTCATTATTATGAAGATCTAGGTAATTCCATAATTTTTGTATTCTTAGGGAAGGCTAAGGTGCGTATTCCTTATTTACTCCTTATTTAGTCAACTAAATTGTTTCTAGGAGGACTACAATGACGAATATTATAGTAGTCCTGAGTGATTGTGCCGCCTCAATTTGTGAGTTTTATGTTCCTTCCCATATAAGGCCTTACAGTAACATTGAGATAGCCATCAGGATAGCTAAAAAATCCTGATTCATATTCGCTGCACTCAGTATGAACATCGCAACAAACACAAAACATGCTGATATCAACTGTCATGCTGGAATAAATCGTCATTCTCTAACATCACTTATCATCGTTCACTACTGTACCTTTGCCGTTTCTGGAGAGGACGATCATGCGGCTGTGCCTAAGGGAGTTCCTGGTGGGCGTGTGTCTGCCTGAGATGGCAGGGGCGGCGATGTTCTGGGGCACTGTGGTGCTGAGGCAGTTGGCTTGGGAGGGACTCTTGATCCGGTCGATGGGCACTTGGCTGTAGTGGTTGGTGCCCAAGGAACTCAAATTGCCCACGGAAAGGGCACCACTGCTGTGCAAACTGATACCACATATCATGGACTTTTGTGGACTTCATGTTTTAAATATCAAAGAAAATCAATATGGAAGTTTTTTTATTACTGTACGCTTTGCCACTCCCAAGGAATTAATCGCAAGAAGTTCAAATTCATAATTTCCGAGAAATAATATAATTTGAAAATTAAAAGGATAAATTGAACGTATTATTAAAGTCATATTTCCGCTGGAGCTGAATAATTAAGTATTGGTACCAAACATTTCGTTTTTCTAGATAATATGGATTGTTTTGAAAATTTTGATTAAAATACTATGGTTGGTAATTTGTATATAAATTTTACTGTAGTGGTTATGAGTTGTTCATAAATCTCCTTGACGCATATTCACCGGTCAGTAGCTTATATATAATAATTTATTTTAAGAAATGACTAGCAAAGTTGAATGTAATGTACGTAGAACGTAGAAGTTGATCAAATTTATCAGGATATTTTCTCCAGCTATCAATACTATTTATCTCTCTGCTGGGAACTTCACAGAGGAAAAATTAGCTTATTATGAGATGTACAAATTTGAAAGAGTGTTCAACAGTGTAACGAACGTAATAGGTCAAGTTGATCCTTAGACATTTATTTTCGTTCCCTTATTAACACTGGTCCAGTATGTGAAAATGTAGGGAAGATAAGTTAGTGTATATTTAAGTCAAACGAAACCACTAAATGTCATTTAAAACACGATTTAGAGTCCAGACAGAGTTTATTTTAATGTAGTGGAATTTTGTTCCGTCCAGAACAACCACCTCGCTGGCTATCATTGTTTTCTTTGTGGTTGTATATTGAAGGATTACAGAGTCCCTAATTTCTACGTCATTTAACTTGTTTCACTGATAAACAGAAAATTTCATTTATTCCTGTCATTTTTCCAACAAGTTTATTTAAGCATTTCCCTTTAGAATCTAAAAGACTAATTAGACCCTTAAAACTTAGCAAGTATCATTTTAACTCTACCAAGTATTTTATTAGAAATAAACTGATCGACAGTGTATGAAAGACATCGGCGTCATTGGGGCATTGCAAATGTAATAACTCTGATGAAGTCCACAAAAGTACTATACCTTCCTCCAGGCCTTAAATTGTCATAGAGGCTTGCCGGCCGTTCGTAGGAATGATCCACCTTCATTCTGAGGTCGCACTTCACTGTTGACATTCGTTCTTTGCGCTTACCTCTCGCTCCGCATAGTCACAAACGGGCTACAGCCACTTATTACTCGCCGCGCGACGCGCACACTACTGGCTGGCGCTAACCGCTAACTGTGTGACACCTCCCCCACCTAGAATTGCTTAGGAGAGGGGGAGGCAACAATGCTTCATTGAGTGATACTGTGGTGTATTGTGGCCATTTAAAGGTAGTAAAACCCGTGGTAACTAGTCGAGACCTTTTACCAGGTGTTTATCTAATTCTTTTTATCCTCTTTTTATGATAATTTGATCATTACATATTTAATAGCCTGTTATGCTAATACCTCACCGGTCTTTATGCTTCAGACTACATAAATTTGTAATAATTTACCTTTAGGAGTAAAGGAAAATTATGCTTCAGGTTAGCGAACATATAAGAATCATTATATAATCATTCAAAGTGTGCATACTGTAAACAAAAACAGTTCATTTAATTGGTTGAAGTTGCATAACAAATTCCCTTTATTCGATAAAATTATTTTTTTCTTAAATTGTCGAAGGCCGATTGAAACCCTGGTGGGAAAGGCTTGTATTATTTCCAATTTTCTTTCATAAGAAATTCGTACCTCGAAAAAGAGAAACTTGACTTCTAATAGGGTACAATCTCAGTACAACTTGCCCTAACTAATTGTTTGTTGTTGAAACGTACTATAAAACTCCAACAGCACTAAATTGTACGATACCATCTCCCTTATCAATGACGTCATGCTCTGTGACGTTAATATTACTCGAACAAGCACAACGTGAATTATTATAAACATAATTTTCTTAATTGAAGTTTCTTAATATAATTTTTATAGTGAGTTAATCCTTAAGCCCTTCAACTTACATTGTTTTATTACAACAATTATTGATCATTATTTTTCTACAGCTACATGACAAATGGATAAATGGAGGACTCCACAGGTTCCATTTGACGTTCATTACCTACGGTGAACCAGAGACAACAGAGGTTGTCATACTGTTGGTGCACTCTATACATATGTCAGAATGTCAGTGGTTATGTATGTCCTTCTGTTGGTGCATTCTGTATATACGTCAGAATGTCAGGGGTTATGTATGTCCTGCTGTTGGTGCATTCTGTGTATATGTCAGAATGTCAGTGGTTATGTATGTCCTGCTGTTGGTGCATTCTATATATATGTCAGAATATCAGTGGTTAGTATGTCCTGCTGTTGGTGCTTTCTGTATATATGTCAGAATGTCAGGGGTTGTATGATGTTGGTGCTTTCTGTATATATGTCAGAATGTCAGTGGTTAGTATGTCCTGCTGTTGGTGCTTTCTGTATATATGTCAGAATGTCAGGGGTTATGTATGTCCTGCTGTTAGTGCACTCTGTGTATATGTCAGAATGTCAGTGGTTATGTATGTCCTGCTGTTAGTGCACTCTGTGTATATGTCAGAATGTCAGTGGTTATGTATGTCCTGCTGTTGGTGCACTCTGTGTATATGTCAGAATGTCAGTGGTTATGTATGTCCTGCTGTTAGTGCACTCTGTGTATATGTCAGAATGTCAGTGGTTATGTATGTCCTGCTGTTGGTGCACTCTGTGTATATATCAGAATGTCAGTGGTTATGTATGTCCTGCTGTTAGTGCACTCTGTGTATATGTCAGAATGTCAATGGTTATGTATGTCCTGCTGTTGGTGCACTCTGTGTATATGTCAGAATGTCAGTGGTTATGTATGTCCTGCTGTTGGTGCACTCTGTGTATATGTCAGAATGTCAGTGGTTATGTATGTCCTGCTGTTAGTGCACTCTGTGTATATGTCAGAATGTCAGTGGTTATGTATGGCATACTGTTGGTGCACTCTGTGTATATGTCAGAATGTCAGTGGTTATGTATGTCCTGCTGTTAGTGCACTCTGTGTATATGTCAGAATGTCAGTGGTTATGTATGTCCTGCTGTTGGTGCACTCTGTGTATATATCAGAATGTCAGTGGTTATGTATGTCCTGCTGTTGGTGCTTTCTGTATATATGTCAGAATGTCAGTGGTTAGTATGTCCTGCTGTTGGTGCTTTCTGTATATATGTCAGAATGTCAGGTGTTATGTATGTCCTGCTGTTGGTGCTTTCTGTGTATATGTCAGAATGTCAGTGGTTATGTATGTCCTGCTGTTGGTGCACTCTGTGTATATATCAGAATGTCAGTGGTTATGTATGTCCTGCTGTTGGTGCGCTCTGTGTATATGTCAGAATGTCAGTGGTTATGTATGTCCTGCTGTTGGTGCACTCTGTGTATATGTCAGAATGTCAGTGGTTATGTATGTCCTGCTGTTGGTGCACTCTGTGTATATATCAGAATGTCAGTGATTATGTATGTCCTGCTGTTGGTGCACTCTGTGTATATGTCAGTGGTTATGGTTGTTCTGTCGTTGGTACCGTATCCTTGGGCCGCCAAAACCGCTAACCATTCCGCAAATCAATAAGTGTTAAAAGCCCACTCAACACTTCCTCTGTATCCGTCCTGTGTTACAAGTGTGACGAGTGCTGCTAAACACCTCAGGAAACTTTTAAAACATCAAGCAAACTAATGAAGAACTGCTGTTCACACAAATATTTATTGGTCCTGTGTTTGAATAACGTAATTCGCACAACCGCGTTGTTTGGACTAAGCCATATAACATATGATTACAGATATAAATGTATTCATTGATATAAACCTGCATTTGAAACACTGTCTAGTTCTGACCAATCAATCTGGACATATAACTTTTCTATAATATCTATATTTTGATGATGACAGAAGTCTTTTGGTCCATTCAACGTCAGAAGACTGAGCATGCGTCCTACTAAACACCTAGTCTCCAGTGATCTTGGCAATCCGTAATATCTGAGATAAAAAGTGGTGGTTCTACGAAAGGCCCAACGGGCATTAGGCCCTCCCTCGGGAGTGCCAGCTGTTTCCTTCAACAACACCAGGTGTGTGCAACAGGGAACAAACATCCAGACTGTGTCAGGCATGAGGGCTGTTGAATTTAATATCAGTAACGAATGGTATGCAACTGACTTCAGTCATAAATAAAAATACAGAGTGCGAACGATTATTTTCTCGTTCCGTAATAAATATTTTAGTAACGACAACTCTTAAATTAATACATAATACATTAATACTAAGCTGAAGTTTTTATCAGCAGTTCAATTTCCAAAATCGATCACTACTAGCGGTGTATTACTCTGTAGTTATATTTAGGGTCTATAACATAACATTTTTCATTTTCACGCTTCTTGGACTATTTTCCTACTCGAAGTGTTGTTCAGTCAGTACAATAAACGAACAAATAGCAAAATAACAAATGTTTTTAAAATAATTGGAAGAATAACTTTGTAAATGGTGAACAATCTTCTGGGAAATTTACCAATCCTAATATAACGATCAATTATTTTGTAAAGACCACGATCTTCTCTTTACATCAAACACCTGGTAATTTTTAACGTCAAAATGATAGTTCAGAAATGGCAGCTACGAAGAGTGGAAACGCCCAAGTTCCAACTCCCACTCAATAACGGGAGATATTCGCTCGGACACCCACACGATTTGTACACAGGATTGTTCCTCTTTTATCTAAGCAATCGTATTATCATGGTGTTGGAATAAAACTTATGATAATACAAATACGTATTTCTACTGGTAGATCTGGCAATCAATCAGAGTCAAAGAAATAAACATTTCCTGAACAAAACTCTAACCTCTAAAAACTAAACTACGTAGTGCGGATTCCACGTAAATTCGTGGTCCTTTTAGTTGTCCTTGACTATTGGGATACTTTTTGAGCATAGGCTGGAACACAGAGAAGAAAGAAATAGAGATCGCAACTAAAAGTGCGCTGAATGGGTGTCAAGGTATAGAGAGATACTTGGGTGTTGAGTTCTTATGGATGGCAGGGAAGCCCTATTGTCATTACCTCCTCTTATTCTCCTCGAAATCCTGATGGATAAACCTAGTAATTATTAATTCAAATTATAAAGATTCACGTTAGTGGTAAGTCCACTGAGACATTAGCTGCGGCCATAAAAAGTGGCCTCTGCTTTTTTCTTTCTGTGGCTGAACTCAGTAACTAGACTACTCAATTTATCCACACTTATCATAAACTCATGTACTTATTCATATATGCCTTATACCACCAAGTTGTGTCGTCATCTTCAAATATGAATCTGTTACCAATTACTAGAAGGCTAATTGCTGAAGCATAAATTTTGTCTTTTACGCGGTACTACTTAAATGATACAAATTTGAAAAATCGAAAATAAAGATCATTTACCGTAAAAAATAAAAAAAAAAAACTATGTTTAATCGTTTTAATAAACTTATTCACTGTTTTTCCAACTATTTCAAGTTGACACCTCTTTGGATAATTTTAAATTGATTATGTCAACCTTCATGCTTTTTCGCACTTTTATTTCTTAAGAACCTTGTAAGAATGTACCATGGTTTTATAGTCAGTTTGCTTTTCCCCGTGTTCCTATCTTATATACGAGCCAATGCATTTTTTTATTTTCCATTCCTGAGGCTGACACATACAAAACTTGTGTTTTTTAATAATAAATATTAAGGATTATTGTCAATTGATTTAGTGGAACTAAATTTACTAAAAATCTAATTGTATTGGCTGTTACTGCCTTGTTCCACTTCCACAAGAGTCGGCATGTGCTTGACCACGACAGTTCAAGATGTTACGTCCACGGCCACGAGGTGTGGGAGGCAACTCAAGGGAGCGGCCCCCTCAAGGAGAACTGCTCCTTGTTGCAGTTTTGTTTCTCTGGCTTACCACCTCTAGATAATCTCCGTCCATCCGCCGAAGGCAGATTGGACCGCCCGTGGAGTCTGCTGTAGTGTGACCGCTCCACTTCACTACAATTGAAGAATTCAGGACAGATATTTGACTTAGTCCACTTTCTAAAGAGAATAAAGTTTTTCTACAGCTTAATTTTAAGGTGGAGTTTAGAGTTTGTAGGAAAAGTTCCTTTGTAAAATATTGGATCGATTTGGATCCAAAGGAATATATTTTTAACAGCATGCTAAGAATTCTTATGACTAGAATCATAATAATGTTCGATAAAATAAGAAAAAAATTCTTAGTGCTAACAATAAAAAATGGTGTACTGACTTTGTACGATCCGGCAGGCGGACAGAACAAAAAAAGGACGATAATTTGTTCTGAAACCTCTCAATACAACAGCACGATCATTTGCGCTGAAACCACTCAATACAACAACACGATAATTGGCGCTGAAACCTCTCAATACAACAGCACGTTAATTTGTACTGAAACCCATAAATAAATCAACACGTTAATTGGCACTGAAAAGATTTAATACAACAGCACGTTGATTGACTCCGAAACCACTCAATACAACAGATCTTTAATTGGTGGTTAAACCCCTTAATACAACAGCACGTTAATTGGTTCTGAAACCTCTCAATACAACAGCACGTTGATTGACTCCGAAACCACTCAATACAACAGATCTTTAATTGGTGGTTAAACCCCTTAATACAACAGCACGTTAATTGGTTCTGAAACCTCTCAATACAACAGCACGTTGATTGACTCCGAAACCACTCAATACAACAGATCTTTAATTGGTGGTTAAACCCCTTAATACAACAGCACGTTAATTGGTTCTGAAATCTCTCAATACAACAGCACGTTAATTGGTTCTGAAACCTCTCAATACAACAGCACGTTAATTGACTCCGAAACCACTCAATACAACAGATCTTTAATTGGTGGTTAAACCCCTTAATACAACAGCACGTTAATTGGTTCTGAAATCTCTCAATACAACAGCACTTTAATTGGTACTGAATCCCTCAATACAACAACTACAATGTCAATACAATTTGACAGTGAACTTCTCAATATTACAGTAAAATACGTCAAATTGACGTTTGACGCTGACATCCATCGATACCACAATATGTTTATTGGCCCCTTGACGTTGAAAAATTCACAGTAAATACATTAATTGAGTTTTAAAGTTGAGTGTACTCGGTACTTTTACCTTCCTGTTCATTGTATTTTTGACACTGAAGCACTTCGAAATACCACTGGATTTTCAACGGCCGTTTGAGGTGGAATTTCTTTAGTTATCCCTACATAGCTCCAGTGGCAGTTACGGAGCTACGCAGGAGGCCTATGATCATGCCCGTGAAAGCGTCATGGAGATTATCCTCCACTAATGGATGAAGGGGGGCGCAGAAGGACAAAAACTCCACTGACCTATAATTCTTTCCGACGTCCTAACTATTGCATTGTCATCGGTCATAATGGAAGAACATTTTTCTCCAATCGTTTCTGAATCAACTGAGATTTAATTTCAAAAAGCTCAACCGAATATTAATTTACCGTCCAATCAGAAAATAATCAAATAAAACCAAAATAGCACAAACCTGATCCAGAACAAAGTTTTAGATAAAGAAGCTTTGGTAATCAAATAAAGAAGCTTTGGTAAACTGAGTACAATAAAGTGACTAAAACTAGCGGAAAAGTACCATGTTTTATGTACTTGATGGCGTCTAAAACACAAATTATTCATACTACAAAGATTTAATAATATAAATAGGATTATTTGTTTAGAAAGTTTCATTTTCATAGAGCTCCTACAAGGTCGACATTCCGTTGTGCGCAGGAGGATCTTTGACGAGGCAGAGAGTATGACGACGTGCCCTTACCATCGGGAATGAAGCCTATAAATATTAGAGTATTTCAAGTTGTGGCACCAGCTCTTCTTTTGTACGAGGAGAATTGTTACTAGTAGCGTAATGATACTTCAACATTATATCATTAGCTTTATTGTGACGTAGGCTAATACTGCATGAAATTTGAAGAATCAAATTGAAACGGCCGCATAAAATAGAATAAAAGAATAGTATATAAATAGTCTAACTGATCTTATAACTGAGACCCTTTAGAACAGCCATCTTGGGTAGATGTGGTACTTGTGAAATTAAAGGATAAAACTATTTTTGGGCAAACGTCAGAATTGAATCGTTACTTTATCAACTTCGAAAATACAGTGATGTCATGGATAGGCCTTCACCACAGACTGATGAGTTGTCCAGACTTGCCCGCAGTGGCTTGTCATAGGAGAGTACTTGATTACAAACACCGTTGGTTTGTGTATATCTGAGATAACTACTTCATACACTTTCCGTTTATATCTTCTCTCAAAAATATATCAAAATATTAAATACATGTCTCTGTCACATACATATATGTACATACTCTCTGTTAAATACATATATGTACAGGAATTTATATACTTAACACGGACTACATTTCAATAACTATGTGAAAAAATATATTGCTAAAAAATTACAAAATTATATACAAAATGATACAATAAAAATTTAAAACATTCCAGTAAATATTTCGAAATATAGAAACTTTTAGGGAAAAGCACTTCCAAAAATAAAAAATATTCTAACACACATTGAGATAAAATGTAATATTGATAATATATGTGAAAAAAAGTCAAACAAACTTTTGAAATATTAAAAGAACATAATATTGCAAATGTTAATAAATTAAGCGTATCTAATTACGTTTTTTGGAATATTAGAGGTTTGATAAAAAATAGATATATATGGAAGATAATGATATTGATATTGTTTACCTTATTGAGCAATGGATGACTTATGATAATATAAATAGTATTCATATTCCTGGAAATACAATTAGTTCGAATTGTAGTAGGACATTTAAATGAAGAGGAAGTCCTATGATTATTACTAAAAGCATACTAACACATATTGAGTTAAAACAAATAAATAAATTATCAGAAGAAATGACTTGTGAAGTATCAGCAATAATGATGTACAAATATAATCAGAAAGTCTTGTCAACTTATATTCATATTCTTACATTCTTACATATGAGACGCCGACACAACGTTGTTGGTATTTTAAGGCGAATATGAATGATTATATGAGTGTAGGATGAGTGTGGATGAATGTAGTCTGGTTACTATCTGAGTTCAACTGTTCCTCAGAAAGGGCAATTTATTAATACCCCAACAGCCAGGGCAACTAAGGGACCTACAGCTTTACGTGGAATCCGAACCACGTAGTGCTGGTCTGATTTTCAGCTAATTGACAAGCCTGATACTCAGTTATCTCCTCCACACAACATCCGCACAATGATTATCACCCAACATGGACACCCCAGACTTGTCTAGTAGTGTCCACGCCGATAGCAACCACTGAGCGGACGCCATGTCGGTATTAGACCTTATAGCAAAAATACAGAATCATTTACAACATTTCTGAGAATTATGAATAATATATTAAACAATATTTTTAGAGTAATTATTTTATAACAATTGGTGACTTTAATATAAATTTCAATGAACAATCATATGAAAAAGACCAACTTTGCAATTTATTTCAAAGTTTTGGTTTAAGACAAACCGTATTTAACATTACAAGACCAGGCATGGTCAATTTTGGATAATGTATCGACAATATGTTTACAAATATAGACGTTTCTTTCCAACAAAGCCAGGTAGTTTATACTCCAGAATCAGACCATAATGCCATATTATTTTCAAATTTAATAAACTTAAAAAATGAATATTCAGAAAAAATATATCCTCTATAAAACTTAAGAGAAGAACCACATCAACTTAGTACCAGTATATTCTTGACTATACTACGTCAAACTAACTGGTTACCAGTATACACTGAAAACTGCATTCATAGACAATGTGATGAATTACTGAAAACATTTTTATGGGCTCTTGACTGTTCTATCCCATTGGAAAGAATATTTTACAATAAACACAAAAGAACAAATAACAAATCGTATAGTTCTGAATTGAAAAAAAAAAGAATAATAAATGTAAAATTATATATAATCCATATAAGAAGATTGATCATTTATTGGCAAAAGATTCTTACAATATAGCTATTAAAAACTATAAGAAGGCTATTACTAAAGCGAAAATTAACTATAAATCCAACTCAATAAAATTAAGTGATAACAAATGTAAAATGATTGGAAAAATTGTAAAAGAATTATAACCTACATAAATTTGAAGATACAGATACAATTGTGATACCTTCAAACTTACCTATTAATGGATTTAATGAACATTTTACAAAAAAAATCGAGGAAGTAATAAACAATATCCCTGATGATATTAATAATCATACATCCAAAAATATAAAAAAAACCAATAGTCATTTTAAATTTGAACATTTTAAAGCCGAAGAAGTATTTGAATGTCTAAAAAATTGAAATCAAGTTCTTGTTTGGTTATGTTTAGGATAAATACGATGATAGTTAAATCAGCTTCAATTGAATTATGTGAAGTACTAACATGTCTTTTAAATAATTTTATTGATCAGAATATTTTTCCGAATTCATTCAAATTAATTAAAATATGTAATACCAATACACTAAGGTGGTAAATTTGAATGCACCAATTATAGACCAATTTCTATTGTACCAGGTCTTTCGAAAGTATTTGA
The DNA here is from genome assembly GCA_035578905.1 of Stictocephala bisonia. Taxonomy (NCBI): domain Eukaryota; kingdom Metazoa; phylum Arthropoda; class Insecta; order Hemiptera; family Membracidae; genus Stictocephala; species Stictocephala bisonia. The sequence goes on along the minus strand of JAQJVL010000401.1, from coordinate 648,828 downwards.
AGTATCAATATGTAAACAAATTACAGATTATTTTGAAAATCTACCACTTTTTCCTAGCAGACAGTTTGGTTCACTTTACAATTGACGCAGATTTTGCTCTTGTAAAAGAAACAATCCATAAAACTGAAAATGGAAAATTAATTTGCTTCAGATCTTTTGATATGACTAAGGCTTTTGACGCAGTTTCATTTAATATTTTACTATATAAATTAAATTATTATGGATTTGATAAATCATCAGCGAAATTAATGGAGTATTATTTTAATAAATAGAGCAGAACAAGTGGAACTAAATAATTACTCTCTTCCCAAAGAAGTTAAATTTGAAATTTTAATTTCAATACCGGCGTGGTGGCTCAGTGGCTAAGGCTTCGGACTGCGGAGGGCAAGGTCCAAGGTTCGAATCCCCACTGAGCCAACGGTCGGTACTTCTCTCGTTGAATAAAGTTGACGCACAGGCCTGTAGGCCCATGTCAACTAGCGAGTGAAGTTTATAAAATAAAAAAAAAAAAAAATAAAATAAATAAAATCCACAAGGCCTTTACTTTTTAATATATATATAAATGATATTGTTGAACATTTGATATCTGAAAATATTGAATGCCTTTTGTATGCTGATGATTTGGGAATGAATATCAGTGGAAACACTTGTGAAGATGTAATAGAAACACTTTCCTCAATAATAAATAAAGTAAAATAGTGGTGCATTGCCAACAAACTCTGCCACAACATAAACAAACAATTAAGCTATGGGGCCAATCTTCGAACATTAAGTAATTATTTATTATTAAAAAAATTACGATAAATCTGTGGAGTAACGCAGACTCATACTCTGGGGGGAAAGGGATGGAAGACCATTATTTATCAAATTAAATATTATGTCACTTCCATCCCATATAGTTTAAAAGTCACATCTCAACATGAAAAAAATATTAAATATTATTAAAAAAACTCCAATGTGCAATCCTATGACACCAGATATAATAATAAATTGAAAATAAAACAATATAAATATCATAAATCACAGAATAACTTCATATAAATAAATATAACACTATACAACTCTTTGTAAGCTTCTACACAACATTTATATTATAAAAATTTCAAGACAAATTTTAACAGAAAATTGTTTATACAAAATTGAAGAATTCTTTGAACTAATGAAGAAAAATCCAGCAGTACTATAATTTTTTATACACTAATATATTTTATATTATTATATATTTTTTATATTCTATACATTGTTATACATCAAACGATGTCAATAAAGTATTATTATTATTATTAATTTAAATACTCATTTCATTCAAATCATATTTGAATTGTTTTACAAAATGTAAAATATTTAATTGTTTATAAGCATTTAATTTGTTAAATCGTTTAGATCGTACTAAACATTATCAGGAACATAAACATAATTATTAATCCTTCGGGGATATTAAATTTTAATGGTGTAGTGATGAAATCTAGATATTTTAGCAAGATGTGGATTATTGGAGTGGCTTATGAGCCGATTGAATGGATTTCCATTTATAGCGATCATAATGTGAATGACTGGATAGTTATATACAGATGAATGAGTGGGCCTCAGCTTGTCAATATGAGACACACACTCATTCATCATGTATTGATACCAAGATAAGTATATACAGATGGATGAGCGGACCTCAAGCTTGTCAACATGAGACATACACTCATCATATATTGACACAAAGATACATGAACAGGCCTCGGCTTGTCAACATGAGACAAACACTCATTTATCATGAACTGATACAAAAATAAGTATATACAGATGGATGAGTGGGCTTGGCTTGTTAACATGAGGCACACACTCATTCATCATGCATTGATACCGAGATAAGTATAAACAGATGAATGAGCGTTTCTCGAGCTTATCAACATGAGACACACACTCATCATACATTGATAAGTATATACAGACGGATGTGTGGGCCTCGAGCTTGTCAACATGAGACACACACTCATTCATCATGCATTTATACAAGGATAAGTATATGCAGATGGATGGGTGGGCCTCGAGCTTGTCAACATGAGATACACACACATCATACATTGATACAAAGATAAGTATGTACAGATGGATGTGTGGGCCTCGAGCTTGTCAACATGAGATACACACACATCATACATTGATACAAAGATAAGTATATACAGATGGATGTGTGGGCCTCGAGTTTGTCAACATGAGATACACACACATTATACATTGATACAAAGATAAGTATATACAGATGGATGAGTGGGCCTCGGCTTGTCAATATGAGACACACACTCATTCATCATATATGGATACAGAGATAATTATATAAAATGGATGAGTTGGCTTCGATCTTGTTAGTATGAGACAAACCCTTTCATCGTACATTAATACATGGATAAGTATATACAGATGGATGAGTGGGCTTCGATCTTGTTAGTATGAGATACACACCCTTTCATCGTACATTAATACAATCTTCAGTTTTGCCTCTTTGAACGTATCAAGTTTGAAACTAAATAGTTACAAAATATGTTTGTACTATTTTGAATGAAGAATATTAATACGAATTTATGAATAGTGTGATGGTAAATTATAAGCATAAAATTATAATGGTAAATTGTGATTTAGTTAGTGTAATTACAAAAAGTATCAACTATACGAACATAAATCGGCAATTGACTTGATAAAAGATGTCTTGCGCATTATTTGAGTGGTTGATGGCTTACAATCACACACGAGTGTTAATGTCGGGCGAAGGTCTTTTGGAACAAGGTTTTCCTTGTAAGAAGAGATGCTGACGGAGAAGTTTAGATCAGCGCCATGGTCAGGAATGTCGTTTAGCTGAGTAACTGCCATATAAACGAAAGTAAGAAATTTACTTAAGACTCCTCTACTCTTCGGTTTCCAAAGACCACCATTTGTAGTTTTTTCTTTAACCTTTTTCATTTTGTGTGAGACAGTAGATCTGAAAATTTGTTTAAACTAATGGTAGAAAATTTCGCAATTTACCGTTTTCTCACAGATTAAAATCTAACTCGCGTTTGGAGTAAATGAAAATACATGTTGAAAGTCCAAAAATATGATTTTTTACGGAATTTTTTTAAATCTAAAAACAAAAATGCGTTTTAGATAATGATCGTTATTTTCTAGCTTTTTAGAGCAAGAGCTGTGTTTTTAATCAAAGCTGGTTGCGATGTACACAATGTAGGAAAGTAACTTGTTTATGTTTATCAGTTCTGTATCTGTCAAATTAATTTTGAAACCGAACACAGTCAAAAGTAATTTGGAAATCTTAATTCCATAAAGAGATAGTTCATGGATTAGTGAGATGGGACAGTGAAGATATGCCCTTATATAGTGAAGATATGAAGATTTATATTTGTAACTATATGCCCTTAAGCATATAGTGCCCTTAAGCATATGCCCTTACAAATATAAACATTAGCGAGTGGGAGTGTATTGTTACCAGTCATTGCAGGCATGACGAGAACAAAACCATAGGTCAATATAGAGTAAACATTACAATTCTGATATTTTACTTCCATGTATCTTTAACGCGAGACGTACTTTTATAGTTCTGATTATCTTTATCTTAACGAGCAGGATTCATTTTTATCATTACGAACATGAAGAGACAAAAGTGTTTACCCTTTGCTACTGACATATCCCGCTGTACGTGACGCAAGCTGTGTTGACATAAGAGCGCTGCGGACAAACCAAGGAGCTGCCGTAGATGGCAAGAGGTTTCACCATACGCATTGTATACGCAGCTCGTGCGTGTATGTTGGGTAACTACTAAGCCTACATAACGTTGTCCTCCGATACAGGCACACCACAGACCGTTCTCGACAGATGTGGTCCTAGGTTGATGATGTTTATCCGTGTGTGTATAGGGTAACTAATTAGCCTACATAACATCGCCAGATACAGGCACAGACACAACACAGACCATTCTCGACAGATCTGGTCCTAGGGTTAGGATGTTCATCCATGTGTATTCGGTAACTACTTAGCCTACATAACATCGCCAGATACAGGCACAGACACAACACAGACGATTCTCGACAGATCTGGTCCTAGGGTTAGGATGTTCATCCATGTGTATTGGGTAACTACTTAGCCTACATAACATCGCCAGATACCGGCACAGACACAACACAGACCATTCTCGACAGATCTGGTCCTAGGGTTAGGATGTTCATCCATGTGTATTGGGTAACTACTTAGCCTACATAACATCGCCAGATACAGGCACAGACACAACACAGACGATTCTCGACAGATCTGGTCCTAGGGTTAGGATGTTCATCCATGTGTATTGGGTAACTACTTAGCCTACATAACATCGCCAGATACAGGCACAGACACAACACAGACGATTCTCGACAGATCTGGTCCTAGGGTTAGGATGTTCATCCATGTGTATTGGGTAACTACTTAGCCTACATAACATCGCCAGATACAGGCACAGACACAACACAGACGATTCTCGACAGATCTGGTCCTAGGGTTAGGATGTTCATCCATGTGTATTGGGTAACTACTTAGCCTACATAACATCGCCAGATACAGGCACAGACACAACACAGACCATTCTCGACAGATCTGGTCCTAGGGTTAGGATGTTCATCCATGTGTATTGGGTAACTACTTAGCCTACATAACATCGCCAGATACAGGCACAGACACAACACAGACGATTCTCGACAGATCTGGTCCTAGGGTTAGGATGTTCATCCATGTGTATTGGGTAACTACTTAGCCTACATAACATCGCCAGATACAGGCACATACGCAACACAGACCATTCTCGACAGATCTGGTCCTAGGTTTAGGATGTTCATCCATGTGTATTGGGTAACTACTTAGCCTACATAACATCGCCAGATACAGGCACAGACACAACACAGACCATTCTCGACAGATCTGGTCCTAGGGTTAGGATGTTCATCCATGTGTATTGGGTAACTACTTAGCCTACATAACATTGCCAGATACAGGCACAGACACAACACAGACCATTCTCGACAGATCTGGTCCTAGGGTTAGGATGTTCATCCATGTGTATTGGGTAACTACTTAGCCTACATAACATCGACAGATACAGACACAACACAGACGATTCTCGACAGATCTGGTCCTAGGGTTAGGATGTTCATCCATGTGTATTCGGTAACTACTTAGCCTACATAACATCGCCAGATACAGGCACAGACAAAACACAGACCATTCTCGACAGGTCTGGTCCTAAGTTTACAACGGAGTGCCTATCACATGACGTACGTAGCCCTAGTAATGACGTTCGTTGGATGGTAAGAGTGCACGCTTACAGGTACGTCTGGTTAGTGAGATGGCCCGTCATGACGTACGTAGGTGGTGAGAGATTATATTAAGAGGTGGGTGTTTGGAAACATAACCAAAGGATTTATAGAGGAACACATTCTAAAATGTTTTGTAAGAATTTGGTCTAAAGTCAATATTTGTTTAGATGTTGGAGCCTAAACATGTTAATTTTTAGCCATGAAATGCACCTTTATTTTCGTCATTATTGAAAATATCTCAACAACTTCAACTTAATAGTAAAATTGAAATTTTTAATGTTGCATAAGCAAACATAAAGGTAATAAAATATATAAGATATTGCTTTTTATTTTCCGTAGGTGTTACTCCGTGAGGTTGAGGTAAATTATGAAGATATATAAACTCAAAACTCGATTTTAGTAAGATCCATGTAGTAAAGAAATAAATGGGGTTTTTTTTTAAGAAAACGTATTTAACACATTTTTAAGTACTACAATACCGACCTTTAAATTGAGTTTTTCGAGTAAAGGTCGTAAACAGAAACACTAACGGAGGTACAATCAAAATAAAGTGGTTGTCTTGATTTTTTCATAAAAAAACCTAAATTTAATCATTTGACGGCAATAGTTGTAACCAAGCGCAATCTATCGGCACTTTATAAATGTATTAACAGTAGATTAAAGGTTTTAGGAGCCTAAATTTAAAAAATATTTATTGACTTTTCTGTTCATATAAAATTGTCATTTAAAAAAGAATATTACGAAAATGAATTTAGCTATCATAAAACTCTAAAAAGAAAAGTTAGTTTTTATACTGATCATTTTGTTTATTTGTTTAATTTTTATAGAACAACATTTAATTCAGTTATTACCGTTAGAAGCTCAAAACTAAGCACGAAGTCTACCTTATCTACGTAGAGAGGGTGGTAGCCCTATAGTACACTTGATAAGAACTGTACCGAACATATATTTTAACACGAATTGAATAGTTAAATACGTACATTTGGATTTGGAACTTTTTTTATACAAGGTTTGTTTGTACTCTAAAATAGTAAAAAAACACATCGAAATGGTTTAACTTTTGAAGTAGAGGGTCATTTGAGCGTGTATGAAAATTTTCCGGAAAATCGATACGGTAGCTTTTACCTTATTTTCGTCTATGGTAACTGGATTAATAAAGCTGTTATTATTTCGACATGCATTTCAGGTGAAAACCAACATACGGTTTCAGAGTCATCACATTTAAATTTGTAAAATCCTAGTAGTTTGGGAAAACCGTATTACATTGGCCATTTTTGAAACCATATCCATACATCAAATGTAAATTTATGACGCCAACAAACTTGCACAGCTTCGATTAGATATTAAAAAAATTGAAAATCAACTCAAGAACTTTGAAAGGTGTGTGTACTGTGTATAACTAAAAGAGAGTTTTTAATTGCCATTGAATTCGTGTTCAGTCAATCAACAGTTCTAAGGTCAAACATATTTTGTAAAAAGATATAAAAAAAGAATCTCTTATAGTTTGGCGTTTTTCAAGAAAGATATCGAAAACCATGCAAAATAATTAGAAATAAACTATAGACATATTATTTTAATCACAAATTAAAATCGTATTTTTTTCATTACTGACTCACAGCATCACGGCGTGATGTTTTTGCGTTTGTTTTCGCTATAATTTTGTTTTGATCCTAAAGAAAATAACTAACCTATTACTATATTTGTAAAATGCCACTTATATTTCATGTTTTATATGCATTCAAAAATTCCAGCTTCATTTGAGCCTTAGAAATTTGAAAATGATGAGTAAAATGTATCACCTAAATCAATAATTCAAATTGTAGCATTTGCATTTGTACTGATATTAAAAATATAATGATATTACGCACTAGTGATCTCCTACTCTCTCTGGTACATCAGAGTCAGTAGGAACTGTCGAAAGGTAAAACTTCTTGTAAGAAATAAGTTTTTGTTATAGAATAAATTATACATATTAACAATTTCAACCAAAAAGAAATGTTCTGATAAGATCTTTTGTTGATTTACACTACGATCAAACACTAGAGGTGTTCTGATAAGCGCTTTTATTGATTTACATTGCGATCACAAACTAGAGGTGTTCTGATAAGCGCTTTTGTTGATTTACATTGCGATCAAACACTAGAGGTGTTCTGATAAGAGCTTTTGTTGATTTACATTGTGATCAAACACTAGAGGTGTTCCGATAAGAGCTTTTGTTGATTTACATTGCGATGAAACACTAGAGGTGTTCTGATAAGAGCTTTTGTTGATTTACATTGCGATCACAAACTAGAGGTGTTCTGATAAGCGCTTTTGTTGATTTACATTGCTATCAAACACTAGAGGTGTTCTGATAAGAGCTTTTGTTGATTTACATTGCGATGAAACACTAGAGGTGTTCTGATAAGAGCTTTTGTTGATTTACATTGCGATCACAAACTAGAGGTGTTCTGATAAGCGCTTTTGTTGATTTACATTGCTATCAAACACTAGAGGTGTTCTGATAAGAGCTTTTGTTGATTTACATTGTGATCAAACACTAGAGGTGTTCCGATAAGAGCTTTTGATTTACATTGCGATGAAACACTAGAGGTGTTCTGATAAGAGCTTTTGTTGATTTACATTGCGATCACAAACTAGAGGTGTTCTGATACGCGCTTTTGTTGATTTACATTGTGATCAAACACTAGAGGTGTTCTGATAAGAGCTTTTGTTGATTTACATTGTGATCAAACACTAGAGGTGTTCTGATAAGAGCTTTTGTTGATTTACATTGCGATCACAAACTAGAGGTGTTCTGATAAGCGCTTTTGTTGATTTACATTGCTATCAAACACTAGAGGTGTTCTGATAAGAGCTTTTGTTGATTTACATTGCGATGAAACACTAGAGGTGTTCTGATAAGAGCTTTTGTTGATTTACATTGCGATCACAAACTAGAGGTGTTCTGATAAGCGCTTTTGTTGATTTACATTGCTATCAAACACTAGAGGTGTTCTGATAAGAGCTTTTGTTGATTTACATTGTGATCAAACACTAGAGGTGTTCCGATAAGAGCTTTTGTTGATTTACATTACGATGAAACACTAGAGGTGTTCTGATAAGAGCTTTTGTTGATTTACATTGCGATCACAAACTAGAGGTGTTCTGATACGCGCTTTTGTTGATTTACATTGTGATCAAACACTAGAGGTGTTCTGATAAGAGCTTTTGTTGATTTACATTGTGATGAAACACTAGAGGTGTTCTGATAAGAGCTTTTGTTGATTTACATTGCGATCACAAACTAGAGGTGTTCTGATACGCGCTTTTGTTGATTTACATTGTGATCAAACACTAGAGGTGTTCCGATAAGAGCTTTTGTTGATTTACATTGCGATGAAACACTAGAGGTGTTCTGATAAGAGCTTTTGTTGATTTACATTGCGATCACAAACTAGAGGTGTTCTGATACGCGCTTTTGTTGATTTACATTGTGATCAAACACTAGAGGTGTTCTGATAAGAGCTTTTGTTGATTTACATTGTGATCAAACACTAGAGGTGTTCCGATAAGAGCTTTTGTTGATTTACATTGCGATGAAACACTAGAGGTGTTCTGATAAGAGCTTTTGTTGATTTACATTGCGATCAAACACTGGAGGTGTTTTGATAAGAGCTTTTGTTGTTTTACATTGCGATCACAAACTAGAGGTGTTCTGGTAAGCGCTTTTGTTGATTTACATTGCGATCACAAACTAGAGGTGTTCTGATAAGAGCTTTTTTTACATTGCGATCAAACACTAGAGGTGTTCTGATAAGATCTTTTGTTGATTACATTACTTATTACAAACAAATTTAAACATTAACCAGTAACAATTTTTTGAACATTGGTAAACTACGTTGTGATATTTTATGAGGAACAGGAATTTCTTAATTGTTACAGAATCATACTAACTAAATCACTGTAATGAGTTAACATACAATCCTTTCGTTTTAATAGTTTTTCTTTTGACTGAACTCCAATAATTGTAAAATCATATTATATTACATAATTATTTATTTGCTTTGGAATTATACCAATCAATTATCATTATCTATATCGTCTAATCTTGAGAACTGCATAAAATGTAAATACATGACTGGGTAAGAAAACCTCTACTTATATGTATTCAATAGACAGGCCCGGCCAAACGGAATTAACTGGATTAGATGGTAACGTAACACCAGGTCTACCACCTGTCATAGATAAACAACTTTGAAAAAAAACTGAGGTTATATTTGACTAGCTGTACCCGCCAGCAACGCCAGTCATAATCGAAATGTGCAGCAAGCTTTCAGTGTACACTGCATTTTTATACTATTTTAAAAGTTTAGCCTACTACAATTTAATTAATTTGTTATATTTTACAGCTGTTAATCAAATAAATGAATTAGTTAAAATAGCACGTTAACGATACCATGGAAATTTTGGAGGCCAGTGGGACTGACACGAGCCCTAGGACTCACTGCTGCATTCTGACATGAGCCATCGGACTCACCGCTGACACCCTGACACGAGCCCTCAGGCTCACTGCTGACATACTGACATGAGCCATCGGACTCACCGCTGACACTCTGACACGAGCCCTCAGGCTCACTGCTGACATACTGACATGAACCATCGGACTCACTGCTGCATACTGACATGAGCCATCGGACTCACCGCTGACACTCTGACACGAGCCCTCGGACTCACTGCTGACATGAGCCATCGGACTCACCGCTGACACTCTGACACGAGCCCTCGGACTCACTGCTGCATACTGACATGAGCTATCGGACTCACCGCTGACACTCTGACACGAGCCCTCGGACTTACTGCTGCATACTGACATGAGCCATCGGACTCACCGCTGACACTCTGACACGAGCCCTCATACTCACTACTGACACGAGCCCTCGGACTCACTGCTGACACGCTGACACGAGCCCTCGGACTCACTGCTGCATACTGACATGAGCCATCGGACTCACTGCTGACACGAGCCATCGGACTCACTGCTGATACACTGACACGAGCCCTTGGACTCATTGCTGACGTACTGACACGAGCCCCCGGACTCATTGCTGACACACTGATATGAGCCCTCGGACTCACTGCTGACACACTGACATGAGCCATCGAACGTTGTATTTATTCATGTTTACTGACATTTACCATCTCAGGGTGAGTTTGCCTCAAGATTATTACGACTAGGGAAGATACGACGGAAGATACGACTAGGGTCATTAAAATAATAGACGTGGCATTAAACCGTGAACTATCTGACTTTATTGATATTTCAACGTCACGATCCTTTTTCACGGCGATCAAATTTAATGACATTGATGTTTGCTCTGTGCAATATAAGTAAGCATTTTCTACGCCGATTTGCTATGTTCTTTTAACATTACGGAAAACGAAACCCTTTTCTATGCCAAAATCATACCAAAACTTAATTCACACCATCCGGTAACAATTAAGAGATTCCTACAAATTTTTTACTATTCATTACTAAGACGCCGATTTTAGAGATATACCCTATTAGGGGTGAAAGAGTGTAGCCCAATAGTACAGGCCAGGGCAACTTAGGGACCTACAGCTTTACGTGGATTCTGAACCACGAGTATTGGTCTGATTTTCAGCTAATTTACAAGCCTGATACTTAGTTCTCCCCCCTACACAACATCCGGACCCTAACTATCACCCAAAATGGACACACTTAACTTTTCTAGTAGTATCCTCGTCGATGGCAACCATTGAGTGGACGCCGTACCGCATAGAACCTTTCACCTACAATCTCTGAGTTACAGAATTGTGCCACCAGTGCCGACTTGTGGATTTCATACAGTTTGACAATATTCTAATATAAAACTGTTACTGGCTAATTTTCAAAATTTTATATTGTGAAGGAAACAAAATTATGATAAAAATAATGGCTATGAATGAAGTAACAACTAAAATATAAAATAACTAACTGAACGTTTGTCTCGGCGGACGTTGTCTCGCCTTTCATTTTTCATTGACATACCAAAATAAAGCAATAAAAAGAATTATAGAAAAAAACCATTATTTATTAAATGAGTGCAAGAGGGTAAATAATATTTTTGGTCTTCTTATTTGGTGTATAAATGTAAAGGTTTTTTGGTGAGCCTACTCACCAACCAAGTGTGAAAAACATGGATTACTTAAATTTTTAGGAGGCATGTCATAAAAAGTAAACTGCAAAACAAATAATTATTTATTTTTTATTTTCACGTTTCACCACATGTTTTAATTACCGAGGAAAAAAAGGTTAACACCAAATACAGATCACCTGATCAAGTAAAAGTAGTGTGTGCTACACTCTCAAGGTGAAATGTAGAACTACAATAAATCAAAACATATACAGTACTGTTGTTGTGAGAATTTCAATCTGCTTATGGCATGTGAAACTACATTAAACCACACAGTCATATGTTTTTTGTAAACAATTCAGATTCTCCATTTGAATAACATGGAATCTTTAGGAGCCCGTGGGGCAGGACCCTGTGGACGGATCTGCATCAAACTTCTCAGAAACCATCTCGGGAGTATACAGGACAACATCCTAAAGTTTCATGGCGATCGGTTGGATGGTTTGGCAGCGCATAAACTTCAAACTTATATATACAAACATCCTCTTTTATAAATATAGATTCACTTAAAATTGCTTTTGTTATATCAAGAGAGATGTAGGCTAATTCTTTGAAATATACCACTTTGTCCGCCGCGTTTTAGTTGGGATGGTGGTGGAGGAACAAATTGCCTGAAAATAACACGTAAAATGGATTAAATTAACTCATTTTAAAAATGAAAAGTTACTTAAAAATTTTTATTAAAATACACCCCTGATGAGTTATAAAGTGTTAAATATTTAAATTGTCACATTGAAATTTCATTTTTGAACCGTTAAATATGTCAAAAAGTGTTTCAATTATGTAAATGTAAAAACGTATAAGGACTTAATTTAAATTTATTGAATTTACCTTTTAGTTTATTTTCTTTTTTTTATAATTAGTCAAAGGCTAGATATACCATTTTAAAAATGGCGCTTTTGTCAATAAATAAAAATAACAGGTTATTTCGACGTGAATATCTTAAAGATGGACTCTTACAAAACAAGACGAAATTTGAGAAGGATAAAATTATAAACTTATATGTCTGAAATGTTTATAATTTTATCCTTCTTTATATTTAATCGAACTTTCTTACAAATTTTTTACCCGTTTTTCTTGTTCTAAAATCGAATTGGGTGATATCAAACAGGGCTAAGCCAAGCCAGGAAAACATCGCCGAGAAAACGTCAACTAGTGAAAATTAAATGTGAACAACGTAACAGGACAACATCAACACCATCACTTACATCCATAGAACTGGAAAAACGTATCCTGATCCATGAAGCCCACGCGAATGGTGAGCGGGATGCGAGAACTAGGGTCGCGAGGCGGCGGCTTCTTCAGCTTGGCTCTTCTAAGGCCATTGGAAGTCGAGATGATCGGAGTGTCTCCTGCAGAAGGCGACTTTGCTCTTGTTCGTGTGGAGAGTGCTCTAGAAGAGTAACCTTTAGCGCAAGTGAATGTTGCTATAGGAAGACTGATGGTAGACTTCCCGGGTGTCGGTGTAGGTGGACATCTTGTGGAGGGAAAGCTGGAGGACCTAGAGGGTGGAGACCATACTTCTTCTAACTGGTTCAAAGCCTGCATGTCGACTACGGCCAACCAAACCAACACAAGGCTAACACCGTTTAGCATTGGTTCTAACAACTGTACGGTCCAGCTGAAGTATTTTTAGCCGCCTCCCTCTGCGCTTGTTAGCTATACTAGACAATATTTACCAGACTTGATGGACGAGACTTTTACTCCCAACAAACAGGCCATCACCAAGTATTATGTAAGTGGTAGTCTTATTTGTATTTGTTCTTAAGACACCGCTCGTCTAGATATGGGCGAATGTGGTTTTCCAAGGCTGTGATGAAAGTAGATGAGCTAATGTAGTCATTGTTACAAACTAAGGCCGACCATTCCTTATAAAATGTCATTAATTAATAGCCCAATGAAAAATGAACAGCCGGTGGTTATCAGCTGATCCCTCTCAACATTTGTTGTTACTAAGAAACAAAGTATAAAAAATGTGTTAAATGATTCTTTGTATTTTTCATCGATTATCAAATCCAATAGTCTGTCACCCTGATCATGCTTAGAGAGCTTATCAATCGATAGTGTTTTCGATATTAGTAATTTTATTTTCGACAACTGCAATCTCTGTTCCTTCTTGTGTCAAGAGAAACTTTATTTTGCAATTTTGTTCAAAATCATTTGAATATATTAGGGACACATTTTTGACAGTCATAAAAAAGTTTTACGAATAATATTAAATATAGTAATAATAAATAAATAAAAATATAGCATTTATAATTATTTGAATTTTTAATGAATAATTAGAACTTTTTGTCATGGACGTTTGGATAATCTGTATCAATCTTTTAAATAACAATTATATAAAAACAATATTCAAGAAAATTGAACTATTTATAATACTGTTGATGTATTTATGATTTACTTTTGGAATGATTAGGTTTTAAAACTATATTAATTAGTTAAAAAAAGTGTTAACTGTTTTAAACTTACCGTAAATATGAAGTTACAGACAAATTTAAAATGTTTAATGTAAATTTAATTAAAATTTGTATTTAATGTGTGTCGAGTTGTTTTTCTCCAGTTTGACATGGAGGGGGGGGGGCAAGAGCAGCAACCATCGATATATAGTAGTAGTGTAAATCAATGGCCGCCACTTGTCAGTCGCTTTCTTTGTTCCTTCCAAATCATCAAGCATAAAAGTATAGTAATTATTACTACATATATACAAACATGTACATTAGTGTAAACAATTTATAACTGCCATTGAGGCGTTCACTGCGACCATAAATAGCTAGCTAGCTCTCTTATTTTTTTTTCGCAGGCCCAACACAAGTTTCAGTAACTAGAAACAATAAATCACACAAATCACCTTTGTGGTTAAGCGTTTCTTAGTTTAAAGGTAGCAAATATAGGGATACTTGCTTCCTTTAATTCATTGATATTAATTATAAACGCATATAATCAATGGTAATAATGTCGCATATAATCAATGGTAATAATGTCGCATATAATCAATGGTAATAATGTCGCATATAATCAATGGTAATAATGTCGCATATAATCAATGTTAATAACGAGACAGTGTTAACAATGAGATGCCTGCAATATGAATGAGTGCAGCCTGCATTACCTATATGTATGTACTTCAGCGTCATGAGTAATGAAGGAGCTAACTGTATTAACAAATGAAAGGGCTCGACGTTACAACACAATTAAAAGTAAGTTATTATTTTGGTTTTTTTTTTCAATAAATAATTTAAATTTACGTTACTGGAGTGTTGAGACCTTTCATGCATTAAAACTATAAAAAGAGCTCTACTCTTCTTTCTGGATATTATAATAACACTGTACGTTTTGTTATAAAATAAAAATATATTACTTTATAGTTTTATACATTTATAAATGTATATTTAGTATTCAGGTCTCTAAATACTTTTTTCATTAAGACCAACTCAATGGATTAAGAAAAAAATTTCCAACTGGGCTTACAAATATGTATGATTATTTCTTCACACCTGTATACTTTTGTTTTGTCCTACTCCACTTCCTCCAGAAAAAAACTTTTGAAGTTTATTAAGCAGTGGTTCGCTATGACTTTGGCACTTTTTTAGATGGGTAAAAAATGTTGAAATGTGATATTTTTTTAGCTCAAACGACAGTAGTAAGGTGGTATGGGACAAGTGTTGAAAATGACCTTCTTGTGGTGTGACTGTGGCTTAATTTGTTTTTAATTACTCTTTTATTGAATGAATTAATGAATTTATTTTTTTAATTTATATAATGTAAAATTAATAAATACTGTAATAATAAGAGTAATAAAATATCCACCTTTCCAACAAAAGACACCTGACACCTAATAAGAAATTTGGCATATGATATACAGCTCTGATCTGCAGTAAAGTGTAGCTAAGTTTGAAGGCTGTAAATATGTGATGTTGCTCATTTACGTTGTTTCCTCTGTGGCCGTTGTGCCATTTTCCTTTCGACAAATCCATAAATAATTGAGTAATCATTTTAATCTCTCGTAGTAATTTTCTTTGGTTAAATATGCATTAAAAATATTGTTTATCTTCTATATTTAAAATTATATCCCAAGTGTCCTAATATGTCAAAAATATTTATACATTAAAAGTTAGTATTGTAAGTAGAATTTATTATGAATGAACAAAAAGCGCTACGATAGATATTTCTCACTTATAGTCGGATCTTCAGAGAATCAGAACAAGCCTAATGCAAAGAGAAGACAGAACCAGAGGTCGCATCCAATAGTGCGCTTAATGTGTGTCGAGTTAGAGGATGGAGTAGTTAGTTCTCCATTTTGCCCGGTAGATGGAAGGACCAGCACCTTGTCAGTCCCTTCCTTATCCCCCTCCCACATCCTCAATGATAAACGTAGTTATTATTCCTATAGATGTATAAAGATGTACATTAGTTGTAATTTATTTGTAGGTGCTACTAAGGCGTTCGCTGCGGCCATAGGACAGCGAAATCTGTTTCTTTTTTCTCTATTCCTAATGTCAATTAATTTATCTGTGTAACACTTGTTTTAGTCGCTATTCACGGTAATGCGTGAGTACATATTTTTACGTAACTTATATTCTTTATTCTATGCGTGAAAATACATGAGAAGTTGAAGACTCTTCGGATCCACATAATTAATTTTCAGACTCACGGACTTCAGTTTTGTTTTATATGTAATAGTTTATATTATATGATATTATGCTAATTAAAAAACAATTTATTTATGACATGATATTAGGAAGAAAGATTTCAGGATAGAAATATTTAGGCTAAAGAAAAAAAGGATATTTTTTGTATAGGGGTTTTTCACTTTTTACAGGGAATCCAGTATAATTATTTCGGGTAAACTTTTTATTTATTCTATAACCATGAGAATGCAAGTCTATTTCTTTGAACTTTTTATTGGACCACGTTTTCTAAAATCGTAAAGTCTTGTTTTGCTCTGTGGTATTTTTTATTTTCATTAATCCTCATCCATGATATTAGCCTCACATTATATCGTTCCAAAAATAAATAACAGAAAATGATATTACGAAAGATTTGTGTTTTCCCTCAGTTAATAAGTGTAAAGAAAAATAAAACGTATAAGACATTGAAATAGTTGGATTATTTAGTAGTATTTAGTAGTATTAGTAGTATTAAATATTTGTATTACATCTCTAGTACTACATCTAGAGATGTAATACAAATATTTAATTCTGATTTGTCGAATAACTTTAAATAATCAAAGGATATATTGCAAGACATTATCATAATATATTTATTTTATTCATTTTAGAAAACCACTTAAAGAATAACACATTCTCAATTACATTCAACACTAATATTATTAAAGTTTATTATTACCGTATATACTTCATATATACATTTACTTGTATAATCTTTCTTTGTTTGCAATCCCAACCATCAGGAAATATTGTTTTTTCTATTAAATTAATTATATAACATCAATATTTACATTTTTAACTAAAATTACTAAGAAATATTTACGTAAAACAAATTACATATAACAATGTTATTTACCACAAACTCATTAAATAAATTAAAAAACACAAAACATATTAAATTTTAAACATTTAAATATTTTAATATTAAAACTACCTAATTGAAATCACCTTAGGTTGTATGTAAGTTCCGACCACTCCTACCTGAAGCCTTGATTATATATACTCATACAATAGATATCCCATTAATAGGAATAGTTTTGCCAGTAATTTGGTTAGTTAGTGAGGCCCTCAACTACAACATGTTTAAACTGCATTACATTTACATGGGACTACACTAGCGCTCCACAATGGCCACAAAAACAGCTGATATTTCGAGACTCAAAATTTAACATAGGATGGTAAATCTATTTGACTATAAAATCAATGCCTGAAGGCATCGGCAGTGTTTATACAGTACAGGTAGAACATTGGGAAATAATAATTTAAAATATATTACATATATACATCTATAAAGCAATAGCTTGAAAATTACATAGCAATAATTTTGCACCCTATTCAAATTGGGCAATTTACTTTTGGAAGTAAAAAATGTGTAAAACTAAGTTTTTAGCCTCCTAAAACATTAATCTGAAATGTTATAACTAGTTTTCTTATTACTTTCCTACACTTTTTCCTTTGAAATTGTTTGATATAAAAACATCGAACAGTTGAATCTAATGCTATCGGAGTATCGACGTATCGCTGATTACATCGATGTTGTCGTCTCACAGTTTACCCGTCAGCTGTTTTATTTCCCAGCTGTTTTAATAGGACCAACACCAGCAATGAGAAACAAAATTACTTTATTTTGTTTTATTATCACATAAGGGAAAACAATTGAACTTTTTTTAAAAGTTAAAAGTAAACAAATTCACATGTTTGGTTCATACAAATATCCAGTTAATGTCATGGCAGCAAAATTTATTAGTTAAATTTAACAATATTCGTCTTAGTAGCAATGGGAAGTTTTCTGTTTGAATGTTGGATAACCTGTGTCGCGCATCACTGCCGGTCTCCCAGCGCCAGATGTCTGGATTCAAAACAAAATGCAGTGTGTGTTCGGTCGCGATGAGTGTCTGTAGAGGGTAGCAGAAGTTAGGGGTTGATGTTATGTATTTCGCTGGTGGACTGTGTTATGTATGTTAATCATAAGTGCTATTTTAAATAGTTATTAAATTGTGTTTTTGATGCTTTTTCTTTTTAATTTTGTTTGTTTATGTTCGTGTCATAACCTGTATTAAATAATAGTGCTAGTTGAATATCAATCTCCTGAACTAATTTGAATATAGTACTAAATCAGTGCTTCAGTTGTATACGTCCATGGTGGTATTACTGGTGCCGAAATTATTTTTCCTAAGTCTAACCTAGAAAGATCAAAATGACAACCAATTCTGAAAAGGAGCAAACTTCAAAGTTTGAACTATCAAGAGAAGTGTCTAGTCACTACTTCAAGAGTTCTTTCGCTAGGTCCATGTTCAGTAATTCCAATCAGAGCAAATCGTTGGACTTTGTTTACTTTGATAACAACACAATAGATGAAGAGAACGAAAATGATACCAAGACACCTACAGATGACTTCAGCGTTGGAGTAAATAAGTGTTACACCAGTCCAATGAAACGGGGATACTCAACTAAACAATTTGATCACAAATACGAACCGGAGTTTTTGAAAACCACTACGGGGAAAAATCAAAACAACAATGCAATCACATTTTGGAAACGCAAGCAGGTAAACTTAATTTTACTGGATTCATTTCCTTGGTGAATTCTGTTTTAATTGGACATATAGAGCCAATCCAAACCAGGCCTACCATCTCATTACTGCATGTATTTTGTTTATTTGTTAAAAGTAAGGTCTACAGAACTAGAATCACGATACATTTTAATAAAGAGTTTTCTTTAATTTTGTGATCCAATCAAAGCAGTAAATACTGTCCATAAAAAAGAGTTTTTGTAGGTAGATATTCCTCAGCTCTAAACAATATTTGGTAATTATGCACTTTCTTGCCACCTCTGAAAATACGATTTCATGTTAATAAAGTTGTGAAAAATGAGTATACTTATCTCTTGAGGAGTTTGATTTCATCCGCGGAAAACTCGTTTTTTACCGAAAAATCGAAAAACTAGATTTTTATATAATAATGAAAAAAACAAAATTTTTAAAAATGGTTATTTTTCGACAATTTTTTCCATTTCTCGTGTTTTTTTTATGCTGAACACAAATATATAACTGGCTTTGTAGTAAAATTATTTTTTCAGCTCGAAAAATGCATTTTTTGCTGACAACCAAACATAACCTAACTTATCCTAATTGTCTATTTTCTCAACAAAAATTCGTAATTTGCGTTAAATTCGGGCGTTTGGCCTCCGTGACGGCCTGCCGGCCGTCACTCCGGCGGGAATATAGGTGAATTCGGTTTTTGTGATTAATAGTTGTTGTATATAATGATCGTGTAATGGCCGCTAATCGCGATCCGCCGCGACAGTAGTTTTTCCGTTATTTCTCGAGAAATATTTGTTATAGACCAAAATAGTTTTGAATTTTGTTTTCAGCGCAAAAAACACATCAAAATAAAAAAAATATGATTAAAATACCATTTAAATTAACGGAAATATGACAAAAATACTAAAAGTTGTGACATTGGTTTTTTCGAATTTTTCGGTAAAATACGTTATTTCCGCGGAATAAAAAGCATATCTCGTGAAAATACAGCCAATTCTAGACCCATTTCAAGCAAAATGTTCCAAATTTGTTTGGTGGCAAGAAAGTGCATAATTACCCAATATTTTAGTGAAAAAGTGAATATTAATTTAAATTGTTAATCTTTGTAGATCATTAAATAAGGCATAGGTTATACACTCTTTTAGAGGTAATCCTTTAACTTTTTTAGAATGTATATTTCATTATAGAACAACTTATTAGGTACTGTCCAGTGAAGGTAAATTGTCAGTTTTTGATGAAAGCAGGAATGTGTCACAATCGCTATCTAGACACAAATCATGTGTGATCAAGTATAACATTAGTTATTTTAATACTGTACATAATTTTTGCATTACCATATTCAAATCACTTTTAATTTTAAATTGGGACAATATATTGATGTCAAAGTGGTAATAACCCTAATACAATGACAGTAATAATCAAAATATGCTATTACTTTAAGATCATTGTGTTATCATATGTTTGGTGGTAATCATTGTGCGGATGTTGTGTGGGGGAGATAACTGAGCATCAGGCTTGTCAATTAGCTGAAAATCAGACCAGCACTACGTGGTTCGGATTCCATGTAAAGCTGTAGGTAGGTCCCTTAGTTGCCCTGGCTGTTGGGCTATTAATAAATTGCCCTTTCTGAGGAACAGTTGAACTAAGTTAGTAACCAGACTACACTCATCCTACACTCATAATTAACCATTCATATTCACCTTAAAATACGCACAACGTTGTGTCGGCGTCTCATATGTAAGAATAAGATCTGTTTATCTATATTTATAAAAGAGGATGTTTGTATATATATATATATATGTTTGAAGTTTATGCGCTGCCAAACCATCCAACCGATCGCCATGAAACTTTAGGATGTTGTCCGTATACTCCTGAGATGGTTTCTGTGAAGTTTGATGCAGATCCGTCCACACGGTCCCACCCCACGGGCTCCTAAAGATCCCATGTTATTCAAATGGAGAATCTGAATTGTTTACAAAAAACATATGACTGTGTGGTTTAATATAGTTTCACATGCCATAAGCAGATTGAAGTTCTCACAACAACAGTACTGTATATGTTTTGATTTATTGTAGTTCTACATTTCACCTTGAGAGTGTAGCACACACTACTTTTACTTGATCAGGTGATCTGTATATGGTGTTACCCTTTTTTCCTCGGTAATTAAAACATGTGGTGAAACGTGAAAATAAAAAATAAATAATTATTTATTTGTTTTGCAGTTTACTTTTTATGACATGCCTCCTAAAAAATCTAATATTGGTAGAATAAGCAAAAATGCTCGAATTCTTTCAGCTATTAGGTTCTAAATCAAACTCAATATTATGACCGGCGAAGCGGGCGGGTACAGCTAGTAAATAAATAAAGCTTGTAACTCTTATTTTGAAAGGGTTGTAAATAATATTGATAAGGATTTGTTATTTTGATAGGATCTACTGAATGTGGTATTATTTATTTGTTTGGCAGAGCTAGGTTAAAGCAATAATTTGAAAAGTTATTGTAGTAGGCCCTACTTTCAACACAATAGACAGCTGTTGAACATTGACCTTATAAAGAGAGTTGTTGTTTCAGGACTATACTAGGGGCTTCACCCCTCCAGCTGTCTTCCTCATTCTAAATAGTTCCTCATTCTAAATGGCATCTGCTGTAGGAAGGGAAACTTAATCTTTATGTCAATAGGCCCTACAGCTAAATTTATTATTTTTTTTTTTTTTATATAAAAAGAAATAAGAAAACATTAGGCCAACTCTTCCATCCAATCAGATAACTTGCAACTTTTCAGAAATGATGAGTTAGTTATTTCACACAAATTTTAATTTGACATTAATGTTTCATGGAAATAATTAAAGCCTAGATACATTTAGTTTTGCACTGGATTGAGTTGGTATTAACATTTTTCTAGAGATTTAAAATGATTTTATTACTCATCTTAGATTCTTTTTTGCCAGCTAATCATTACTGTAGCCTACAGTTTATATTAGCCAATAGGTATATATTTTTGCACATCACAGTGATTGCAACTTGAATTAGTTTGCCCATAGACTATATGTAGTCATTTTGCAAGTTGACAACATTTACCAACAATCAAGATCTAACTCCCTTCAGTAATCAACTTGTTGGCCTTTATCTCTTGCTGTGACTGTACAGTCAAACTTTACTTTCATAGCATCCAAGTTATGTTTTCTCTCTTCAACCTTACACCAATAATCAAACAATAAAATCCAATAACTTAACTTTCCTCTATATTATTTTGTTCCATGATAAATCATTGTTTGATTTACTGCACCCTGGTTTTATGTTTTATTAGGCTAAAATTAATGAATATCCCTTTTTAAAGACTAATGAATCTAAGTAATTAATAATGGCTACACTTATCTTACTCATTTGTAATCCATTTACACTCATATAGCCTATAGACAAACCTTCCATGTTGATAAGTGTATGTTACTTTTATGTTTAAAATAAATGAAACCAATACATTCAGATATTGTTTGTATTCTCTGTATGCTCTATTTAACAGAATGTCCGTAGATACTTGTCCAACATACATATTTTTCTATACTCTGTCCTATTATCTATCCTTGAACCTTAGTTATTACTAGTGGAAACAAGGAGAGACTTAGCCAGTTAGGATCCATTTTGTGGCTAATGGAACAATGTTATATGATTATAAATTTTAATGACCGCCACGTTTATTTATTTAATTTTTTTTTATTTTTAAAGACTACGGTACTGCTTTGCAATAAGGGATTATATAGGACTATCTTGTGTAAAATTATTTGTGCTATATAATCCCCATCGCAAAATGGAGAGAATAGTCCATGGATCAAGGCTTGAGAACTATTCTCTCATAATGTTGTGACTTTCGATCCTTCACCCAAATTTCACTAAGTTTGAGGTCTCATGGAACTGTAGGGCCTTCCTGCATTGTATACAGTTTTTGATTTTTGAAATCTGTATAAAATTGAAGTTTTAATTAGGCTGCAGTCTTAGTCATAAGTGAAATTGAGTTTTAAGCACTGTGGTGTAGTGATGTAACCCAGCTACTCGAGGGCTTTGTATTCTTCCTATGTAAACAAAAAATTGGTATCAGCAAGGACATTACTGGAGAATAGGGTGTTCATGTTGGTTAGTGGCTCAGGATTTAGACGTTTTCCAAGGGGAGTGAAATAAGTATTATATTTTTCAGTTATAAGAAAATACTACAGATCAATATTACAGGGCTCTAAGTCCCATGGTTGCCATGGCTACTGGGCTTATGATATATGGCCTTCTTATGGAGCAGTTGACCTTGGTCAGTAACAGTAACTACATTTGTTGAACTGCATTATCACTCATTTATATTAGCATATCTTGACAATCAACATATTATTGATAAATAAATATCCAGGTAAAATCACTTACGGACATAAACTCTTGGTATATCTTATTTTGGTATATATTACATAAAGACTTATCTTGACATAAACGCTTAGTCGAAAGACTTTTTGAGGAAAAGGTAGTGTTCGGAGATTTTAGTTACTGTCACTCAGTTTTGTTGCTACTGTACACCTTTCACTAGTGCGTTCTTTTGCACCAACCATTTGTTCCTTGTCTTCCTGTTATTATAAGATGGTGTAGCACAGCATCATAGTATATAAAATGACCTCAGTGCAGGCTTTGTGGCAGGCACACCTGGAGGTAGACCTGAAAGTAACACTGTAAACTGCTTGTGTATCAGTTTGAGTTGCCCAAATCAAAGAACAAGCGCAAATTAGAATAATACTTAAGAATCAGTTAGTAGGTTATAATTATTCAAAATTCAGCACAGTTATCTGTAATTCAGCACAGTTATCTGTAATTATATTTTTATGTTATATTTAAATTCAACGTATGAAATGAAATTATATACTTTGGACAAATTGAAGAAAGATGTTTTTGAACTTTGAAGTAATTAGAGATTTTTCTAACATTAAAGTAGAGAAATTCTGCAGAATATGTCTACAATATATCTGTACTCAAGATAGTTCATCTTAGATACTGTACTGCAAAATACTGTTAAAACAAGTATTACTCCGAAACAGAGGAAAAGAGTAGAGCATTGACTGTTCAATTCCCTTGTTGACTCCCCTACTCATTTCACTGAACACTCAGAAACACAGATAGATTACATGGCCACAAACTATCCAACTATTGAACACCTAACTGCAAATATACACTTAGGTATGTCTCACCACACAGCTCAGATAACGTCACTCCCCAGTAAATTGGGAGTAACGAAACCCAAAAACCAGACTGTTAGGAAACGTTTGTTTTCAAAAGAAAATAAGATAAACTTTAGGCTAGATTTAGCTTCCTTAGATTGGACCACAATCTTACACAATCACCAATCTCAGAATATTGATGCTTGTTTTAAAGATTTTCTTCAAGCTTTAAATGGAGTTTTCGAAAAGAATTTCCCATTGTGTACTGTAAGAGTACAAAAAAACCTGACTAAAACTTGGTTAACTCCAGGGATTAAAATATCTCTGGCCAAAAAACGAGAAATGAGCAAAGTGGTGAAACAGTCCTATAATATTGTATTTACTGATTATTTTAGAAAGTACTGTATAGTTTTAAAAAAGGTAATCAAAGCCGCAAAGAAGACCTGTAATGACCGTAAAGTAGCTGGGGCTGAAAACAAACAGAAAGTTACATGGGAAATTGTAAAAAGTGAATGTGGGAAACAGGTAATAAAACATGTAATTGATGAAGTAGTAGTAAATGGGCAAAAGGTTTCAAATAAGCAAGACATTGAGCTAGCTTTCAATAGGTTTTTCCTCAATGAACCCATATCCTTAGCACCACCCGTTTCTCACCAAGCTGCAATGGGAAGGCTCGTTCACTCCAAAACTCCTGTTACAGCCTCCATGTTCCTCTCCCCAACTACTGCTGAAGAAGTCTCTCAAACAATTATGTCCTTGAAAACCAAAAGATCAGCGGGTTGGGATGAATTGTCATCAGATGTACTGAAGGTGTGCTGTCGTGAGATCTCTGATCCCTTGGCTTTCTTAATTAATCTGTCTTTCTCTACTGGCTGCTTCCCTGAAAAACTCAAATACACCATTGTTAAGCCTGTCCACAAAAAACAGGATCGTCTTCAGATACAGAATTACCGCCCAATCTCTCTGGTATCAGTGTTGTCTAAGGTCTTTGAGAAGATTTTTCTCTTGCGACTTTCGGCCTTTCTTAATAGATGGAAAGTATTAGACGACTCACAACACGGCTTTCTCCCTGGGAAGTCCACGGAGTCAGCTCTGTTTGATTTTACCAACGAGGTCCTCGAGGCTTTGGATGGGTTGCAGAAGACTATTGGCGTCTTCTGTGACCTATCCAAGGCCTTTGACTGTGTCGATCATGCCCTTTTGATTGAAAAACTGAGTTATTATGGAGTACGAGGGGTCCCGTTGCATTGGATCCAATCCTTTCTGAAAGGTCGAAAGCAGAGGGTGAGCATTACACACTCAGAGGGGCTATCATCTGGCTCAGAATGGCTTGAGACTAAGGTAGGGGTCCCACAAGGTTGTATTCTCTCGCCGGTTATGTTCCTGTTGTACATTAATGACCTGAGTTGTAAGAACAGGCAGTCAAAACTGTGCAAGTACGCAGATGACATTTCCATCTTGGTTTCAGGTGGGTCAAAAGATTGTGTTCTGTCAAATTTAGCTAGCACATTGACAGAGTGTTGTTGTTGGTTTGAAGCAAACGGCCTTCTGCTAAACGCTACCAAGACCACTGCCATGAATTTCCGATTGTCTTCCCGCTCTGAGCAAGTAGTTTGTGAAATACCTCTAACTTCAGGCTCAAAACTTTCTATCTGCTCAGACACTAATTTTCTTGGAGTCGTTATAGACGAGACCCTATCATGGAAAACTCACATTCAGCAACTGCTAAAGAAATTGAGTTCTGCATCTTATGCAATAAACATCCTCAAAGGTACGTGCAGTTTTGAAGTCCTGATTGATGTCTATAGAGGATATTTCGAAAGCTTAGTGCGTTATGGAATTGCTTTTTGGGGCAGTTCACAAATGGTAGATAAGGTCTTCAAGTCTCAAAAGAACTTCATCAGACGAATGTTCGGCTTGAGACGATCGCACCCATGTAGAGGGCTCTTCACGCAAAGTTGTATCCTTACTGTCCCTTCTATTTATATTCAATCTGTTCTCTCGTTAACTTTTAAAAACCTAAATTCCTTGACCAAACCAAACAATCAAACCCGATCCGAAAACCTTTTATTTTACCCTATCCACAAAACCACAAAACTTGAAAAGGGAGCACTCTATATGGGAGTCAGGCTTTTTAACCATCTGCCAATAAAAATAAAACAGTGCAATAGCTTTAAACAATTTAAAAAAATGCTCAGAAAATACTTAGTGGAACATTCTTTTTATTCTGTAAAAGAATATTTGGAACTTTGCTCAGATTAAATTTTTTATTAATTGTTTAAACTTTATTAACTCTATTAGCTTTGAGATTGTTATATAGCTCTATTTGTTGATTATTTTAAGTTAGTATTAGTATTTGACAATGCATCATATTTGTAACAAGGGTTTACTGTTGTGTACAAATGAATATGTTAATAAAGAATGATGATGATGATGATGTTCTGTACAGCGTACATGTAGAGGACAAGCATATAGAATTTTTCAGTAATTTTGACATCTGAACTTTTATAAGACGTGTATTATTTAGGATTTATAAACTTATTTTGATGTCAGAAGTTAGAAAAATGTGAGATGTAGTAAATAAAAAAAAAACAACGTAGCAGGGTATTTATTTTTATCTGACAAGGATATAAACTGTTTCAATATCATAAAAAAGCATGAAAGTAGAACAGTAACATAATACAATAATTGATTTTATGCAACAATGAGCTCAGAAAGCATTATAAAACTACACCAATAAGTAAAATTGATCACAAAGCAAGGTTGGTTCACTTCTTGACTAACAATCTTCACCTTGAGTATCTCCAACATGACAATGATCAATTTATTTAAATTGTCTATGGTTTTTATATTTTGTCGTATGACAAAGATTTTTCAGGGAACTCTTTTCCAATCCTGGATGCCACACATACAGCAAATATGTTGCCCCTCATTTGATAACTCGTAATAATTTATTTTATTATCGATGGATATCTACACATTAGTTTCATGTTTTATCAAACATTAAAGGGCAATGAGGGAAACATAAGAGTGAGCAGTTGCGTCACATGCTGCAAGAGTCCGTGATCGATAACAATTACATATGTACCGTATATATATATTTTTACATTTTTTAAAACATATAATTCACCAAACTATAACTATTCCAAATTATTTTTCACAAAATTATGTTATGTTTGTTTTAGATATAAATAGCCTGACGTATGTTTTATCTATTGCTTCAAATTTATATTAGGCCTATTTAATTTAATACCATCACTCTGCAGTTGCCATTAATTTTTTGTCATAAATTTTGTATTTTTGATAATGTCCAATCGTTATGAGGCACACAAATATTAAACTAATAAATATCAATATAGGCTGTTTTGAAAAATATCAAAATGTTTTATGTCTATATTTACGATTTAAATGTATTAAGCAGGTAAAGAAAATCATATTTTGTAAATACTTGTACAAATAATTAATTTCACCATTACTTAAAAATTAATTCTCAATAACTGAACAAATTAAAAGATACCATTCTTGAACACAAACAAATAAACACCTATTTCAAAGTAATTTCAATAGTAAAATTAATGGACCCGTTGGTCAAAAAACAAAATGGATGAATATTTGTGGAACCGGTTTGTTTCAAAACAAGCATATAAAAAGATTTTTCAATATTAGGAGGAATATAGGAAATAAGAAAGAAAAAAATTGGTCAATGTCATGGACTCTTAAATATATCCTAGATTTAAATAACTTAGGAAACTCTTGATGTGTCACGAAGAAATGTTGGTCAAATGAAATGTTTGCACAAATTAATCAAAACATTAAGGTTTACATGGTTAATTTTATGGTGGAAATATTTTGTTCTCTAAATGTATTAAATTTACTATCGTTTGTGAAAAAATAAATGAATATAAAATATTTCGTTCTTTTTATCTAAATAGTTTGAAATATGTTTGTTTCCTCTATTTCATTACTATTCAGTATTTTCTCAATAAAATTGGATGTTATAAGTTTTGGTTCTGTGTTTTTTTGCATATTAATGTTATAGCCTGGGGTTGTCTGGAAAGATATATGAAAGCTCTGCCTATGTGGATTTATAATACATATTGCATAAATAAAGTAATGGCACAGTAGAAAATATTGTAAAATATTACCCGGCTATGCACAAACACTCATATAATATTATTTTATTTTCGTATTGTAAAAGGAAGTCCCTCACTTGATTGCATTCTCTGCAGTAGACAATAGGTATATTAAATGGTTTATCGGGAAGAAATATTATTGTTCAATTGCATCGAATTTGGGAGGAAAGGAAAGATTTAAAAGCAACCAGCTTTCTATATCACTTCTTATTGTGATTATTGCAGACAAGTTCTACAGAACTTTTTATTGATGCCGCATCATTAAAGGAAATTAACATTATTATGGAGACAGGAAGTGGAGCGAGAGACGGCCAAGATACTGCTAATGTCTGTGATTTCCTGGTAAATAGGGATAAATGCTGTCACCGTGCGGAATGTTGGCACTACTTTCTCACGTGGAAATCGAGCCTGCTAAGTGAACTGCTGAGGCGAAAGGGTGATATACCTTGGCAATTTTACGCCTGATTTCCTTCTCTTAGGCCACACGGTGTCGAAGAAATGTTTCTTGTTAATTATTAATTGAGCTCTACTTTTTGTGATTGGAACAAATACTTAGAATACATGTGCATGATAATACACGATAAAAATATGTGAAACTGAACCGTATGTTATTTATTTAATGATCGTATCGGTGTAGTCAGTCAGGGCTATTGTGAAACACTTGGCTAGTATGATACACGAAAAAACCTCTTTCCCAATTATTTAGATTTGTTAAAAAAATGCATGTGATAGTCTATTTTATGTTGATTTGACCACCATATAGTATTTAAAGCATCACACAAATTACAAATTCAAAAAAAGTAAAACCATATCAATATTTTTTTTTGAATAAAGGGCACCTTTATTTTATTATTTGTATTAGCAGTCAAAGCTTTTTGTCTCCAGGATTTATTTTTAAACCTAGACAAACGGGAGCCGGTTTGTTGGGTTTATAGTTAAATTTACTTTTGTTTTACATTTAAGTGAATTTCATAATATAATCCAGTTGATGGAACAACGCCCTAAAACTTTACGGGGCTATTGTGATACAAGTTTTAACTCTTTAAATCTTGTTAATAATCCTCATAGTAATTTTTTGGTGTGTTGAAACAAGAATGTATCGAACTAGTTTAATATAAAACTCCAATGTTTAAAGAAAACATTAAAAAAGATACTTTTGTGTTAGTTGACTCAAGAGAGTCTAACCACTTCAAATTGTTTGCCAAGTAGACGGAATTGATGAGGACGACGGTGAAATTATCGTTAAGGGTTACGAATTATTAACATGGAGGCAACATAGTTTGCATTTGAAGGAAATTACTGTTTAGACATCGACTTTATGGACATTCAGGCTGTTTTACTCCAAACGCCTTTTATAAGAATAGGAAAATTACTTACAAGTTTCCTGGTCGAGTTAATGTTCTAAAATGTCATTAAACAGATCATTGTATAGTATTATACAAAGATCTTTTTGTATCACTTTGTATAAAGGGATTGTTAACATATTTTTATCTTTTCATTTCAACCAGCTACTCAACCTTTGTACATAATTGCAACAAGTTAACATCAATAGCTTTTTCGGGGGTTTGAGGTTAGTTAGTTTAGTAAAAATGCTGTAACTCAAGTTCTAGTGAAGATAGAAACATTTTTTTAAATATCGGATGATTTAATAGCCCCTGGGCTGTCTCCCTGTAGCCCCATCCATTCTCTACTGTTGATAGAAACCTGAATAATGCAGCGTACCACAATAGCCCCAAGCCTGTATCACAATATAGCCCCATTTTCTGGGGCTAACGTGATAAACAGTTTTTTATTTTTTCCTCCTTAATTTGGTTGCTAAATTACAACAAATTAATGTAAAAAATAAAGCGTTCAAAAATACATAGTATAGTGTTTTTTACTTATCTTTCTTTACCTTTAAAGGTTTAAGAGATGCAAAAGTTTATTTTTTTTTATCATATTAGCCCCGATATGAATAATTAATTAAAAAGTAATGGCACAGAATATAGACAGATATTCTGTAATAATGGTCTCCTGGGAATTTGGACTCTAAGATAGAATGCAGGCACATTGACCCCGGTGTCTGGTACTACTACAACAATGCTGAAAGTATGACATACTGCTCAAGACAGTACAGACAAAAACAAGACTACTAACACGATCCAATATAACTGTACATAACATCTAGTCAGATTACGGAATTGCGCAGTTTATTGACACATCTGATATATAGGCTGTTGCCAGCATTTAGGAAGCTTGCCAAGAGCAGAACGGCCTAATGGTGGATGATCTCATCCGTGCACTGCTGTTCAAACAGTCGACACACGATGTAGCGGAAGTCAGGAACTGGCTGGATGGGTGGTACAGTTCTATAATATCTCGTTCGACAAGTCTGGGCAGATCACCCAATGCCCTTTCTATGCTTATGTATTTGTACATGTTTTCGATGCAACTTTATGTGTTATTTTATTACTTTGCTTTTGTAGTTTACTTGTGATTCATTTTAAAGTCTTTTGTATTGTATGCTCCCAGGACTATAGTATAATGATTATTTTCATACTTTCACACACACGAATTCATTGCCTTTAAAGATCATGTTTGCTGAAAATTTATTGTTGACTAAAATCTCGTATTACACGATAATACAATTCATTATTTATTCTATGCAGATTCAAAAATGTTAGTACATAATTTAAAATTGAATAAATAGAATAACTTACGACTGTTGGTTGATGAACGGCTGTAACTTGAGACATTGCTGTTAAATGTATATGGTACAGACATGATCTATAAACATAATGCAGTGCAAGATAATTTTTCGTATAATTTCTTGGGATACATATAAAGTAATTCGATTCATGTAAGAAGGCAGTCCCAACAAATTACTTGAATAATTTCTTACAATTCATGTACGAGATAATTTAACTTGTTTTGTAAGCAGCCAGCTCTACGTATTACACTTTTATCGAGTAGGTTTGCTTTTACAAATTGCAATCTCCTATACAGAGCGTATATCATTTTCCTACATGTATACTTTTCTGTTAGAAACCCCTGTGTCTTCCTCTGAGGTAGTCCTCTCAACCCTCATCTTCTGTAAGAAGGTGGTCCTCTCAACCCTCGTCTTCTGTAAGGAGGTGGTCCTCTCAACTCTCATCTTCTGTAAGGAGGTGGCCCTCTCAACCCTCAATCTTCTGTAAGGTGGTGGTCCTCTCAACCCTCATCTTGTGTAAGGAGGTGGTCCTCTCAACCCTCCACCTTCTGTTAGGAGGTGTCCTTATCAACCCTCTATCTTCTGTAAGGAAGTAGTCCTCTCAACCCTCCACCTTCTGTTAGGAGGTGTCCTTATCAACCCTCTATCTTCTGTGAGGAAGTAGTTCTCTCAACCCTCCATCTTCTGTAAGGAGGTGTCATTCTCAACCCTCTATCTTCTTTAAGGAAGTAGTCCTCTCAACCCTCCATCTTCTGTAAGGAGGTGTCATTCTCTACCCCCTATCTTCTGTAAGGAAGTAGTTCTCTCAATCCTCTCTCTTCTGTATGGAAGTGGTCCTCTCAACCCTCATCTTGTGTAAGGAGGTAAGTTCCTTCTACCTACTGCCTTTTATAAGGAGATAGTTCCTTCAACCTACCAGCATTGATTTTATATACTCATATGATATAACCGTAGCTACTTCATATGGAAGGAAGTGGTACCTTCAGCTCATAATTTGTAAGGAGGTAGTCCCTTAAAACTTACCATCTCCTGTAGGCAGATACCGAGTCCTTTTTCTTCAACATGTGACTTTCTTTAAAGAGTTAGGCTCTTCAATGTACGTACCACATATTGTTATGTGGTAGTTACTTGTATACGTAGCCTACTGTTCTCCGTTAGGAGTTACGAACAGTACATTCATGCTACGTAATCTGTAGAGTTAGCCTCTTCATTGTGCGTACCACATATTGTACTTGTAAACCTAGCCTACTGTTCTCCGTTAGGAGTTACGAACAGTACATGCATGCTACGTAATCTGTAAAGAGTTAGCCTCTTCAATGTACGTACCACATATTGTTAGGTGGTAGTTACTTGTACACGTAGCCTACTGTTCTCCGTTAGGAGTTAGGAACAGTACATGCATGCTACGTAATATGTAAAGAGTTAGCCTCTTCAATGTACGTACCACATATTGTTAGGTGGTAGTTACTTGTACACGTAGCCTACTGTTCTCCGTTAGGAGTTACGAACAGTACATGCATGCTACGTAATCTGTAAAGAGTTAGCCTCTTCAATGTACGTACCACATATTGTTAGGTGGTAGTTACTTGTACACGTAGCCTACTGTTCTCCGTTAGTAGCTACGAACAGTACATGCATGCTGCGTAATCTGTAAAGATCAACCAATACATCCTACTCACTTGCGTTTAGTAGTAGTCCGAATATTCTTATAACTTATCTGTTCCATTATTTAAAATTATCTAAGCATCTCTTATGTCCGTCATATAAAAATATCTAAAGTTTAAATAAGGATTCAATTCTAAACGATTAAACATATTTCGTTTAATGTTTTATCGTTTAATGTGACAAGCTTTAAAGGTACACGAAGTACTTTTCAGCCCTTGTAATGTTTTCTTCTCGCACATTGAGGCAAACGATGAATGTTGCAGATGGAAGCTGCAGGGCCAAAAGAGATGACGTCACTGGACGGATCTGTCGACGAACTTACATCTCTCAGAAAGGTAGGATTTGTCTTGGAATGGTTTTGCACTTTCTTTTCATACTAGTGTATTTAGAATAACTGCAGTACACATTTCAAATGGTTTTTTTCTGAACTACTACTTAGAAAGAAGTCATCTCTGAATCTTTAACCAACAAACCAACGTTTCAAAAAGCCTTCATGGCAGACGTGCGTCAGTACAGTTTATTCTCACATTATGTTGCTTCAGTTGTAAAATCACAAAGCTAGTGGATTTTTACCTAATATTTCAAAATTATGGTTTAAATGGCTTAAACCAGAACATAGAGTTGTGGTAACCCTCCGACCCACCCAGACCTACAGTTTTGGTAACCCCCCGACCCATTCAGAACCTACAGTTTTGGTAACCATCCGACCCACCCAGAACCTTCAGTTGTGGTGGCCCTACAACCCACTCAGGACCTAGAGGTTTAATAACCATCTGACCCACCCAGAACCTACAGTTAAATTAAGTGTCCGACCCACCCAGAACCTACAGTTGTAGTTACACTCCGACTCACATAGGACATACAGTTGTGGTAGCCCTCCGACCAAACCAGAGCCTACAGTTACGGTAACCCACCGAACCAACAACCTACAGTTTGTAGTAAGGTGGTGGACGTAGTCCCACAATTATTAAGGTGGTGGACTGCATTTCTGATTCTAATGCGTAACTGCTTCAATATGTTAACCTATTAAGAAAATTTTAATCGACTACGCTGTAATTCAAATTATAAATTGTACTACACATTTTTAACAACTTTTTCGTAAAATTACGAACTACTCTTATCATTACATTTTGCATTAATCATTTTTAACATTTTTATATGCCTTCTTGTAGAAAATCTACAAAGTTATATTTTCTAAGTGAGAGAGAGAAAGAGATACTGCGTGCTACAGCTCTGCAACAGCTTCTTGTTTGGATAAGTAGTTTTGATCGTGATTTATTTATTATAACATTGTTATAATCAGTATTTTGCTTCCATTGAGACCAAGACGTTCTTGTTATAACAATGTGGTTTGGATTAAAATTAATTAAACATGCAATGCATTACATTAATGTGGAGATGGTAGTAATTTTTTACAGGTATATTCATCGAATGAGTTCATTCTTTAGATCTGGGTGACTCTGGACATTAACTTGTTTTTAACAGTAATTATCTTCTCCTTGAAACCGTTGCGACTTTCATCGTTATTTAAGAAGTGTATTTATATTATAGAGGTTGACGGGAACGAGGCGACTTGTAGAGAGTCTTCGGCAGACTTCTTGCACAGGTGTGGGTAGGTTTCTTCAGGAATTCGTTACGGTAGCCAACTGCTCTGGCGGATCGGGTATTGTGACAGTTTCCGCAGAGTCATAGTTCAGCTAGAATAGCGGAGCGAATGGGGCCTCAAATGGAGCATTTACACACGTATATTTATGAATGTAATAAAGTACCCGTACTTATTTATTGGATCGTGGACAAACATGATTGCATCTACTGTAAACGGCAGTAGCAAAGATAAGCGATTCATATTCTTGTATGAAAATAAATTCATTAAATAAAAGGGACTACGATTATGTTTGTCCACCACTTAGCTATCATGAATATCGTCATGATCATATTGAGTCTACAAGAAAAGGTATTCGGTCCAGCATTATGTGGCTTGGCAGTGTTGAATAACACAAATATGAAACATTTCAGGATGACGACTTAGCAATACTGAATCACAAAAGAATGAAATATTGTCAGAAACAGCCCAGGATAACGACACGGCAACACTGAATCACACAAGGGTGAAACGTTGTCAGGAAACAGCCCAGGATAACGACACGGCAATACTGAACCACACTAGGATGAAACGTTGCCAGGAAACAGCCCAGGATAACGGCACGGCAATACTGAATCACACAAGGATGAAACATTGCCAGAAACAGCCCAGGATAACGACACGGCAATACTGAATCACACAAGGATGAAACATTGCCAGAAACAACTCAGGATAACGACACGGCAATACTGAATCACACAAAGATGAAACATTGCCAGAAACAGCCCAGGATAACGACATGGCAATACTGAATCACACAAAGATGAAACATTGCCAGAAACAGCCCAGGATAACGACACGGCAATACTGAATCACACAAAGATGAAACATTGCCAGAAACAGCCCAGGATAACGACACGGCAATACTGAATCACAAAAGAATGAAATATTGTCAGAAACAGCCCAGGATAACGACACGGCAATAATGAATCACACAAGGATGAAACATTGCCAGAAACAGCCCAGGATAACGACACGGCAATACTGAATCACACAAGGATGAAACATTGCCAGAAACAGCCCAGGATAACGACACGGCAATACTGAATCACACAAGGGTGAAACGTTGTCAGGAAACAGCCCAGGATAACGACACGGCAATACTGAATCACACTAGGATGAAACGTTGCCAGGAAACAGCCCAGGATAACGGCACGGCAATACTGAATCACACAAGGATGAAACATTGTCAGGAAACAGCCCAGGATAACGACACGGCAATACTGAATCACACTAGGATGAAACGTTGCCAGGAAACAGCCCAGGATAACGACACGGCAATACTGAATCACACAAGGATGAAACATTGCCAGAAACAGCCCAGGATAACGACACGGCAATACTGAATCACACTAGGATGAAACGTTGCCAGGAAACAGCCCAGGATAACGACACGGCAATACTGAATCACACTAGGATGAAACGTTGCCAGGAAACAGCCCAGGATAACGGCACGG
Source organism: Stictocephala bisonia (assembly GCA_035578905.1). Lineage (NCBI taxonomy): Eukaryota > Metazoa > Arthropoda > Insecta > Hemiptera > Membracidae > Stictocephala > Stictocephala bisonia. The sequence goes on along the minus strand of JAQJVL010000401.1, from coordinate 613,347 downwards.
CAATACTGAATCACACTAGGATGAAACGTTGCCAGGAAACAGCCCAGGATAACGACACGGCAATACTGAATCACACTAGGATGAAACGTTGCCAGGAAACAGCCCAGGATAACGGCACGGCAATACTGAATCACACAAGGATGAAACATTGTCAGGAAACAGCCCAGGATAACGACACGGCAATACTGAATCACACTAGGATGAAACGTTGCCAGGAAACAGCCCAGGATAACGACACGGCAATACTGAATCACACAAGGATGAAACATTGCCAGAAACAGCCCAGGATAACGACACGGCAATACTGAATCACACTAGGATGAAACGTTGCCAGGAAACAGCCCAGGATAACGACACGGCAATACTGAATCACACAAGGGTGAAACGTTGTCAGGAAACAGATCAGGATGACGGCACGGCAATACCGAATCACACTAGGATGATACATTGTCAGGAAACAGCCCAGGATAACGGCACGGCAATACTGAATCACACAAGGATGAAACATTGTCAGGAAACAGACCAGGATAACGACACGGCAATACTGAATCACACAAGGGTGAAAAGTTGTCAGGAAACAGACCAGGATGACGGCACGGCAATACCGAATCACACAAGGATGATACATTGTCAGGAAACAGACCAGGATGTCGACTTGATAATATTTAGTTACAAAATGATAGAACATTATCAGTTCAATGGTATTTTTATTGATAAGTTCTATCAAATATTTGAATTTGATGTACTGAAAACTACGGAACGTTGGAACGCCATTTGCTATTTACGAAAACTTACGGAACGTTGGAACGCCTTTTGGTACAGTATATACGATTGTTGTAGCATGGCCTGCCTGCTCGGGTCTATAATAAAAACAAAACAATAGCAAGCACAACATTCTAGTGGCAGTAATAATACTGTGGCAAGGCTAGGCAACAGTCAGTAGTAATTTACCAGCAACGTTGTCCAGAACGGTATGAAATTGTAGGGTCTATATAGCTAACATGGCAAGTCATTGTGTCCCGTGAACCTAGTTGTGTTATTATTGCTTTTACCTAGTAAGAGTTGCCATTTCACTGTACCGATTTTTGAGTACGACTAACGACACATAACGAAAGAATTGTAGCTGTACAAAAGTATGTAAGTACATTTTCCTGTTTGTATTGTTTTGTACATAAAGTTGTATAGTTTTTTTCTTTTCAAAATGAGGAATTATAGTTTATTTGTTTTAGTAATCGCCGTGTAGCCTTATCTCGTATCGGTGTACACGCGACAGTTGTACCAGTTACTAACAGAGTTATATAATCCCGGTGTCCCCAACTAGTGCTCGAGTTGCGACAGTACCTCCGTTAATCCGTTAATACCGGCGTCTCATATTAGTGCTCGAGTGTGACAGTTACTACCTGCGTTAATCCGTTAATACTGGTTCTCATATCAGTGCTCGAGCGTGACAGTTACTACCTGCGTTAATCCGTTAATACTGGTGTCTCATATTAGTGCTCGAGTGTGACAGTTACTACCTGCGTTAATCCGTTAATACTGGTTCTCATATCAGTGCTCGAGCGTGACAGTTACTACCTGCGTTAATCCGTTAATACTGGTGTCTCATATTAGTGCTCGAGTGTGACAGTTACTACCTGCGTTAATCCGTTAATACTGGTTCTCATATCAGTGCTCGAGCGTGACAGTTACTACCTGCGTTAATCCGTTAATGCCGGTGTCTAATACCAGTGCTCGAGCGTGACAGTTACTACCTGCGTTAATTCGTTAATACCGGTGTCCAAAACCAGTGCTCAGGTTGCTACAGTTATTACCTGCGTTGTTTTTCTTCATTTTTTCATTGGACATTTTTCCTTATCCTGGCCTTTTTCGCTGTCCATTCCTTTCTATTGTTACTTCTGCCTTTTGGATGATATTTTTGTATTTATCTTAATCCTCCTTACCTAGTAAGAAAGAATTATGATGCCAGATTACTAAATCTTTGAGCAGTAGGGATTACAATTACAAAAACGAATAAAACATATATATTACAATTTGAATTTTAGAATAGAAATTTAATCAATTCTCTCATAAACCTTGAATTTCTACACAAAAATTAACAGATCGATTCTGAACAGATTAGTAGTGGATATTTTATATTTACAGATAAGTAAACTATTTGATAGTTTTCTATTTAGTGTGTGTGTTTTTTTCTTAGAGATAAGAATACTATGTACTCAAGTGATGTACTAAATTGGTTCATTAGTATTAATGAAGACCGTAAATGTACTTTACCAAACCCTTTCTGATTTGAATTAGTTTCATTTAGAATTCTTAATTTAATTACTGAGAAAGCAGTACATGGATGTTTGCGGCACCTAGTGAATTAAGGTCAGCTGTGGTTATCTACTCGATCCACAGACCTCGGGGATTTCAAGTGGCTGCCCATTTAATTAAGATAGCCGTTTGTAAATAGCTATTGTCTATCTCTGTCCATTCCGTATAGACTATTGATCTTTAGAGAGAACTTATTAAGACAGAGTAAGGGGAAAAACCATTACAGTACAAGGTAAATAAGTTATTACTTTTAAAAACTTCCGGTTAAGGCCCTTATTCGATAATTCGGTCATTCTTAAAAGATATTTAGACTAACTAAATCAAATTTCATGAATAGAGAAAATGTGCTTCGGATCTTATTAACACCTTATTTTGGGGCTGCTCTTGTTCAGTTATTATTAATATGGAAAAGTTTAAATTGTTACGATTTAATTTATACTTAACATTTAATGAAGCTTACAAAATTATGATCTCAAATTTATGTAAAGCATAAAGTACACAATCGTAATCTGCGTCTACAGCATCACACGACTCTACTGTGGAATGAGTTCTGGCTTTATTTTAAATTCAAACCGTGCATTGAGAACTGAAAATGAAATGAGTGGTATAAAATACATTTAGTTTTCTTGGATCAATCCACTCCACCACGGAGACAAGTGGTTGGTTGAATGGGCACGACTTTCTAAATGTTGGACTACAGTCCACCCTCCTGTAGACGTCATTGTGCTTGTCATTTATATATAGTCGTTCTACACCTCTCGATCATTGCAGAGAATCTACTATTGCGTGCCATACCTTCCTACCATACGTATAGCACTCATGGGAGAACGGATGATACATTCTTCAACATTTAAAGGTATGTCTGGAATGTTGCTCCTCGAAGATGTGTGTTTTATTCGTAGCCTTGCATTTGACCTTTGAACGAAGGCTCGTTAAATTCTTTGTTTACAGAATAGTTGAAGAGTACCGCAATGTGTCTTAGTCAGCCGTATTGTTAATTGCGTTCTTAACTTGTTTTTTTGTTTTTTGTATTTTTTACTTTGGTAGTCTCAGTAACGACGATACTCTTTGAACGATGCTTTCCCTAAAATGTAGGATCGATTCAATACTGCAAAGCTAAGATGTATATTTAACACTAAAGCTACATTAAATAGTGAATTGCCCTTTAAAATGCCTTGTATGTGTATTTCCTAAACAGATGTGTATTGTATTTTTTAATCCATGCTGTTACATTTGTAAGGGGAAACACCATTTTATGCGCCACCACCAAAAACCACACCAAAAACTGATAAATGCACCACATTCAGAGAAAATGGTCGAATTGAAGACGGCTCGCTTATAAATCAATTGTTTGGGTTCAAATTATTTGGAAAAAGATTGTACTCTCAAGGATGTAAAAAATGTGGTAAGACGCATAATACTAACCTACATTTTACAGACATATCTGACAATAGAAATACAGCCTCAACATCAGTTCCGATAACTACTGTCTACAGCAATTGTACAGTATTGAATAAAATCAGTGTTGGATTTTGATCAGTTTCTGTCCCTGACACTTTAGTCCCGCATTTTATTTTCTCAATACTCTGTACATTGTTGGTCGTGGATGAAACGATCAATCGAACACTGCACGAGAATGTCAATAATCCGAGCTGACAAATGGTCAAGGTGGCCCAGTAGCACCAAAGGTAAACCTAGAAGATGCTAGCCGCGCAAGTGTCTATTGTCTCAAGATATTCGAGACATCAGCTGACCTTTCTCACATCCACATGGGAACGGAACGGAAACGGAACGAGTTTTTCCCGTTCCCCGTCCCGCGCGTACTGGTGAATGACCGGGTGTCCGTGGCGGCAAGGGGTATCCCCTTACTTAACTGCTGGCCTGTTGGAGTCTAGGATTGCCGCGTCTTCCGGAACCGGACAGTGTAGCGTCCCATGGTTAATTAATTTTTCAAAGTTATTGTTCGTATTACACGGACTTTTCCATGCAGAATAAGGAAATGTGGCCGTTGAACTGATCTGTACATGGAACTATTATGACCGGTCGTACCTCAGAGGGCAATACTACTGGTGGCACTGAGTTTATATTTTTTCAGCTGACCTCTTTTACGAAAATTACTTGATATCAACTATTGACAATGTTTTATTTTCCCTAGCCTTGCCTATGTAGATGTTGCATTTTAGCTCAGAACTCGCAAAGGTGTATTGAATATTGGGCATTATTCATAATCACTGATATGCGTGTTATCGAAAATATATTAAAATAATGATAAATAACTGGTCCTATAATAATCTTACACGAATGTGTGCTAAATGATCAAGCCCTGTAATGTTTTTTCACACTACTGTCTTTATACATACGGAAGTATGTCCAGTGTAATATTAAGCCACATGAAATGGAGAATTGCAGTTGGACAGATATGATAACATTATAAGTTAAAATTAACATCGATAAAAATCCATTTTCATAAACATCAATTACCACGAATATGTATTTTGTCAATGCTGGAATACAAGCTAGAGTTTAATACAAGCGTTGATGAAGAGATTGCCGGAATGCGACGTTATTGCTTCCGTTCGATAACTACTGGGTCGTCCTGACTCTCTCATCGTGTAATATTTGCCTGGCCACCTTCAGGAGTACGTTCGATAACTACTGGGTCGTCATGTCCCTTTCATCGTGTAATGTTTGCCTGGCCATCTTCAGAAGTAGGTTCGATAACTACTGAGCCGCCCTGTCCCTTTTACCGTGAAATGTTTACTTGATCACCTTAAGGAGTGGAGTACGTTCGATAGATAAATATTGGGTCGCTCTGTTCCTCTCATCGTGTAATGTTCGCTTGGATAGTAATGTTGTTCATCGTATACTGTTTCATGAGTACGTTCGATAACTACTGAGCCGCCCTGTCCCTTTTACCGTGAAATGTTTACTTGATCACCTTAAGGAGTGGAGTACGTTCGATAGATAAATATTGGGTCGCTCTGTTCCTCTCATCGTGTAATGTTCGCTTGGATAGTAATGTTGTTCATCGTATACTGTTTCATGAGTACGTTCGATAACTACTGAACCTCCCTTTCCCTCACATCGTGTAATGTTTGCTTGGACAGTAATGTTGCTCATCGTACACTGTTTCATGAGTACGTTCGATAACTACTGAACCTCCCTTTCCCTCTCATCGTGTAATGTTTGCTTGGACAGTAATGTTGCTCATCGTACACTGTTTCATGAGTACGTTCGATAACTACTGGACCGCCCTGTCCCTCTCATCGTGTAATGTTTGCTTGGACAGTAATGTTGCTCATCGTACACTGTTTCATGAGTACGTTCGATAACTACTGAACCTCCCTTTCCCTCTCATCGTGTAATGTTTGCTTGGACAGTAATGTTGCTCATCGTATACTGTTTCATGAGTACGTTCGATAACTACTGGACCGCCCTGTTCCTCTCATCGTGTAATGTTTGCTTGGACAGTAATGTTGCTCATCGTACACTGTTTCATGAGTACGTTCGATAACTACTGGACCGCCCTGTTCCTCTCATCGTGTAATGTTTGCTTGGACAGTAATGTTGCTCATCGTATACTGTTTCATGAGTACGTTCGATAACTACTGAACCTCCCTTTCCCTGTCATCGTGTAATGTTCGCTTGGACAGTAATGTTGCTCATCGTATACTGTTTCATGAGTACGTTCGATAACTACTGAACCTCCCTTTCCCTGTCATCGTGTAATGTTCGCTTGGACAGTAATGTTGCTCATCGTATACTGTTTCATGAGTACGTTCGATAACTACTGAACCTCCCTTTCCCTGTCATCGTGTAATGTTCGCTTGGACAGTAATGTTGCTCATCGTATACTGTTTCATGAGTACGTTCGATAACTACTGAACCTCCCTTTCCCTGTCATCGTGTAATGTTCGCTTGGACAGTAATGTTGCTCATCGTACACTGTTTCATGAGTACGTTCGATAACTACTGAACCTCCCTTTCCCTGTCATCGTGTAATGTTCGCTTGGACAGTAATGTTGCTCATCGTATACTGTTTCATGAGTACGTTCGATAACTACTGAACCTCCCTTTCCCTGTCATCGTGTAATGTTTGCTTGGACAGTAATGTTGCTCATCGTACACTGTTTCATGAGTACGTTCGATAACTACTGGACCGCCCTGTTCCTCTCATCGTGTAATGTTCGCTTGGACAGTAATGTTGCTCATCGTACACTGTTTCATGAGTACGTTCGATAACTACTGGACCGCCCTGTTCCTCTCATCGTGTAATGTTCGCTTGGACAGTAATGTTGCTCATCGTACACTGTTTCATGAGTACGTTCGATAACTACTGGACCGCCCTGTCCCTCTCATCGTGTAATGTTTGCTTGGACAGTAATGTTGCTCATCGTACACTGTTTCATGAGTACGTTCGATAACTACTGGACCGCCCTGTTCCTCTCATCGTGTAATGTTCGCTTGGACAGTAATGTTGCTCATCGTACACTGTTTCATGAGTACGTTCGATAACTACTGGACCGCCCTGTCCCTCTCATCGTGTAATGTTTGCTTGGACAGTAATGTTGCTCATCGTACACTGTTTCATGAGTACGTTCGATAACTACTGGACCGCCCTGACCCTCTCATCGTGTAATGTTTGCTTGGACAGTAATGTTGCTCATCGTACACTGTTTCATGAGTACGTTCGATAACTACTGGACCGCCCTGTTCCTCTCATCGTGTAATGTTTGCTTGGACAGTAATGTTGCTCATCGTACACTGTTTCATGAGTACGTTCGATAACTACTGGACCGCCCTGTCCCTCTCATCGTGTAATGTTCGCTTGGACAGTAATGTTGCTCATCGTACACTGTTTCATGAGTACGTTCGATAACTACTGGACCGCCCTGTCCCTCTCATCGTGTAATGTTTGCTTGGACAGTAATGTTTCTCATCGTACACCGTTTCATGAGTACGTTCTATAACTACTGGACCGCCCTGACCCTCTCATCGTGTAATGTTTGCACCTTCAGGAGTGCTACTGGTAACTTCTGGGTCATCATATTAATCTCCGAATGCTCTATTTGGTTGGCGTCCAACTTTGTTTGGATAACTGTACAAAATAGCTTTTTAGGATATGTAATATATAACAAGATTACTTGTGTTCCAGGAGCGATTTTAAATTTTATGCTAGTAACTTTTATAATTTTAATAGTTAAGTTAAAATGTGTATTATTTGTATAATGAACATTTATACTTTTGGAAGCCATTACATGATTATTTATAATAATTACCTCAGTTTTGTATTTTACTCTCTCAACTTAATCAGTTTTCGACAATAGATTTGTAATTACAGCTGTTAATAAAACAATCTATATTGTTTCACCATGGAATGGTCCTACTACTAGAGGATCGTAAGGCCTTACTCATTTAGGCATCCTGTCTTATATACTTCCTTTGCCGGTCAGCTGTTCCGGCGTCAGTGGAGAGGAAGTGGATTAGATTGTATGATCCATCAAAAAAGTTAAATGAGATATTTCATACAGACGCCGCGCAACGTTGGTCAGATGTACCGGATTTCCGAAGGCTGTAAACGGGAATCATCCTGTCCAGGTTACAGTTTAGTTTACTTCATATCATCTGTGACCGCGAACGTCTACATCCATGTTTGTAGATGTAATGTATGTATGGGCCTCGCTTGAGGACTTGTGCCACTGTAAACAGATATATATTCAAATTAGCCTGATTTGGCAAAACAAATTTAAAGTATGCGTGGAGATAGGATTCGTGGTGACGCGCCTTGTGGTGGCCATCATGTCTTCACACATTTACTTTAAGTGCACATTTACTTAAAGCACTTGTATGAGTTGTTAACACCTTTTGTATGAATTTAATAAAAACATATGAATATACAGGTTCAAGACTTATGGAATGGAATGGACACACTAAAAAAATACAATTTAAAAACTGTTCTGTCAAACCTCAGTCTCAGAGATACCACTGAGAATGCCATATCACAACATGGTCGAAACGTTTGGTGATGTAAGTATTGCCAAATATATTACTCGACGTGGTAGTTGCCGGAAACTTTAGTTATTATAAATGACACCGGTCGCTTAAGCCTACGAAATAAAAATTACTATAGAATATATATTGCTGTACAGTCGATCCTACAGTATATCATCTCGCTTGTTGGAGACACGTCATTTTCTGTACAACCTCCACTATTGAGATCTCACGTACCAATCCCTCTCTGATATTTCTACATCCAATAAGACACGACCATGTATATACATTGTTCTGGAACCTTATTGCTGGCATGTGTTATAAATGGATGAGATACAACTCTTAACAACCTGTTGTTGGCATCGAATTGTGGGGGTGGGATGAGGGGGGCCCATTCATATTGAACGGATAAATCAAGATGTCAGACGCAGTTGAGTATCACAAGCACAACGAAAGAGAGTACGGCTGAAACTTTGAGGGGTTTTGTCTGTCTCTGTGCTGGGATTTTGATATCGACCACCGACTTTTATGAGATTATAGTCCGCACGAGTGAAAGTTACGATGCACAGTAGACACTTCGCTTTATTTTTAGCAACTAAATGTTATAGAAACTGTAGTTTAATTTTCGCTAGAAGAAACAATTTACATCCATCCAGTATTGTTTATAACTATTTACAATTAGCAATGATTATAGTCTTTTTATTTTTATATTGCTAGATACAGTAATTTAAATCGTGTACGAAATAATTTATTCAAATTTTATAGTTTTACAAATTGGTTTTAACACTTGGTAAATTATATCTTGAAATGTATTAAGTTCTTGATTAAATACGTACTTTAGCGATTTTGTGAAGTTTCTTGATATTAGAAGACAAATATTACGGATAAATCAGTTTTACATGGCTCTTAATGGCACTGTTTATTCACATGATACCCTTCAGAGTGTGTAGGTCTCACAAGTCGTCCCTACCAGAAGAATGTGGCGTAGGCCCCGGGCCGTGGGCTGACAGAAGGCATCAATAAGCACATACTGATAACAAATTGACACATCTTTTTCAACAGGCATTATAATTTAGAGATTATTTTAAATTTCAAACTGATATTTAACGGAATTATAAACATTATATCGGTTCCTATGCAGCTGTACAACAAAAAGCTTTCACCGAAAAGGAATCTAGTTCGTCCACCATGGTTTGGTTCATAAATGAAATTAATAAACTCCTCGCTGATGTCACTTAGTTTCTGTTATTTATGCACAGCACCCAGTGACCGAGAATATCAGCTGTTCTTTGGTCGCTGGCCTACATAGCGTATTTTCTCTTCTCAAAACGGCGTGTCTCTTTGTTTTATAAAGCGTACATATCACCAAGAACGTGATACTATGGACTCGATTCAAGTATTTTTAATGAAAAAAGAAAAAAAACTCATTGAATAACGTGATTTTATGTCGCCATAATTCATATTTGCAGATAATGATTATTTGTATCCTCAATCATTTATCAGTTAAAACCAATTACAGCTTATTGATTGCATACCTATTTATTATATTGTTACCTTTTTAACAAAACTCTTACAGATGTACTTTAATTTTGTATTATTTAATTATGTACGTATTTTTTTCGCACAGTTTGTATCTTACATTCAGTCTCCGTTTCGTAGCGTACAGAGAAAAAACCCGAGAACATATCTGTATTTTTCGTTAATATTAAAAGAAAAAAGAAAACCCTGTATTACTTTGGACAATCTTCAATGATATTCTGAGCATTAAAGTTAACAGTGATAAATTTCATATGCTGAATTGTTCAAAGCTATCATAAATAGTTACCAAGATCACAATGGTGGCCCTTTTAAAAAAGACACTCTGTATACGTTATTATATCTAGTACACTGTTATAGCTACTATCTATTTGATATATTGGCTCATTTTGGTGCTTTGCAAACACTAACACACAAATTCATTTATAACAACCGGTTTTAGACAAAAAAACTGATTTTGTTGATAACGAGATAGTACGACTTGTTGAAGATGACCTCTAGGTAGTGGACCAATATCTCCAGCCGTCTAGAGGTTGGACATGTATTATTGTAACTGATATTTACAGCTGGCATTGCAAGGTAGTATTGTACAAACCGGAGACCAGATTGAGTATCCTTGCAGGCAGCACGTCTTTCATTGGCTCAAGGTCGTTCTACGTCCATGGACGGCACGGTTGTAACTACAGTTGTCTACCAGTAGGTACGTCACAGCTGTCACGTCATGTTTAAGGGTGTTGGCACGTTGAAAATGAGGGTGGTGAAGCAGTCACGCACATGTCTGGCTGATTACTTAGGTTTTGGAAGTAGCAAATGGCTTATTGATCTGTTGAAGTAATGGACGTTTGTTGTGAATTAACCACATCATTACGTGTGGATGTATGAGGCATCGCAACATATGTACGTAGAATAAGTACGACAGCTGGATGTCTGGGCCATGGAAGCTCCTGATGAGAGGTATGAGGGTGGAATCGGCGGAGCATGAAAACACGCAGTGTTTGAAAGCTAGAAATCCTGTAAGGAGTATATGCTAGTTGAATTAAAAAACCTTGTCGTCGGCTAGTATGACACTGAAATGGAGCTTCTTCCTTAGTAAAAAAGGATGTGGTTTGAAGTTTTCTACGTTGCCACCATTTTTAAAATTAAACTATAAAAAAAACCTAGTATTTTATGATTGTATTTTGTGTTTTAGAACACACAGAAAACAGGTGTTTATTCTTGAGTATTATTATACAACCTAAATAGTTTGATAAAGCGGAAATAAGTGTTTGTATGGTATTCTTATAAGAAATGAAAAAAAGCTATTTTGTTATCAAATGGTTGAGTTTATCAAAATGTGTAGCAGAAGTTTTTTAATAGGTCTTGTTTTTGTCTATAAACCATAAAATATGTTGTCTCCTAAAAATGTTAATGTTAACCGCCATTTTGGTATTAGGCGCCAATATGTGATTAAAATCTCCCTCCAAAGCGAGGAATTTTGCTTTTATAAAATTCAAAGTAAGATGAGAATTTGTAAAATCCCAAAGGTGAGCCTTTTAAGAAAATACAGTTCTTACAAGGAAGGGAAGGTGGGTCATGCGAACGTGTTATAAGATTTGTTTTTTATAGGGGATACCGGATAACAATAATTGTTGTGAATTTGTATATTGTTTGCTGGCATCTAACTGTGTCAGTATTCTTGGGAGACCCATCCACTAGGACAACATCCACTTATATCTCTTCTATGAATACGACCTTTGTCATAAACTATTCAACAAGTATAAATTAAAGTGTAAGTTTCCCAAACTGCCAAGACACCGCAGGAGAGTCGACTAGTACCATCTACCGCCAGCGGGCTATTTCAACCTGTTATTATTACATCAATAACAAAACAATAAAAACGTTCTTGTTTATTATTATAATGAGTTATATTGAACACTATGATTATTAGGCCTATATGTCCAATCTAGTGGACGATAAGTTGACATGAAATTTTTGTTAAAATTTAAAATCGTCAAGAATGACATTTAAATTTTTATATATTTAACACAGTACAAGTAAACGTCAACACAAATGTATTACAATATAAGCACAAAATGCACAAATATATTACAATACATGTACAAAATGCACGAACATTATACTGATCGATTTCGGTCAACCACGCTCACCAAATATTTGTGCATATTGTACTAGTATTGTAATACATTTGTGTTGTGTGACGTTTACTTGTACTGTATATGTACCAACACGTATTACGCTAATTAAAAAACTATACTTAACATTAAAAACTTTAAAAATCCTTAGATTTATAACAAAAATTATCTTATGGTCCACTAAAACAGTTCTTTACCCATGAAAATACAATTCAAATGTTACAGAACGAATCCTTGAAAAAGAACCCTTGTTTTTGGCGTTTCTTCGAACTAGTAAGTTTTCTTCATTCCAGGACAGTCTTAATAACGCTGTTTGATAATTTAAACAATCATCATTTGTGTTTCATTTGATCGTTGTTGCAAACAAACAATACAAATACAACCACTACTCCGTGGTATTGACGTTGTTTCTTTAGTCGCTGAGTGAATTCTCGAAATTTGAATATCGACTCTTCTCTTGTACTCTTTGTCTTCCTGTTCTACCGAGGCCTCTGGAGGGTGGCAGAATGCATCGATTTTACAAAGCAAATAAACTTAAACCTTAGGTCTCTCTCGGAGATCAACTATTCTTTCGACCTGGGAACGAGAGAGAAACCCGTTGTTACGAAAAGCTTCTTCGACCTTACAAACGAGAAAGTGTTGAGTCTTTGACAGAAGTAACAACAGAACAGACTGTTTGTTTACAAGCAGTGAATTGCACGTTACGTAGTAGGAACAAGTTACACGCTCATCTGTGCTCTTTCACCCGGAAATTTCACCTTCAACTTCCACAAAATACCTACGTCTTACTAGAAGGATAATTGTGGAAGCGTGGGTTTGTTAGCCGGTAATAAGCGACAGGCCTTGTCCGTATCTGTCTTGGACCAGAGGCTGGTGCCCCAAGACGTGCGTGCAGATAACCTAAACCCGTGTTGCCTTTCCCTGGTAACTGATTACTCCGCCTGGGAGCCACGACCTTGGTTGATAACACCGTAGTTAGAAACTACAACAACACAATAGTGACTTTCTAATTTATGATGTTTTGTAGTATGACAGTTGTTTAACTACTATTAAAAACTTTCTTAAGTGATATTCCTTTTGTCAGTTCGTGACTATATTTTGACAATGTGAATAGTTTTGTGTAAAAATCGATCTGTGGAACGTACTTTTTGGACGAGTCAACCACGGTAACTAGAATAATACGGTAGGGATCGCGCAGTAAATATTGGTGTCAATGACGTCACGCAGACGTATCAGCTGGTTCATTGTTACACTGAATGTAGTAATAATCAGTAACTGCTTTTTCTAAAACACTGATTTCATCAACAACGAGACTTCATACCCGTTAATAACAATTAATACATTTATATTTAAAATAAACATGTCATACGTAAAATTAAATTATTTATTCAAACACTAGTAGTACGTTATTGTTTTATAATTTTTTCTATTAGCTTCTTTTTTGGGGAGAAACCGTTCTTTTAAAACTGTTCTTCCTGTTAAGCTCTGTCATCCTTGTGAATGAACATGTTCGGACAAACACATCACAGCACATTAATTTATTTACCGTACATATTCATATTGTTGTTCGACGGTTGGTTAATATTATTACATGGTTCCATTGGTTTGCACAAAAGATCCAATTAAAAGATAGTTATTCCGGTTTTGATTTGGAAATGTGCAAATAAATAGCAAAAGTGTCAAGTATTGAAATAGCTGTTTAAATTTAGCATAATATTAGATAGTTTGTATTAAGCATAATTGAGTCCCTTTTGTAGTAAGACAGCAATTAAATTGTATGAAAAAGGAACTATGTTTGAATTTAATGGATATATTGGGAAACGCAGTAACTAGTATCCAGTAGTATTAAGAATATATGGCGGTATTTTTTCGAATCTTCAGAACATCTAAAAAGTGTATCGTTAAAATTAAATCACTATTACATACGTCTTATAGTATCATATAATACAGTGTACACAAGCTAGCTATGTTAAGAGTATGTTGTCCCAATGTGTGTTTTTATTAATGAGTGTAGCAGAGTGACTCTCCAAGTATCTGTGTAAATGTGTAAAATGTAATTTTCTTGATACAGTACATAAAACATATTTGTCTAAGGCTCGATTGTGATGGTAAACTCCCGTGTTAATTGCCATGTTGGAATTTTATTATTACTATAAACACGATATTTCGTATTATAACTGATGTACTGTATATAAAGGTAGCAAATGGCGTATCGGAAAGTGCAGAACATTTGCCCGAACAAGACATCGCACCGAGCAGACTGTGAAGATCTGTAAAGATGTAATAATTTTTTCACTACACTACTATGAGTTCAGCTGTTTTCGTTATGTGTTTACAACCTGCGAAACATCATATTTTCTAATGTTGACTGTGGAAAATTTTCGGTTGTAAACAATGTTACTTTCGGTAGTAAACAATAGACAGCTGTTGAAAATATGATGTTTCGCAGGTTGTAAACACGTAACGAAAACAGCTGAACTCATAGTAGTGTAGTGAAAAGTATCGTTCAAAACTCGAGTGAAAGTGTTTCGTATGTTCTCGACCATTTAAAGTGCTCGACAAGTCTCGCACTTCAAACATATGGTCTCGAACATTCAAAACCCCACTTTCCACTCTTGTTATGAAATATACTATTGGTTTTCAGACAAACGTGTGATTTCTTGTGTTGAGTTATTTAAGCGTTATAGTCTGGTGATGAGTGTTATACTCACTGCAGGGACCACTACATTTCATACCTAAAGACTGACACTAACTTACTTAGTAGTGTTCAAGAGTGAATGTATGAATGAATATTCAGATGGTGTAAGTTTGAGAGTGCAAACTTATTAATTAATGACGCATGCGATCCAATGTAAGAACTGTCTACTGCAACAAATATGATTATTATTATTTTATAAAACATACACATACACAAAACTAGATGTTTTTTCTAGGCGGTAAGAAATAATAATATACTAGGGGACACCCCTGCACGCTTCGCGAGCCAACCTCATCGCTCTCTGCGCTTACTCATTACACCTGGGCCTTAGGCATTGGCCTGTGACTTATAACTACAAATAATAGAAAGTTAACTGTATAACGTAAAATCACAATATTATATTTATTTACAGTATCTCACTCACATAACTTATGTTGCTACTTATTTATTAGTAAAAACACCCAATGATATTGCTCAGTCTATTTCAAACGTTTTCATTTTATTTGTTTTTGTTTAACGGATGAAAATTAATTAAATAACCGCATTAGATTACTATTGAAACCGTCAAGTCCAGTAGAGCGGACCTCTACAATTGAATGTGAATAAAACCGTGCTTACAACCTTCCCTGGTATATCTAACCTCTTCAATATTACAAACATCATGTTTACATTCCAACAATGTACAAATCATTGTTTAAGCGTTTAAAGTGCTTGGGTTAAGCGATAGGGAACCAGAACAAAACGTCAGATCAATCTTTTCTTTGAATTTTTTCTCCGCCTTCAAGGCGATCGTTACGATGTCTCTTCGAGTCCTATCCGACGTCTTGTTTGGTTTTCGGAAGCCACATTAACTATTGAATTTTCTCCCTCCAACCTCACTTTTCCCTGTTCGGTTCCATACCTTGTTCAGGGAAACGTCGGGTAATGTGAGCCCATCATAAGGCTTTTAACTGCGGGATCTGAGGTTCAGCGTTCAGCCGGCCCAGGAGCTGACGACGGTTCAACTGACCGTACTCAAGTTCTTACACAGGCCTTCGGCCCACGAAAACTGGCGAGTTAAAAAAAACCTTAAGGAAAAGTCATAACGAAATCTTTTGATATTACTATCCGTAGTTACATTCTTGTTGATTAAACAAATCATTTTACTAAAATAGTTCAGACTTATAAGCACCCTTAAAACTTGAACTGGATTGATCAGAAATTCCAGCTTGGTTTAAGGCCATTACAAATTTACTCTCTATAAGACCATTGTTGAATTTTCTCAATAAACCAAGCAAAAATAAAGCTTACTAGTCCTTTAAATAGGGGGGTTTTGACTGCTTTTCTGAAATTAGAACAATTTTAATTAGATGTATCAGAAGCATTGAAATAAAAAAATGAAAATACGTTGAACATTCAATATTCTGTATTACAATATCTACAAAACTCAAACATAATTTTAACAGAACAAATACGTATAAGTCGGCTTATCAGTTATCATTGGTCTAAAAGAGAATAGATCCAAGAAGGCCAAGTACCCCAGTCGCTTTAACATACCTTACAGAGATATAAAGCCAAGAGAATGTGCATTCCGGTGGCATTGTGGCAGGAAAGGAATGAAGACAAAGACAGCAGACTTGAGATTAAGTCTAGCTCGAGCCGTTCTTCAATTAGACAAGATTACCTCATTCCTGAAGTCAACGATCGGGTTGAAATGTCTGAGCAATAAAATTGCAGACAATGGGATCGACACTGTAAAGACAATGGAAACCAGTGACTCGTCACGTTTGTCCTTCAGGAGTCGTGATTGACACTCTGACACCGTCCTCTGGACCTACAAGAGGCACTTCATCAAGTTATACATTACAAACGTTCACACAAAGTGACCTACTGTCATCGATGTATTATACTACTCTAACTGGATCGCTCACGGAGCGGGCGAAACGTAGCGAAGAACGGTCTCAGGGGTAAGGGGAAGGTTTCCCCACCTCAGTCCTGTGGACACAGACAACGCGCGGCACTGTTTTCCATGGTATTCCTGACATAATCCCTTCCTTTTCGTCGTAGTTTTATGAATACAGTAAATTGATTGATAATATATGGCTCCCTCCACGAAATAGTTAACGAATATGCCTTCGCATTGTGTTGTTATGTTGGGATAAGGAACCATTTTGATTTATGCGGAGTTAAACCAAAGCGTTCTTAAAACCATTTACAGTACACAAAATTAAATATGTTGTAAATGGTTTGTAAGTGTATGTACAGCAATGATGCCATACGATTTATGTTTGTATTTGGCAGGATAATAGATCTTCTCCACATCCATTCGTATGCAACAATTTAACAATCTATTCATTTAAACACTGTGTTATTGAAGTAACATTAAATATTTGACTAACCGTTTATAATCAGAATATCATATCTGGTTTATTGTTTAAAGACCCTTTTTTAACACCTTGTTTGGACAACAACAGATTTTTTTAGATAGTTTTGTTCGTAGGTAGTTTTTACAAAATTTATTTATTTTGTTTCTGAACATTTTATTTGTTTATTTATCAATAATAAATTGTATAAATCAGTAAATAATTATTTATTCTACGTTTACTTATTAAAACTAATAGCATCACCGTTTGGTTTTGACTAGATTGTATAGTTTATGGTTGCCTGTAGGATAGCCATATATTTACAAAGTGTTTAACGAGGACTTGATATCCTTGTGTCCAATGAGTTGACTTGACAACCTGTTCCATGAGTATGCTACCGTCAGTATCCTTTATGACGGATTTTTACTCGATATTGCATGGAGTGAAGTTCGACGTGCAGTTAACTTAGACCTAAGTTAAGAGTGAATTATTTAAAGTATCGAAAATATATTTACAATTTAAAGAATAGTTATTATTGCCGTAATGAATATGTCTCCCTATATCCTATTGGATAAATAAAGGAATTATTAATTCTTGAGCAGCCAAGGAGAGCTTAATTCATTAATTGTTATCATTTGTAACATGTAATCAACACTTACAGAGATAACCTTGAGTCGTATAAGTGATTCACAACAGTAGTTGTCTGAGGGGATTTGACCTGGCTAACGCTTTGATATCTGCTTGTAGTATACGTTAAAACGTAGGTTAAGACTGTGAGCTACACCTGAGGACGACTGGAGTTACATCATTTTAGAAACGTACACTACTTTCCGAACACCTTAAAGCGTTAGAAATAAAAAAAATAAATACATAAATATCGCGACCCAATAACTTACTTCTTAAAGCATAATTTTAAATATTGACATGCCTTTTTGAATACGATACCTATTGGAAGAAGAAGATTGGTAAATCAGGATTTATTGTCGACAAAATCCCATAGTTACTACTCTTCCGATCTCTTTTCTTTCACCTTACGGTATAAATGCATAGGCTAATGTGAAAATATCGCTTATAAGTAGATTTTAAAATTAAAGTACTGTACATTTTCAAAACTACCACCATCTTCCCAGCACTGAAACACTGTTAAAATATATTCTGTTGATTATTTATAGCGTCGACAGAAAAAATTTGTTGATATAAATCACCGACATATTAATTTTAAAAAAATTATTAAAAAATTATTATCACTGTAAAATATTAATTTTAGTTTAATGTTCAGGTACTGTTATTTTAGTAGTAGTTTGAATTTAATGAACGCTACAGAATGCCTTTCTAATTATACATAAGACTTTAATACTTAAAAGAGACTGGACTGAGTTATTTGTTAATTTATTTTATTATTATTATTTCTGGTCACTAACCACATTACTGGAAACAGTGGTTAGTATTATTCAACTAAGTTTTATGTTCATTTAATTGTCAAGATGTTGTGAATAAAGATCATTATTCATTATTCACATTCAAATTTCAATAACTAAGGCGATGATCCAAGATCCTAGATAATCTAATAACAATTCAAAAGCCCAGGTTTACTTAAAAATAAAATTATTATTGGATAAAGTAGTACATTTTCGCCACAATTGGCAATGGGGTTAGACACGAGGAAACAGATCCGTAGAAAATGAGTCAGCTTTGGCTGACTTTTTGGTAACTGTTACAAACTGCAGAAAAAGTGGTAAATAAAAAAAGGTTATGTGAAATGTATACAATATTTGCTAAAATGTATAATTCGTAGAAGCATAAACAATGCACTAAGTAAAAAAACATGCATACACCTTAAATACCTACAATTAATCATGTTTTTATACAAAGCAAGTTCAATATAGTAAGAAGAAATGTAAACATTCATATACTGTATTTCAAATCTAAACACAAAAAATATTTGTTGTGCCTTATTCGCTTAGTGCATTATTAGTATAGTTCTTGCAGTTAAGCCATAGTGCTTCTTCGACATTATGAACTAATGGTGTATGTATTTTAAACATTTTTAGGAATCTTCGGTGTACTATTTTCATTAAAAAGTTATCCCCAAAGTCTTTTAACGCTAATTCAGAGCTGAGATGGGGACCCTAAAATTTAAACCAGCCGAAGAAATAAAGAATCACACCAACGTGTGCTGATTGTAGACCTTTTTTACAATCACTAAGGTTTAAAATGTCAACGGGTGTTTTCTTTCACCAGGTGAAATAAGGATAAAGAAGCCCGTTCTCACCTTTCAGAAAAAGTATTTACATATTAGTTGGGATAAAAATAGTAAACTGGGTGGATACATTTTTTGTATTAATTTCATCACATAAAATGAATAAATAAAGTCTTGAAGCTTCGTGGGCTGTTATTTAAGTCGAAATTCACCATTTGATTTATCTGACGGCCGTGGCGATGTGTAGTCAAGATGGCAACCAGAGCAGAAATAGGAAGCACTGCTGCTCACAAGTTTAGATCTGGATGCAAAGTAATAATTACTAATGCAAAGAATATTGTTCTGTTACACTCTATGTGTTAAACTGTTTAAAATTAGGCGATGTAACACTGACCCCATTTGTGATTGAATCTGACGAACGTATATTTTCTATGATAAGAGTCATTTTCCAATCTAATGACATAAATTACTTCCCTTGTATTTGTACTGTATACTGTTAATACTCTGTTATAATTAACAGAGTAAATCTATTGAGTGATTCTTATCTATCTAGTCAGTTATTGAAGTCTCTAAAAAGCCACAATTATTGTATTATAACAAGTGAATTTGAAGTAGAAGTTCAAGTACTGTAAGTTCACTAGAAGCCATATTCTTTTGTACAAAAACTGCCATATTGATACTTATATGCGATTGAAGTGTCCTACTGTACATACAGCGAATGTGAGGAAGGGCTGAGTGTACATAAGATGGTAGGAAACGCTGAATGTACATCAAATGGTAGGAAGGTATGTGTAAACAACAAATGGTAGGAAGGTATGTGTGTAGAATAAATGGTTGGAAAGGTCTCTGTGTAGAACAAATGGTAGGAAGTCTGTGTATACAACAATTGTTAGGAAGGGTGACCTGTACAATAAATGGTAGGAAGTTCTGTGTGTAGAACAAATGGTAGGAAGTTCTGTGTGTACAACAACTGGTATGAAGTCTGTGTGTACAACAACTGGTAGGAAGTCTGTGTGTAGAACAAATGGTATGAAGTCTGTGTGTAGAACAAATGGTAGGAAGTCTGTGTGTAGAACAAATGATAGGAAGGTCTGTGTGTAGAACAATTGTTAGGAATGGTGGACTGTACAACAAATGGTAGGAAGGTATGTCATTTAAAATGTACTTAAATGATTACTGATAAAAATGTAGGCCTAATAAATTCTCATGTTGTATTATATGTGACATTGTTCTTAACATAAAAATTTCATATGTGTCGGTCGTGTAGTTTTTATACATCTACGAAACTACATAACACGAAAATAAATGAAGGCTAATGCAATCCTAGTAGAGACTTATTCATGCTATCGGTTATATGAAGCCAAACAGAGTGACTTTGTTGTGTACACATGTTGATCGTATTAATATTAATCGTGTCCACGTCTGATAAGACAACAACGTTTCATATGTATGTGTTCACTTTCAAAATGAGCAGTTTTAGGACTCGTAAACCGAATTTTAGAACAAGTTGTATTCGGCTGATTAATTCAATTTCTATTTTACACTTAAATATTGTTAAATTATCTAATTGTTTTACGACTTTCATTATTGTATCTATTAATTGGTGAAAATCGCTGGCTTTATTGTTCTTTGTATATAGTTTAATTTGTGTCTCAGCGTTTTGTGACAATAGAACAAAAATACTGAAATGACATTTGGTGATAGATACTTGTGTTTTGATACCATCATTTCAATCCACCTTACTGGTCTAATGTCCAGTTCGTGTTACCTAACTGTCCCTAGTTTAAATGACATTTGGTGATAGATACTTGTGTTTGGATCCCATTATTTCAATCCACCTTACTGGTCTAATGTCCAGTTCGTGTTACCTAACTGTCCCTAGTTTAAATGACATTTGGTGATAGATACTTGTGTTTGGATCCCATCATTTCAATCCACCTTACTGGTCTAATGTCCAGTTCGTGTTACCTAACTGTCCCTAGTTTAAATGACATTTGGTGATAGATACTTGTGTTTGGATCCCATCATTTCAATCCACCTTACTGGTCTAATGTCCAGTTCGTGTTACCTAACTGTCCCTAGTTTAAATGACATTTGGTGATAGATACTTGTGTTTTGATACCATCATTTCAATCCACCTTACTGGTCTAATGTCCAGTTCGTGTTACCTAACTGTCCCTAGTTTAAATGACATTTGGTGATAGATACTTGTGTTTGGATCCCATCATTTCAATCCACCTTACTGGTCTAATGTCCAGTTCGTGTTACCTAACTGTCCCTAGTTTAAACTCATGATATTATTGTCTTTTTTTATATATTTGGATATTTAACGAGTTTACAACAATAAATCAAGTATTTTATTCTTCAGTCTCGTCAAGTAAAATAGTTTTGATAAAAGATGAGAACCAAGCTAGATATCTATGTCCTGGACATCAGTTTCCAAACTATCTGATCAAGTTTACTCTTGAATTTGGAGGTATCGGTACATTTTAATTAATCCCTTGAGTATAGAGGTTTCCTCACAGCTCCCTTCGCAAGGTGAAAGGGAAGCCACGTGCCAGGCCGGCTCAGCTTGGTCAGACTATTATTATATTACTAAATTGCACGGTTGTTCAGGAACTTCAGAAGAAGTAATGGGAAAGGCGATTGAAGTTCGTAGAGAATGATGGCCTCACTGTAATTTAATTTTGCCAAGGCTATTTCGACAAAAATATCTAAGCTATTTTAAAACAAGTTTTGAAGAATAACAGTTTTAAAATCTCGCCTGCCTTTAGTATTGTGCCAAGTAATTGTTATACATAAGCATAGAATGTAGGAAATTATATGATTTTACTATGATTTGCATAAATATTAGTATTTCCTTTTGTTGTTAGGAAAATGTTGATCAATAGACATCAGTCATAGCAGGACTACTACCAGACTTAAATATTGTTAGTTAATACAAGGAAAGAATAATTAATTAGTGATTGTAGGATTTATTTATTAATGCAATCGGATGCATATCCAAACATCCAGTGAGCAACTATTAAAGCAAGTCCAACGGCAGCAAGTCCTTGGGCTAGGCAGACAGTATACAGTAGTTTAGGACTTACTAGTTTATGGCGTAGTTTTGAAAACAATGCGGCTTCATGGTGCTCCACCGTGGCCGGCCAAACATTGCTTTAATTCGCCAGCTTATAAATAAGGACGACTATTTCGCCTTTCCCGCTGACTCTCAGGTTGATCTATATACTCAGTGTTATAAGTAATGGATTGCGGTGATATATCGGGTCTCTACACAGTAAGAATTAGGCTGTCTATTGAGAGCAATAGATATTTAGCTTTAAAAGGAGACTCAAGTTATTTTTTGAAGCCATCCGTCGAGTAACTACAATTGAGAAGTCAAGGTCTATTTTAACGTGATACATAATTTAGCTTTTCAAAAAAAGACTTTGTATTTTATATTTTTTCTTGCCTCAAATTAGGTACAATAACATTGCACTGTCAAAAGATTCTGGTCAACACCATTACATTATATTATGAACGTGTGCCAATAAAATATGCTAAATGCGTTTATTTGTTCGTTCCAAAAAATAACCTAGTATGTTATTTTTGGAACGAATAACATATATATGAGTAACGTTACTGCCTCAGATATGCGGGCAATAGTTTTGGTATAGCTCAGATTATTGCTTCACAGCACCTCTTAGATTAACAGACATCTCTCAGTTTCTAATGGTGAGCTAGGCATTTTTTCACATTACGTAGAACGTAGAAGTTGATTTCATATTTTACATTCTTCATTGTACGGTCTTTATAGAACGTCACATGTCTGGGCTTTCAATGAGTTTAAACTCTTTCAAAGATACTAGTCTCTGAACAAAATGTCCTTTTAGTGTAAGTTAAGGATCCAGTAGGTTGGATTGAGCTCACTGTAAAATGAAAATCACATTTCACTGTCTTCAAACTCGCCCCGAGTGGGTTAAAACCTCCTTTCGCTGTACTAGTTAAAGCTACCTCATTGCAGATTTAAAAAGGACCTTCAATTAGCATGTTTGGTTTCCGGATGCATTAGAAAGGAAGCATTAGTCATCAGGTTAACCGGATCCGCTTCTTGATTGTGCAGATAAAATGAAAAAGCATTTCTTCAGCTCAGCTGAAGTCAAAATGAGATGTTAAAAAAAATTTTACAATCACTGAACCTTAAATGCATTTTGTTGCTATCTTTGTGGTTCTTCACAGATGCAGCTCACGCGTTCACCTTGCTGCTACCAAACGTGGAAGATGCGATGCAAATGTTGATGCAGGCTTGGGACGTGTTTAATTTCCGCTTCAACAGCAATGTCATTCGTTTCATCACAATGAACACAATATTGAATATGTCACTCGTTGAAAGACCTGTTGTTGAATGGGGTGTATTCAATGTCCGCTTCAACAGCAATGTCATTCATTTCATCACAATGAACACAATATTGAATATGTCACTCGTTGAAAGGCCTGTTGTTGAATGGGGTGTATTCAATGTCCGCTTCAACAGCAATTCCATTCATTTCATCACAATGGACACAATATTGAAAATGTCACTCGTTGAAAGGCCTGTTGTTGAATGAGGTGTATTCAATGTCCGCTTCAACAGCAATTCCATTCATTTCATCACAATGAACACAATATTGAATATGTCACTCGTTGAAAGGCCTGTTGTTGAATGGGGTGTATTCAATATCCGCTTCAACAGCAATGCCATTCATTTGATCACAATGAACACAATATTGAAAATGTCACTCGTTGAAAGGCCTGTTGTTGAATGGGGTGTATTCAATGTCCGCTTCAACAGCAATGCCATTCATTTGATCACAATGAACACAATCTTGATTATGTTATTCGATGCAAAACTTGTTCTTGAATGGGACGTATAGTTAATTTATGTGATTCGAGTTTAAAAAATGATATCTTATTACTTAAGTTAAGATTTTATAGACTTATGGAAAAGCAAATTTACAAATTATAGAATCATATCTTTTAGCTCGCAAACAACTAAACATTAATTGTAATTAGACACAAATTGGAGATAAAGCACGGAGCCCACAGGGTTCTATATTGGGACCAGTTTTGTTTTTAATTGTAGAACATGATTTAAGTTTTGATTAATTGTTCATGGTTTTCTTTCATCACAATGAACACACCTTGTGTATGTACTCGTTAACGTATCATTACGATCTAAATGAATTGTTGCCTGAACTTAGTCTTTTAGAAGCAGCTTCATGGGTAAGACTCAAGATAATGTTTTAATATAGACAACACTTAGTCATTGCTAATTTATTTTTAAAAAATTGTGACTTTTACTTTAGTGAGAATGCTGTAAAGCTTTTTGGGTTAACAATAAAATCAAATCTTTCTTAGTAATTGATAATGTGTTAAAAGACTTTTAAGGGCCATATTCTTTTAGCCGACTTAAAAAAAGGCAGATTACTTTTTAATATCTAAAAATTGCCTACTGTCTCTTTCTTCGGAAATATTATGAGGTATGTGTCTTAGTTTGGGGTAATGGTGTAGGCGTAGACAATATTATATACACCAAAAGAGTCTGAGATTTATAACCAATGCTCTGGCCTTTCGATTTTTGAAAGTCTTTGTTTATTACTACATGAATTTGAACAATTGTAAATTTGTATATACTGGAAGTTTTGATTTTTTTTATTAAGAAAGGTTATTTTATTAGTTATTTTTTTGTAGTCTTATTTAACTACTTAGTTAAGGGACAATTAAAAATGAATATTCAAATTGTTTTCTTTTTTTATACCTTGTTTTTTAGGTCTATGATTTATTGAACCGAAACTAGTAGCCTACTTCAGAGTTTATAACCAAGTTCCTGCAATGATTTGTCGGGTCAGTCATGTATCCGATAACTCAGTACATCCAATTAACATTACCATGTGATTGATATATAAATATTTGGTGTTGTGACGCATATCCCGGAAGATGGGATCTGGTTTCTATACAAACACCATTTACGAATCACATTTGTGACTCATAGCGTTCTTAATTACTTGTGTTGTTAGCGAAACTGACTTGATCAACAGGATTTCATTTTAACAAAGTAATAAAGCGTAAAGGTGATTGAGATGTTTATTAGTGAGTTTGTGTTCCACAAACATATTTGTGATTAGGCAATAAACAATCACCTCTGGTGCACGCCTTTGTAATGTAGTAAACGCAGACAAAAAAGACTGACAATAATTATTGTGGAATTAGAGGACAGTTTTTTGACAGGTAATTACATTAAAGTTGTCAAGGCATTATAATATCTATTCCAAAGCCGATTGCTCTTCAGTTGCTAAACTCTCGTATTAAATGCTTCTCAGACCCTCTTCACCTTCTCTAGGTGACTGACTATGTGACATGATCTGCATTTCTGGACCCTCGAGCTGGAAAGCCACAGTGCTTAGTTGGCTAATGTGTCTGCAGTCATTAATTAATCGCCTCTTACCTTACGATTTTGTGTTTTATAAATGATTTTAACGAATCTTCCGTTATAATAACAGTAGCCAATATTGGTAACTATTTTAATCAACATTACATAACAATTTTTGTAATTGCTTATTACATTTTATTCGTTGTAAAGGACGCTCCCAATAAAAAAAATATATTTTTTTAGAGGTATGTTGATGATCAATAATCCTAAAGGGATCTAATAACTCAGCAATGGATGGTATGTCTCACTGAGATGTGCGAAGAATTACAAACACTCCTCCCTGAGGAACGTAACACGTAGACTACCTTAATGTGTGCAGGGGACGAAGTTTACTGCTCACCACGGCTCGTGTGTGTGTGTGTGTGTGTGGTTATATCGGGGCGGGCGGAACTACACTCGTCGGTGCGGATCGAAAAATAAACACCCGCATGAAGACGCGTTCTGGTATTGAATACAAACTCCTCTTACTGATTGGTTGAAGAGGTAGTTTTATATGACTGTTGCGTGAAGAGAAATGATTTATTGGACGACCAGTATTACAGTATTTAACAAGTGTTTATGGTCTAACGTTTAATTGTCAATTTAGCTATAATTTATTATTTGGACATCTAATAATATGAGATTTCAATGGCAGCTTCCATACAACATATTTTATACTCTTGACATTGTTAAGTAATATTTCTATTTTGATTATAATCTAGAGGATATGCAAGAATTGAGAAAATTTCCGCGTATTTTATGTGTCAAGTGCGAGTAGAAAAGTCTTTTTTCGGTTTTGCAATAGAATCGGGATTTTGATAAAGAGGATAATTATGAATTATGTGTTCCGTCAAGCAATTGACAGACAATTGACTAAGTAGTAGATCAGAATGACATAAACTACGCTGACTTCCAGAAGAAAAACTACCTGGTTAATCACGATAGGGAAGATTACTTAGTCCATCAAGATAAGCTAAACTACACAGTTATTTAGGATAAGTTAGACTCAACGTAATCCGTTAGGATAAGGTAGTCTAGCCAGTTCTTGAAGATAATATATACTAAGTAGTCCATCAGAATAACTTTGATTACGTAGTCCAACATAATTAGATAGTCTACACAGTCCATCGGGATAAGGTAGACTACGCAGTCCATCGGGATAAGTAGACTTCGCATTCCATCAGGATAAGTTAGACTTCGCAGGTCAATCAGGATAAGTTAGACCACGCAGACCCAGGAAGAATAAGTTAGACTACGCAATCCATCAAGATCGTATTGAATTTGACAACAATCACCTGAAACTTAACACATAAACTACATAAATGAAATAACCGATACGTACGTTTAGATATGACTGTTAGTTTACACCTCACTTGGGAAGTAGATCATTGAAAACAATAGAGGTTTCCGTAAATTTTTGTAGGCCTATAATTGTCATTGAAATGAATATTGATAGTTTTCTTAGTAAAGTTTTTCTATTATGTGTTCCAGTTTTTATAATTGACCAAAAAAACTGTATATTACTACTTCAAGTTGTATTTTAAATCGTTTGCCTACAAAATGCCATATGGAAAAGGGAAACTGCATGATATATAACTTAGAAGCTGCTGAATAGATTGGTACCAGTTTATAATCTATGTGTATCTTAAAGACAGTTCTTTTTTCGAGCAAATATTTAAGGGTGTTTGTATATCTTTACTTCAGTTCTCACGTTAGTACATCACTAATGATAGAAAGTACCCACAATGAAGGCATTATGAATAACTCCTTAAATGTTCCCTGATATTGTAAAGAATTTAATTTGTTGTCCATAGGACAAATCAAAACGTGACGAATGCATAACAAGACGGTGACATAAAGGCGCATTTCCCACGGACACCCAACAAAACATAGAACTATAGCTACGAAACGAGTTGTTCACGACTTGATGAATAGACTAACGAGCTAGATCGTGAGGAGGGTCCAGTAGGGTGGCTTGGGGAGGACAGGGGACACCAACCCTGAGGATTATAGTCAATTGACATTTGTTAATGTCTCGCACTACCCGAATTGTATAGCTTCTGACGTAGGAAAGTATTGATTGCGTATGTTAAAGATCTCTCATTCGCTCTACTCTGTATCATTGTCTACATAGTGTCACCATATTGAGTCATTTAATTGGTCGCAAGAACAGAGCCATACACAAGTGGTGCATGGCAACTTGCCAGCTCATTAAATCTTGCGCAACTGTCGTGTATTGAACGCACCTTCACCTCTGTCTGAGAGCAATTGCACTGCACTCACTGCTGGAGAAACCATCTGACCTTTGCTGATGACACAACCGATATGATCACTTTACATTGTGCACATGCACCACCAGCATAACCACTTTCTCTATGGACTATGCAAATGGGCGATGGTTTCCGGTTCCTATGAGTTTTATGTTACGTTTTTACCAACTTTGTAAACTAAAACAGCTAAATATTATGATGTCTTTTTATTATAACTTGATTTGGATTTAGGACTTGTGAAAATACGACTTTGGTTAGTTCCTGATACATCCTGTAACAGTTGGTAAGTAGTAATCAACCATCTTTGTGTTACGGATGGACACTAACTACACCCTGTCATGTTGTTGTATGACTACTTGGATGTAGGCTATAAGGTATGTTGATCAACTGCTAAATATTGAAATATTCACGTTGTATGCAGTGGTCACCACATTCTTCAGCCTGTACTTATTTAATCAGTAGGCCGTAGTTTTAAAACATAACTACACTAACATTTAGTATAAAAAAAGTGTAGTCCGTTTCTTCGCTAAAATATCCAATTGTACGCTTGGCGTTTTCCCCCCCCCCTTTTATTGAGCCCTTAAGTTTGACATTTATGTATCGATGTTTGATTGGAAAGTAAGACAGATATGCTAAATAGCACACGTAGATATAGTTCAATGAGTACAGTATTCCAACTTTATTTTCTTATTCGTTTAAGACGCTGGTCGTCAAGATATGGGCGTATATGGATTTAAATGTGATGAATCGTGCGTTGGTTGTCTTTGGGAGGCCCATTATCTACGACTTAGAGATTTCTGACGAACATACAAAGGCTTATTTTCATTAAACCTCTCAATTTTTACCTTCTTTCATTCCTACCTATTGTCAATTTAATTAAGTGATTATTCACAATGGTAATAAAATTGGAATTCGTTGTTTAAACAAAAAGCGTGAAAATGAATGAAATGATTAGACGAACTCTTATGAATGGAGCTACAATATGAGGATTTGCAGTTCAATTTAAATCCTTTGATAAAAAATAATGGTAACCTAAAAGATAGATGTATATATTTTCTATAAATAGAAAACCTACTATGAAAGATAATATTGGCTTTTTTCCTAGTGTCAGTAAAAACAGTTTGTTTCATTGTTTATTTATGTATCGTTGAGATTATAATTGTAGAACAATATCTCGATCTTATTATGACTTTGTCATCTTATTTGTAATTGTTAGATAGTAGTAGAGTGCTGGCTGCCGGTGTTACTCAGAATCTCACAATCATGACATTCACCACAGCATAAATCCAGCTTATCACAGCTCTTATTAAAAATATATAAATTAGAAATAACTATTTATGACAATAAACTGTATTGTTTATTTATAAAAATAAATAAATGCACTATTTTTTTTCTTTTTCATTTAAAAGTGGTGTTAGTAATAATTTTTTACGCGACAAATTGCGGGGTCGTTACTCCTTCCATACTCACGTCTACGAAGTTTTATATTCCTCTTCCCCACCCCTCTACTTGACAACTCAACTAATTTTTGAATTGATAGGGGAAATGCCGTGGACTGTTAATACCTAATGACTTGTTTGGCATAGGAATTAAAATGGGTTTGAGATCATCAAATTCATATTCAATAAGCAAATTCATAGATGTGAAGCGCGATATATACAGCCCACTCTGGGTCACTCTTACACAAAGTACAGTATATTAGATATTAGTTCTGGTGGTTGGTGACTCGTCATCTATTCGCCCTAATGCAGGACTTGCTCGAACCAACGACCAGGGTCACTGGAGTGTGCAAACCAAGAGCTGGCCTGCTGGACATCGCTCCAACCGCCCAACGGCTGCTATGTTATCATGGCGGAGTCTAACGACGTAGATGCCGGAAGGGTGAATAATATTTTCGATCACTTAGAGAATATAATTCAGGAGTGCACATCGAACTCTCAAGCCCTTCTTGTGCCTCTTCCTCCAGGGTGGGATATTCCCCGCAGCAGCCCCATTCACTGGACAGTTCAACAAGTGAACAACTTTGTAACTGAGATCTGCAAGCGGCACGACGGAGTAGACATGTTGACTGTGAAGAGGATCGGCAGACAGCACTTCACTTCTGACGGTCTCCACCTTCGGGCAAGAGATACTAGCTAGCGGCACGACGGAGTACACATGTTGACTGTGAAGAGGATCGGTAGACAGCACTTCACTTCTGACGGTCTCCACCTTTGGGCAAGAGATACTAGCTAGCGGCACGACGGAGTAGACATGTTGACTGTGAAGAGGATCGGCAGACAGCACTTCACTTCTCACGGTCTCCACCTTCGGGCAAGAGATACTAGCTAGCGGCACGACGGAGTAGACATGTTGACTGTGAAGAGGATCGGCAGACAGCACTTCACTTCTGACGGTCTCCACCTTCGGGCAAGAGATACTAGCTAGCGGCACGACGGAGTAGACATGTTGACTGTGAAGAGGATCGGCAGACAGCACTTCACTTCTGACGGTCTCCCTTCTCACGGTCTCCACCTTCGGGCAAGAGGATCGGCAGACAGCACTTCACTTCTCACGGTCTCTACCTTCGGGCAAGAGGATCGGCAGACAGCACTTCACTTCTGACGGTCTCCACCTTCGGGCTTCGGGCAAGAGATTGTTAGCTAGCGTTATAGTAAAGAAACTAGCAATGACTACTCCAAGACACTCGACTGGCAACTAGACCATCAATCCCCACGTATTCCAAGACGTCCACCCATGACTACGAGTCATATGGGGATACGGTGCTGAGGACCCCACCTTGTTCGGCGCATACATCAACAGGGCCCACTGACCTGACCAACCGATCTTATACTATGGATAAGGCTAGTGTACACAGACAGACTAACTATCAAACACGCGAACATGCCTTCAGCATTCTGTTTTTAGGGCCCCCACTTACCAGAAATGGACAAAATTAGTAAAATCAAGACAAACTCAAACAAAATCAAAATTTAAATCACCAACTCAATTGAAAATTATCCGCCTAAATTCACAATAAGCAACAAACAAGTTAGATGATATTGAAATAGTTTGCAGAGAACTGTGTCTGGATCAATTGGTTATAACCGAAAGTGGTTTTAACAATGACAATATTGGTATCTGTCAGTTGCCGAATTTCAAAGTAGTTAATACATATGGCAGACAATTATTTAAAGGAGGTGGTGTAGCCATTTTCTTGAAATCAGACCTGTCATTCGAAGCCTTTGATGTTGGTAATGCAACAGATAAGGATTTTGAAGCGACAGGAATAACAATTCAAGCATCGAACAAAAACGTTTTTATTATCGGTATTTATAGGTCTCCCAATGGAACTTAAGAACATCTTTTTTTCAAAATTTGAATCTTTACTGACTGACTTAACAGCTCAGGAACCTGATTACGTTTTGTTGGGTGACTTCAATATTGACGCACAAAAAACAGACGACCTTCCCACAAAACAATTTTGTAATTTACTCGAAATATTTGGGCTTCGATTATTAATCAATTTTCCAACGAGAGTGACTGCTACATCACAATCGACAATTGATAACGTCATTGCTAACATTCCCAGTGTCGCAGTGTCGGTGGTCGATTCAGCAATTTCTGATCATTATGGACAAATGGCTATTATTGAAGGGAAACATGCGAAAGGAGGGCAAAATTATAAAAAGAGTAAGAGACTTGAGGCCTGAAAACATACGACTTCTCAAAAATTTTCTCTCGAAAGAAAAAAGGGACTTTTTAACTGATAATAACCTATCTTTTTTGAAAAAAATTCAAAATATTTCATAATTGTTTGATCTCTTATATTGATAGCTGCTGCCCAATAACAACTATAAAATTAAGAAAAAAAATGTGAAAAACAAATAGATTACAAAAGAAATCCTGGTTTCACGAGAGAGACTAACATGTTTGTCAAATATATATAACACAACACTTGATGAGCATTTTAAATCTTACTTTAGGCGTTACAAACAAACTTATAGGAAGGTAATTCAGGCAACAACAAAATATGATATCTCAAAAAAGTTATAAATTCCAATAATGTTTCTAAAACGGCCTGGGACATTATAAACAATAAAAGCAAAGTCCGTAAACAAATTAAAATTGAAATATAAAAACAAATTGTTAGTGATGAAGTAACAATCGCTAACAGTTTCTTTGCCACTGTTGCAAATAAAAAAGGACTCCGTTCGTCATTGGATGCAATATTTCCCACTAAAAGGCAAGCTCCAGTGCCATCAATGGCTCTGCTGCCCGTGAATGAGGAGGACATTTTAAGAATTTACAAAGAACTCCCAGCCAAAAATTCTAATGACCTTAGTTCTATTTCAATGACGCTAAAAAAGTGCTTCAAGCATATCCTAAGCCCCCTAACACAATTGATCAATTCTTCTTTTCAAACTGGGACATTTCCCTCATACTAAAAACTGACAAAGTAACGCCAATATTTAAAAAAGGGAACATTGCTCAATCAATAACTATCGGCCTGTCTCCATTTTGCCAATATTAAGCAAAATTTTTTAAAAAGCTTTTCTGTTAAGAATGCTTAACTTTTTAAACAAACACAACCAACGATCTGACAACCAATTTGGATTCAGGAAAGTAGCTCGACCATAGACGCAGTTGTGAGTCTAATCGATAAGGTTGTTGAGGGAATAGAATGTCGGAAACCCATCCTTGGTATGTTTCTCGATCTGTCTAAAGCATTCGACCGTGTTGACCATAAGATAGTGCTCGACAGACTGGAATTACATGGCATTCGTGGTGTGGCATTGAGTGGCTTGTTTCATTTCTTAACCAAAGATCTCAGTTGGTTAAAATTTCAGAACAACCTTCTAAATTAATCAATCTATGCTACGGGATTCCACAAGGATCAATTCTTAGCCCAGTCATTTTTTGATATATGTCAATGGCATTGGAGAATCATTGCAGCAAGGAAAACTTGTCTAGTATGCAGACGATACAACACTATGCTTTAGGAGCATTGCTTTTGGAACAACACGTTTTTATGGAAATGAAGCGATGTATCCAAAATTTTTCCAACATCAATCTGAAAACAAACGTTTTGAAATCGTGTGTTTTTAAATTTTGCATTACG
This sequence comes from Stictocephala bisonia, assembly GCA_035578905.1. Lineage (NCBI taxonomy): Eukaryota > Metazoa > Arthropoda > Insecta > Hemiptera > Membracidae > Stictocephala > Stictocephala bisonia. The sequence goes on along the minus strand of JAQJVL010000401.1, from coordinate 580,334 downwards.
TCCTTCTGACACCTATTGGCACCCTAGTGTGATGTTAGAAGACACAATGCTTGAGGAAGTATACACATCAAAATTCCTTGGAATACACCTTGATCGGGGTTGACATGGAACTGTCATTTTGATGCTGTATCTGCTAAATTATCATCAGGAATTTTTGTCCTGAGATCCCTAGCTAAATACTGGCCTACTCAGATATTGATGATGTCATATTATGGCTTGATATATCCTCATCTTATCTATGGAGTGCTATGGGGAGGAAGATCAAATAATCAATTTTTAAGAGTATTTAGGCTACAAAAAAAAGCAATCCGCCTTGTTGCTAAAATTAGATACAGACATTCCTGCAATTAAAATAAGAAAACAGTCGGCTGCCCGTTTCAGGATCAATCAAATTTGGGCTTAATCAAAAAGACAAATATAAATGTTTAAACAAAATACAAATAGACTATAAAAATACAACAACAACAAATAAGCCCTAACAAAGTATAAAGATCACCATGTAGCAATATGTAGCAATAATAAATAAATAACAAAATACATCAACAAATAAACAAGAAAAACACAGCAACAAAAAAAAAAAAAAAACTTCACAACTACAAATGAAAAAGGTAACCAAATAATTATAACAAACAAAAATATACAAAGGCAGCATTACTATCTGGGGCCTCGGGAACGCAAAAGTAATTTTGAGGTTAGGTCAATTTGGAAAAGTTTAAGAAAAAATTAAACTAAAGATTTCAATTAACAATTACACCGAATCCAGCGAGCGAAACTGAGCGGTTCCTAATGAGAATGGGAAGTTATAAAAGCATGCCCCGAGAATCCAGTTCACAAGAAAAGATCCTTTCACAAAAAAAAATTAATTTAAAAAAATATAAAAATTTTAATCTAACGGTACTATCCTTTACAACCCAGAACAACAAAGGTTTATTTTAGTTGTGGAAGAACTCGCCGTAAACTGGGCTGCCAACGAATCGATATGGAAAGAACGTTTCGGTGTTTTTTCCGTTTAGAATAGCAGCATTCACGGCAACTGAGTTAAAAGAAGTATGTGAAATCTCCATATGACATATCCCTGTGAACGAGCACTAGTGACCGGACAAGGCCGTTCACCGGAACTTTACGAAACAACCATCAGGCGTCCACGGGCTATTGACAATTTTCACCGACCTTGTTACACTATCGTGTGGCCTTGTAAGGCAACCTATGTGTAATCGAACCATTGGACAAGTTGGGTCTCAGCACAGAACGAAACAACGTCTAGCTGTGAAATTAACGTTGGTGACCATAAAGAATTGTGCAAACATATATGATAAACTATAAAAATACAATTTCTGCATAAAATAAAAGAATTATTAGTTGGTTTTAGATTCAGATCGGTTCAGTAGCTTCGTTTAGTCAGATCCCAACCACTACTAACAAGTGCAAAATGTCAACTTTTCAGTTCTGAATGGGTTTGGAGATGGGAACTTTACGTAAAGGTAATAAATTATACTTATTAAATACTCCCACGAGTGAAGAGTGTACGTCATGACTTGACAGGCAATAACGGAGGCAGTTGAACTCACTCCCGTTAAAGCAAAATATACTGTAAAAGTAAGTGTACAAGGTGTGTGCCACTAAAATAAAAAAAATAAAAACCAATGCTGGCACGATCAAGTATATTGAGGCCTAGAGTTAGGCCTACAAGTATATGGTGTGTATTCCTCTATCCTCGAAGGTTCCCTCTTTGCCTGAAGGTCGTCCTGTCGAAGATTGATGACTGGAAGTTTTACCCTCTGTACATTTCTAGAACAGTCCAGATCGTTCAAGAACATTCTACAACTTTCTTATTATATATATTATAGAACATTAAATTATGCGTCGATTGATATCTCTAACTTTGAAATAGAACAACTCTTGAAAATGTACCTTTTATCGCCATCAGTCAGTCCTAATAGCGTACCTAATAGCATACCTAAAAATGTACCTAATAGCGACTGGTCCTGTTAAAAAAATTTGAGAATAAAATATGTAGAGAGTTTAATGCGGAGTTCAAGGATTCTCACATTTTTAAAATTGTACCAAATTCCTGGTATTTTCATACGCCAAATTCCAAAAACAGTAATTATCATTAATTCGACTATGCAGCTAGCTAAACATTATTTCTTATATTTCCATTAAGATATGATATATGATAAAAACGAACCTGTGTCATCTAGCAAAACCTTTACAGAACTTAAAATTTGAGTTGGAATGCAAAGAACCAAACTATTTTAAAATCAGTTCATTCCTTAACCAACAATTGGTATGTACCTGATTTGTATGTTTAAACTTTAAATTAAAGTTTAACATAAATGTACATTAAATTCATGTTTATATGTCCGTAATGCCGTTTTAGTGTCAGTTTTCTCATATTACAATAAAAAAAATTCCAGGTTCTGTGTAGAAGTATGTTCAAGTTCGCAGGCTGCAAATACACTCTTGCAATGAGTAGTACCCGTGATCATGGGATTTCTCGTTTGTCTTCTCTTTTAGCTTCATGCTTTCAAATCACACTTGGTATGAACACGTCTCCGTGAAGTGTTATTTCCTTAGCCACCTTTAGGACATCGTACAGTATTTAAATGTCAGGGGAAGTACAGTAGTAGTGTCAATAAGGAGAAGGTGTATGTTTTCTCCCTCTGCCCTCGTAGTGAAACGCGTCTATCTCCTCCTTTGCAGTTTCATGCTGTCAGTTCACACCTGCTATGAACACGGCTGCGTGGAGTGTTCTTCCCTTGGCCACCTTTACGACACCGTACAATAGTTAAATGTCAGGGAAGGTACAGTAGTAGTGTCAGTAAGGAGAAGGTGTATGTTTTCTCCCTCTGCCCTCGTAATGAAACGAGTCTATCTCCTCCTTTGCAGTTTCATGCTGTCAGTTCACATCTGCTATGAACACGGCTGCGTGGAGTGTTCTTCCCTTGGCCACCTTTACGACATCGTACAATAGTTAAATGTCAGGGGAGGTACAGTAGTAGTGTCAATAAGGAGAAGGTGTATGTTTCCTCCCTCTGCCCTCGTAGTGAAACGCGTCTATCTCCTCCTTTGCAGTTTCATGCTGTCAGATCATACCTGCTATGAACACGGCTGCGTGGAGTGTTCTTCCCTAGGCCACCTTTACGACACCGTACAATAGTTAAATGTCAGGGAAGGTACAGTAGTAGTGTCAGTAAGGAGAAGGTGTTTGTTTCCTCCCTCTGCCCTCGTAGTGAAACGCGTCTATCTACTCCTTTGCAGTTTCATGCTGTCAGATCATACCTGCTATGAACACGGCTGCGTGGAGTGTTCTTCCCTTGGCCACCTTTACGACATCGTACAATAGTTAAATGTCAGGGGAGGTACAGTAGTAGTGTCAATAAGGAGAAGGTGTATGTTTCCTCCCTCTGCCCTCGTAGTGAAACGCGTCTATCTACTCCTTTGCAGTTTCATGCTGTCAGATCATACCTGCTATGAACATGGCTGCGTGGAGTGTTCTTCCCTTGGCCACCTTTACGACATCGTACAATAGTTAAATGTCAGGGGAGGTACAGTAGTAGTGTCAATAAGGAGAAGGTGTATGTTTCCTCCCTCTGCCCTCGTAATGAAACGCGTCTATATCCTCCTTTGCGTGGAGTGTTCTTCCCTTGGCCACCTTTACGACGCCGTAAATAGTTAAATGTCAGGGAAGGTACAGTAGTAGTGTCAGTAAGGAGAAGGTGTGTGTTTCCTCCCTCTGCCCTCGTAGTGAAACGCGTCTATCTCCTCCTTTGCAGTTTCATGCTGTCAGTTCACACCTGCTATGAACATGGCTGCGTGGAGTGTTCTTCCCTTGGCCACCTTTACGACACCGTACAATAGTTAAATGTCAGGGAAGGTACAGTAGTAGTGTCAATAAGGAGAAGGTGTGTGTTTCCTCCCTCTGCCCTCGTAATGAAACGAGTCTATCTCCTCCTTTGCAGTTTCATGCTGTCAGTTCACATCTGCTATGAACACGGCTGCGTGGAGTGTTCTTCCCTTGGCCACCTTTACGACATCGTACAATAGTTAAATGTCAGGGGAGGTACAGTAGTAGTGTCAATAAGGAGAAGGTGTATGTTTCCTCCCTCTGCCCTCGTAGTGAAACGCGTCTATCTCCTCCTTTGCAGTTTCATGCTGTCAGATCATACCTGCTATGAACACGGCTGCGTGGAGTGTTCTTCCCTAGGCCACCTTTACGACACCGTACAATAGTTAAATGTCAGGGAAGGTACAGTAGTAGTGTCAGTAAGGAGAAGGTGTGTGTTTCCTCCCTCTGCCCTCGTAGTGAAACGCGTCTATCTACTCCTTTGCAGTTTCATGCTGTCAGATCATACCTGCTATGAACACGGCTGCGTGGAGTGTTCTTCCCTTGGCCACCTTTACGACATCGTACAATAGTTAAATGTCAGGGGAGGTACAGTAGTAGTGTCAATAAGGAGAAGGTGTATGTTTCCTCCCTCTGCCCTCGTAGTGAAACGCGTCTATCTACTCCTTTGCAGTTTCATGCTGTCAGATCATACCTGCTATGAACATGGCTGCGTGGAGTGTTCTTCCCTTGGCCACCTTTACGACATCGTACAATAGTTAAATGTCAGGGGAGGTACAGTAGTAGTGTCAATAAGGAGAAGGTGTATGTTTCCTCCCTCTGCCCTCGTAATGAAACGCGTCTATATCCTCCTTTGCGTGGAGTGTTCTTCCCTTGGCCACCTTTACGACGCCGTAAATAGTTAAATGTCAGGGAAGGTACAGTAGTAGTGTCAGTAAGGAGAAGGTGTATGTTTTCTCCCTCTGCCCTCGTAATGAAACGCGTCTATCTCCTCCTTTGCAGTTTCATGCTGTCAGATCATACCTGCTATGAACATGGCTGCGTGGAGTGTTCTTCCCTTGGCCACCTTTACGACATCGTACAATAGTTAAATGTCAGGGGAGGTACAGTAGTAGTGTCAATAAGGAGAAGGTGTATGTTTTCTCCCTCTGCCCTCGTAATGAAACGCGTCTATCTCCTCCTTTGCAGTTTCATGCTGTCAGATCATACCTGCTATGATTATGGCTGCGTGGAGTGTTCTTCCCTTGGCCACCTTTACGACATCGTACAATAGTTAAATGTCAGGGGAGGTACAGTAGTAGTGTCAATAAGGAGAAGGTGTATGTTTCCTCCCTCTGCCCTCGTAGTGAAACGCGTCTATCTACTCCTTTGCAGTTTCATGCTGTCAGATCATACCTGCTATGATTATGGCTGCGTGGAGTGTTCTTCCCTTGGCCACCTTTACGACATCGTACAATAGTTAAATGTCAGGGAAGGTACAGTAGTAGTGTCAATAAGGAGAAGGTGTATGTTTCCTCCCTCTGCCCTCGTAATGAAACGCGTCTATCTACTCCTTTGCAGTTTCATGCTGTCAGATCATACCTGCTATGAACATGGCTGCGTGGAGTGTTCTTCCCTTGGCCACCTTTACGACATCGTACAATAGTTAAATGTCAGGGGAGGTACAGTAGTAGTGTCAGTAAGGAGAAGGTGTATGTTTCCTCCCTCTGCCCTCGTAGTGAAACGCGTCTATCTCCTCCTTTGCAGTTTCATGCTGTCAGATCATACCTGCTATGAACACGGCTGCGTGGAGTGTTCTTCCCTTGGCCACCTTTACGACACCGTACAATAGTTAAATGTCAGGGAAGGTACAGTAGTAGTGTCAATAAGGAGAAGGTGTATGTTTCCTCCCTCTGCCCTCGTAATGAAACGAGTATATCTCCTCCTTTGCGTGGAGTGTTCTTCCCTTGGCCACCTTTACGACGCCGTAAATAGTTAAATGTCAGGGAAGGTACAGTAGTAGTGTCAGTAAGGAGAAGGTGTATGTTTCCTCCCTCTGCCCTCGTAATGAAACGCGTCTATCTACTCCTTTGCAGTTTCATGCTGTCAGATCATACCTGCTATGAACACGGCTGCGTGGAGTGTTCTTCCCTTGGCCACCTTTACGACACCGTACAATAGTTAAATGTCAGGGAAGGTACAGTAGTAGTGTCAGTAAGGAGAAGGTGTATGTTTCCTCCCTCTGCCCTCGTAGTGAAACGCGTCTATCTACTCCTTTGCAGTTTCATGCTGTCAGATCATACCTGCTATGAACACGGCTGCGTGGAGTGTTCTTCCCTTGGCCACCTTTACGACATCGTACAATAGTTAAATGTCAGGGGAGGTACAGTAGTAGTGTCAATAAGGAGAAGGTGTATGTTTCCTCCCTCTGCCCTCGTAATGAAACGCGTCTATCTACTCCTTTGCAGTTTCATGCTGTCAGATCATACCTGCTATGAACACGGCTTCGTGGAGTGTTCTTCCCTTGGCCACCTTTACGACATCGTACAATAGTTAAATGTCAGGAAAGGTACAGTAGTAGTGTCAGTAAGGAGAAGGTGTATGTTTCCTCCCTCTGCCCTCGTAATGAAACGCGTCTATCTACTCCTTTGCAGTTTCATGCTGTCAGATCATACCTGCTATGAACACGGCTGCGTGGAGTGTTCTTCCCTTGGCCACCTTTACGACGCCGTAAATAGTTAAATGTCAGGGAAGGTACAGTAGTAGTGTCAGTAAGGAGAAGGTGTATGTTTCCTCCCTCTGCCCTCGTAATTAAACGCGTCCATCTCCTCCTTTGCGTGGAGTGTTCTTCCCTTGGCCACCTTTACGACGCCGTAAATAGTTAAATGTCAGGGAAGGTACAGTAGTAGTGTCAATAAGGACAAGGTGTATGTTTCCTCCCTCTGCCCTCGTAATGAAACGCGTCCATCTCCTCCTTTGCGTGGAGTGTTCTTCCCTTGGCCACCTTTACGACACCGTAAATAGTTAAATGTCAGGGAAGGTACAGTAGTAGTGTCAGTAAGGAGAAGGTGTATGTTTCCTCCCTCTGCCCTCGTAGTGAAACGCGTCTATCTACTCCTTTGCAGTTTCATGCTGTCAGATCATACCTACTATGAACACGGCTGCGTGGAGTGTTCTTCCCTAGGCCACCTTTACGACACCGTACAATAGTTAAATGTCAGGGAAGGTACAGTAGTAGTGTCAGTAAGGAGAAGGTGTGTGTTTCCTCCCTCTGCCCTCGTAGTGAAACGCGTCTATATCCTCCTTTGCAGTTTCATGCTGTCAGATCATACCTGCTATGAACACGGCTGCGTGGAGTGTTCTTCCCTAGGCCACCTTTACGACACCGTACAATAGTTAAATGTCAGGGAAGGTACAGTAGTAGTGTCAGTAAGGAGAAGGTGTATGTTTCCTCCCTCTGCCCTCGTAGTGAAACGCGTCTATATCCTCCTTTGCAGTTTCATGCTGTCAGTTCACATCTGCTATGAACACGGCTGCGTGGAGTGTTCTTCCCTTGGTCACCTTTACGACACCACACGTGAGTTAAGTGCCGTACTGTCAGGTAAGGTTCAGTCGCAGTGTGAGTAAGGAGAGGGTGTGTGTTTCCTCCCCCTGCCATCGCGGCGAGAGACGTCTGTCTCCCCCTTTATAGCTGCGTGCTGTTTTATTAAACTCTCTCAAAGATACACGTGTCTTTTGCTCTTTACGAAATGTGTTCAAGCAAGTATACAGAGCAATCATATTGTTATATAATACTGCTGTCTTCTAATGTGGCTTGTCATTTGTGCCGATTTAGAAGTATTATCAGTTTAAATCAACTCATTTTCGATAGTCATGCAATTAGTTCATTTTCTTATAGAGCTTTTCATATATTTTCCCAATATAGCGGTTGTGATTGACATTTAAGTGACTTGCTATATTATTACTTTACTGTAATAGGTTTTCACGGTCGTCGGGTCTACAGTAGTATTATTCATTGTGTTGTGTTTATTATAATGACGCCTATTATGACGTATGATATCACATTTTGTTAATATTTATTTAGTTTATTTCTGGAAACAAATCCATACGTATTAGACAACAACACATAGAAATAGATCTTCTCGTGGGCAGATGTCTGTGTGAGAGGAACGAGTTTTTATCAACTGGATCGTTTACAATTAGTCTCTCTGCCAATTAGTATTGAATAACCTATACTATAAATATGACTATAAAAAGGAAATATATTGAAGGCTTTAGAGTTTGGTCATCTCCGGCCATCTACTCCTAAGTGTATCTTGAAGCACTCGCTGGGGCAGTTTCGTATGTCGGATGAATCATCGAGTAAAGAAATGCGTTATATAAATGCGTTGTTTTTCATACGCCGTTAACCTTCCGCATTAGGTTTTGTCGGAGTGGAAGTACTAATGGGTCCCAGCACACGTGTGGAGCCGACTGAGGTGTGCTGTAGCATCAAATACAAGGTTACCCTTGATATACTAATACAAGAATTATTAATAGTGTAGTAATTATTTGGTCATTAGCAAAATCAATACAAACACTCTCAAAATTCTTGTAATGATATTATTAGCTTGGAAATGAAGTAATAATCATCGCGGTATCATGAACATGTGCCTTATTTTTCTGATTTTATATTTTATTTTATATACCCTGTCATAAATTGATGCTGCATTTTCCCATAATTTTTAATTTACTCAAACTCAAAATTTGTTTACATGGAACAAGTCAAGTACATATCAAGTTAATCTACATGAAATTAAATAAAACATCAGTTGTTTCATAAGAAAATAATGTGAATATATATACGTAAATTAACAAATATATTTAATTAATAATTTCTACTGGCTGTAGAATACTCCTCAAAGGTGTAGAAGGCACCGTCCATCAAGAACCCTCTCGCCTTCCTTTAAAAAGCCCGACCACAGCTCTCCTCTCTGAAGTCATCAACGTGTTTTTTAACAAAATTGAGACACTGAAAAATATATAAACAGGGGAACAACGATTCATTTGTATATAAACTTGACGTAATCTTTGTGACTATATTTTTACCCAATATCCATATATATATACATATATGGATATTAACATCCATACTGAAGGAATATTAATTTCTACAACACAAAATCAATGGAGAAATAAACATATAGAATGTATGTCGGAACAATTCCTTCTCACTCAATATCAGTAAAGACATGGACATTTATCTGTATGAGAAATAATTTCCTCTCACTCGATATCAGTGGAAAAATCAACATCTAGACTGAAGATTAAAACTATTCCTTCTCACTCAGTATCAGTAAAGACATGGACATTTATCTGTATGAGAAATAATTTCTTCTCACTCAATATCAGTGGAAAAATCAACATCTAGACTGAAGGTCAAAATCAGTAAAGACATAGACATCCTTACTGTAGTACGAAACAATTCCTTTTCACTTAATACCATTGGAAATACGACCATCTAGATTGTGACGATACCATTTATTCTCATTTAATGCTTCTTGGTGATACAAATATGCTAAAAAAGTGTTTTATTAATATATTTTCTATGATAAATCCAATTTGATATTTTTTCTTAATGTTGTAGTCTATTTTCAGTACCTAATTTCGATATAGCACGCCATTCTATCGTGTTAAAAGTTACTGAATTCTTAGGAAGTTAATTTATTTGATTAAAACTGTCCAACCCGTTGAATAATTAGCTGCGCTCTTAATTGTGAATAATTAAAGGCCGAATCAATTAGGAGTTTGTTCAAAAACATGTAGTCAAACCACACGACCTGTATCACAGAATTGAGCTTAAAACGTTTATTGAAGTGCGTTACAAGGGTGTTATAGTAAAACATTTAAATATTTACGATGGCACTTCTTATTCTGTCCCAATGACCAAGGGCGGCCCTATCAGTACTCCGCTGCAATCGATCAGTGCAGCTAACTGCTTACTGCAGTGCGCCATTCCAAATACGATACTGCTTCTTTGATCTTACCACTTCCTCGCCTCTGTCCCGCCACACTGGGTACAGTCATCTGGAGGCCTAACTCCAGACAGTGTCAAGCTGTACCGTCTTAACAGGTTTGGCCCTTAACGAAATTTTCGCATACGAGTATTAAAAAATAAACCACCCAAAGAAATAACTGTTCAATAATTTAAAATTTGGTGTAATTCATTAATATGTTGTTAATGCTTTATGGCAGAGGAAAATTTTTGAACAGTGTGAAATTTATGAATTTTATTCTCTACAAAGAAATAAAAGAATAGTCAGTGAAATCTCGAAATTAATTTTTGTCACCACACCAAAATGAAAGTAAATGGCTGATATTATTACTGGTTAAATCACATGTAACGACGTGTATCTATTCTATCCAATCATCAATTACAAAACACCTGCAGTACCTTTGTACAGTAACTCATATATAACATTCCTAAAATGAAAAGGGAAATGGGTAAAAAGGGCTAGTTAGCAGATAATTATAGGGCTAGTACAAGGCCAGCTATCAATTTTTCTTAAAACAAAAAACACACGCTTTCTCTTCGTCGGGGGAGTTGGCGAAAATTCCATGACAGATGGTCGATGAACGCATAGAAGGCCGTGCTGGATAAAAACAATCAATCCGTGAACGGCCACAATTGGTTGCGGTCATCCGTTACCTTCCGTGAATTAGAAGACTGTTTGTTAAGAGTCTACAGAGGCTGTCAGCCATGTTGGTTTTAATCCCATAAGAATAATGTTATTTTCGACCCGGACATACGATCACGCGTATCCAAACTAAACAGTTATTTTTAAACGTATTTTTATCAAGCAAATTGTATTTGATGAAGAATACAATTTCGCGTTGGAATTGCTTTGGGAATTCCCTAAGAAAAATAGTTTTACAAAAATTTAGTTTGAAGTTCTTATTTTCACATATCCTTCAAAAATAGTCGTATGTATTCAAAATATCAAAAGCAAACCCAATCTGCATTATGATAACGTTTAAAACAACATTTCATACACAACTGTTAAAAAAAAAAAAAAAAAAATCTAAGGAATATAGATTCACAAATATCACAGGATCTTATGGAATGGAATTGATGGTTCTTATGGAATCAAAACCAACATGGCCGAAAGCCTCTGTAGACTCATAAGGATAAACCCGGCAGCACACTACTCAGCAGCCCATGGTAGGAAGGATATGTCTAAATGAATGACAGTAGTTCACTTTAAACTTCAAATATAACTATTGGAATTGATTGTGTTAATGACAAAAGTACAATTTGTTGTATATTAATGAACTACAAATTTTTTTGTGGAGCAACTCCACTCGACACTATACTAAACAATGCAGGCTTTAAATTAGAAATTAATATTATAAATAATTTCAGACCACTGACATGATGTCGTAGAGAGAGATCCAGCGCCCCTTGGACCCGAGGCAGGGGAGACGTGAGTTTCACCTTAAATGTAGTAAAATTGACAAAAATATCGTCCTAACCTAACCTAACCGAGTATCTCACGTTGGAAACCATATTATAATGAACTCTAATTGACTAGCTTTACAGATAAATCATGTAGAAGCGAACTCTGGAGTGACCTGATGTAATTTAGGAGTGTCTTGCCATACCTGTATCGTGTGGTAAGACGATGCTCTGAACCTCGACAGACATTGTTCGATGACAGGAAAATATCGATGTTTTTGTTTAAAACATTCACTACGTGGTATTTTTTTTCTTTTCATAAATAAGTTTCATCAAAATCAATACTTTAAAATAATTTTATTAGTATATAGACAGTATTGCAAGAAATGGAATGTTTTTTGAAACTAGTGTAAAAATAACACCACTGGAAGAAATTGTTAAAAAGGTATATGTGTGTAAACTAACAAAATCATTGTAATAGAATAAAACTTGTCATTGCTCTAAAATATAATTCGGTGTTTTTCATTGTTTTCTGACATCTACAGCGAATTGGTCCTTGTCATACTTCTGCTTAGTTGGGATAAGAAGGACCTCCTCAAAAACGTTGAAAATGAGAAATAAAAATCAATGAATAGGACGTCGGAGGTTAAAGAATTGCTCTGGTAAAATATCGCACTTTGAACTAAAATATCTTTGTCCTACAAAACACTAACCTTTCTATAATAAGGTACTTTACTTGTGTTAAGAGAACTGTATCGTCTCCAACTGTTATATAAATCAGAATAGAGATATATTATCTAAAAGTATAAGCAAAGTAATTTTTTAAGCAGTTTTTGTATAAATTGTTCATTTTATTCTTAGAGAATACGAAATGATTACCTCCACTATAGTGGTTGCAGAATCGCATGTTGAGCTTAGGGAATGATTGGTAAGTTTGTAATGCAGCCACAGACCAGGGGGTAACCCCACCCCCTAGCGATGCTGGCTGCATGTCAATTTGTCGCGGACTTGAATTGCACTGCTTTCTAGTCTTACCTGCACACGTCTGCACACGTTTACCTTACTTCCTCAGGAGTTGAGTTATTGTTATTCGTAACGCATTATGCTGGCTCTAGGGTTCTGCATTTTTATCGAACTTTTAAACATATAAATTAAATGATCAAGCACCGCTTGTGGGTATGTTTAACTACAGAGTGACGTCGTTCGCTGATATATCCCTTAACTGTGTGAGGATGACGAACGACTACCGGTTGCATACAGGCAATGAGCTCCCAACTTAAACAAAATTCGTGATAAATTCCGTAAAATGATTATTTGTAATAAATAATAGATGTTATACATATTTGTTATTTATACATAGAAGTCTGTATTGGTGCTTAACAATGCGTCGGGGAAGTGTTACGTAATACTAAAGGACTCATCAAGGCCTGTTAGGAACGTTACTTGTGTTGTTTTAATTCCGGATATCTCACATGAGACTTTCTGACTGTCGTGCTTTCTACTTCCCTGATTCCCCAATTAGTTACGTAACCCGAGTATGAACCATGAGAAGTTAATCATTATCTCAACCGTGTGCTGATTGCAGATTGATTCCCAGATCCTTTTACTTTCTCATTGTCCATCAGCTTACGTGATTATTCAACCTTTTCATTGTTTTCTATTTCTTCAGTATTGTGCAGTAAGAAAACGTTATGTAGTTTGGCCGTGTTCCGAGGAGCTTCGTTTGTTCCAAATAGAATTGTAGGTCTGTTTCTTCATTGCTCACGTCAGAATATGAAGATCTTAAATTTACTTAATTGCAACCTTGTGCGTGACTTTTTTTAAAGGAGAAGCCAATCTCCTCTTTGACCTTACTCTGCCAATTTCCCCATAAACTATTGATCTGTGCGAGGAACTTATAATACAGGGTAATGGGGTCAACCAATACAGTACAAGGTGAATATTACTTATAAAAATTAACAGTCAAGGTCATGATTCGAACTTACACTATCTCAGGTACAAAGTTCTGACGCCTTAGACCGCTCGGCCACTGGCTCTCCCAATTACACATAATGGGAGATTCAAACTTTGCAATTTGCTTTTCACAATCCGAAGCCTAGCCATTGAACCGCTACGATGGTAAGGTATTCCCTAATTATAATAATTGTAATCTCCGGCAAACAAATACAATTTTATTTACTGTAAACCAGATATACAGGGTGGAAAAAATATGGAAACGCTTTCACAACTTTTGTAAGACTTCACTTGTAAAAGTGAAATATTGTACTTGGTTAAAAAGAACACACTTTTTGACGCCGTTAGCGAAATTTTATCTTTTCAGGGGAGCGGCCCACGAGGAGTTCAACGAAAATATTCAACGCAAGCCTAGATCAAGTTTGGTATCAAATGAAAGGTCTATTCAAGAGTAATCTATTAGGCCTTTAATTGTCGCAAACCGGACTTCGAAAGGTTTATCCTTTCCAGAGTAGCGGTAATTTGAATTTCAATGTAACTAATTTGAACAACATTATTTCTCCGCTAATTAATTTAATTCTGATTCTGATTCTAACTTTATGGAACACAATTATTATTTAAAAAATTAAATAATCAAATTATCCATGGAAAAATAACGTTGTTGTGAAAGTGTTTCCATATTTTTTCCATCATATTTTTGTTGGTAAACTAATTGTGAGTAAAAAATAATTTGATATTTTATGAATATGCTAGATAATTTTAAATTTGACAATGACGGTGTTTCACGGGTGATGTCACAGTCAGGGGTCACCGGGCAAGCGACCTTGCCTCTGGACCGGCAACTGTCAGCCACACAATTACAGAAAGTAATTTTCATTACTTTCCTGATGAAATGTAGTAAGATACACGTGCAGTGTCGCCAATCATTCATGTTGTGAAACCAAAAAATATCTTTCTTTATTTCACATGAGTGGTTTATTTGTTTACTTCACAATATTTTATTACTATCTGCCCAGAAATTATGTGTACTTGAGTTTGAATGTTGTTACTAAAGAACCAAGAGGCCTATTAAAAATCTAATCACATAATTAATTGTTTTCTTTTTTTAACTGTACGTGAAGAACATATGTTTTTTAAAAATTTTATCATAAGTTTAGATAATTATCAACCGAATTGGAACAATAAATTAATGGGATTTTGACTAGTTTTCACTGTGCCTAATCTTTACACTTGTACTGCTACAAAACCCGGCAATGTAAAGCTTTTATGTTTAATATCTAGTCGACAGAAATGTTTTTTGTAAGTTTTATAAATTTCAGAATTTTAAATTTTCAAGAAAAGAGTTCTTCGATATTTCTCGAAGCAACGTTTTCTTGACTTGTAGAGGTCGTAAAATTAATTACTTGGTCACGTTGTAGTACTCATGAGATGTTTAGTTACGATACATTACTAATGCAGTGATTTTATATTGACCAATTTAAAGTCATTTAAAATGAATTTACTACTTCCGCATAAATTATAAAAAATATTTGTTATATTTTTCATCCATTAATACTGGGAATTAAATAGTATGCATAGATCGAAATACGCCAGCATTTAATTTTCTTACACATTGAATCTCATTTTGTATTTTAATTGTATTGATTTATATCTAACCACATGCTCTATTATTGAAAATAATTATTTAAATTTCTTTTTGTGATGTGAGCTTCTTAAGAAGTCATAAATCACATTTATATAATATTTTACTATATTTTAGGTCAGTACGCTACGGCTCAGCAAGACCTTTGACAAAAAAAATAGAACAGAACAGAAAGTGCGCAAGTATAGCATATAGCTTCTTGTAAAAAGTGTTTAGCCAAGTCCAGTGTACATCAGTGTGTCATGTAGTTCAGTCTGGAAAGCAGCGATAGTAATGTTCAGTCGGTGGCACAGCAACGTGCGACGGAAGTGTCTTTCCATTATTGCCCAGGCCACCCCAAAGAACGCAGCTCGTAATATAAATAATAGAAGTAAACGGCAAGGAAAGCGTTTTAAGCAAACAACATTCCATCACGATACAGCCTTCTAATAAAATAAGGGAATGCTTTGCAGAAGGAGACAAGGAAGTTGAAGGAATTGTTTTATCCACCAATAGATTCCGTAAATGAACACAATATCAGTTTATATGCACGTAAGACGGTTTGTCGTATTGCAAGGCAAACGGCTGCCTCACGGACCTGGGGAGGAATGCAGTGAAAGTCCGATCACTTGTGTAACGCGCCACTTCTGTGACAACCTGTGGATAATCCAAAACATGACTACTTCCTAGTCCCCCACATGACTCCAGCATCCTTCCCGTTCCCTGCTCACGTAACTGGACTCAATTCAATTGTAATTTTTCACGATGTCTGTCAACATTTTAAATTAAATGTTCTTCGTTGTATTGTTTGTGATTTGGCTGCAAAGAGACCTTGATTATTTTTTGTGTACATTTTTATAATTATGTTGAAACATCACTATTGTGTTTACTTTTGTAAAATTCTGGGTTTTCTAAATTAAATCAAATTTAATTTAGAATCACGCCCTCTGTACTAACCGTGTTACTTCATGCGTGTTATGTAAACGTGAGCCATCAGTAGTTGTATTTTCTTCACTTCAGTTTCCCACTCACATGACTATAATACAATAGATATTTGTTCCCATTTCATTTGGGTATATTTGCTCTCATTTCGTATTTCGGCTTCAGAGAGATGGTTAGTCAACACACTGTAGCTACTTATCCTAGGATATAAAATATATCCTAGGATCCTAGGATATAAAATATACAGTAGTTGGGACAGTCATCTTTTCAGACAAAATGGAAAATTGTAAGCATTTATCCTAGAACAGAAGCTCTTTAACGAAGCACTTTTGGATTTTGTCTGTTGTAAATGCCAACATCGTGCATTTTCGTTTTATATAAATTTGTTAGTTGCAAATGCCATAGTTATTTTAATTTGATTTACTTCTCTGAACTAAGTTTCTTTATGGCGTCTACGTACACTTCAGGGCACAACGTTTTCGTTTCAGTAGATTACCAGTGTGAGTCTCATGGGTGAAATATGTATTAGCCAACTAGTTTGGAAAAAACTGTTCTCTTTGTGGACACAGAAATTGGATCAAACGTTATTCGATTCACAGAACGTATATTATAATTCTAGAACTCAACTAGACTTATACCTGTACTTGTTGTTTTATTCCTATATATACACAATCCTTATACGTGAAGCCGTTTTTTGTCAACGTAACTCCTCCCTTATTTCTTGACTAATTTATAATTAAATAATGGTTGAGGTGTCAAAAAATGTGCCTCTGTGCGTAGGGCCTACTGTGCAATAAGGTCTTAATTATTCAATGTTTTCATCCTGTAGGGCACGGGAAACTCTCAAAGTACGTTTTTCGGCCATAAGAATAACATGGAAAGAGAGATTAAAATGAGCCGAGAGTTTAACATTTGTTTAAGATTCAAGATTAATTTATTGACACAATATGAACTGTTACAGTTTTCTATGCAAGTTCTATGCAGTTCAAATGTAAATAACGATTTCAAAAAAGTTTTAACAGCTGTTGGAATATAAACGATGTGTTTGTAATATTGATGAAGTTAGATATGTCATAGTGTTAAAACAAGGAAGGTTGTGAGCATGGTTTTAAAAGGAATCTAATTTTTTTTAAAGTAATATCGTTGGGTGTTTTTTTTAAATAAATAGGTTTAAGTAGCAACGCAAGTAATGTGTGTGATATTCTGTAAATAAATGTAATATTGTGATTTTACGTCATACAGTTAACCTACTATTATTTGTAGTGAAAAGTCACAAGCAGAGGTCGAAGGCCGAGTTACAGGGTTGGCACGCGTAACGTGCAGGGGTTTCCTCTAGTTATAATGAATGCAATTTATTTAGGCATTTGAATTGCCAAACCCCTTTTATAAAATGCATTGAATTTAAACGATTTAATGTTGGTATAGTAAATAAAATTTCAACGTGTACTTAGATAGGTTTGTTGTCCTAGATTTGCAAATTCAAGGAATTCGGCCAGTTGGGCTTTGAATATAAATTTGCGTTAAATGCGTTACGCAGTGACATTCTGGTTGTATTGAATTGTTGTCATAAAATAAGTAGAATTTTAAAATGTACAACTAAAACAGACTCTTTGATACAAAAAATAGAAACATACAAATAAAAACTTGCATATTTAATAGTAGTCAGTTAATTATTACTTTCTCCATAACTTTATTACTTATTGCACCAGGGTTCCTGTCGTGCGAGTAAGGAAGGCCCAGTCAAGGTCAGCAAGACACTGGCTTTTTTTTGTTACCTCCCTTCACCTTGCCCTTGCATGCAAGTGCACGCCACGCGACTTCTGTTTCGTCTTGCATGTTACAAGGTACAATGTAGGTGCGTGATCTTGAAATGTCAGCGCATGTTCTTGAATAAAAACGAAACGTGTCGTGCAGACCGTTTTGGGAGTTACTGCAAATTATTATGGGCTGTGAAATTGTTAATTTGTCCCATATCATTACGTTCTTTTAAAAACTAACTGTGCTAATAAGTTTAATACATAATTTTCTTATCAACACCTTTAACGATATTTAACAGACGGTTGACGTTATTACAAATATATTGTATAATGTTGAGTAAAACTCTCAACATTTATTTTGTGTAGTTTTCTGTTTTCCTAATTGGTTTTAACTGTTCTTGCTGATTGATAAATGCGGAATTATTTGTTAATTTGTTCGTCCAGAGATGAAACCCGAAATCATCTCGTTAAAAAAATGTTTGTTATTTCATATAAAGCATCTAACTGTAAATGGTTTTTGTTGTTTGTATTAATCAGCAACCAAACGCGGAAATTAAAACTGTTTATTTGCACTGGTAGGTGATTCTGTTGTTTGTCTGCTTCGCTACCTATATTAGTTCTAAAATTTCCAAAAGTAGGTAAGAAGGTCGTTGTTACTGGAGCTGCAGAAATGTATCTTAGTGCGATACGCAATTATGAAGAAACGTTTAGGATTTTGTCGGCAGTAAGACTCAGATGCCGTCCCTCAATCGTTGCTATCGGCGTCTGATAGACAAAACTGGAGAATATATTGTGTCTGTGGTTGGGGGAAGGGGGAAGACATTTGTACGTGGCTTGTTAGTTACACGAATATATGCCAAAACTATGTGGTTCGCATTCTACGATAAATTGAAGTTCCCTAGTTGCCGTGGTTATTGGACTTTATAAATAAATAGTCCGTTCCGGGGACGACTGGTTGTACATTTTAGCCCGCATCTCTCTGATCGGTGCCTTGAAAAAAAAGAATACTCGAATAAAACAAAACTTGTTTCCCTTTTCTAATCAAATTGACAAAAACTCCATTATAATGGTCATGCAGCTCTGTTATCTTTTAAAGAAAGTCTTCCATCCTTTTATTTATGTAAAAGGTGAGAGTTATTGTTGCACGCATACATCATTATGAAACATCATTTGAAAAATTGGAAACTGTACAATTAGAAACTCGTACACATCCTTTTATACCTGAAGCCATTTATACCTGAAGCAATTTATACCTGAAGCCTTTTATACCTGAAGCCTCTTATACCTGAAGCCATTTATACTTGAAGCCATTTATACCAGAAGCCTTTTATACCTGAAGCCATTTTTTGTCACCGCAACTCCCCACTTGAACTTGAATATCTTGAACAATTTTAAACATTTAAGTTTGCAACAAATTTTTTCGTATTCGTAGCTGTGGATAAAATTATCAATTTTGCATTACACCCTCAAGTGCACGGGAAGCCTTCAAAGTACGTTTTTCGGCCATACAAATGACATGGAGAGAGATTTGAAATTAATTTGAAAGTTACAGATGTTCAAAAGTTCATGATTATGTTCATAGTATAGGCTATGATGTTCATAGTATAGGCTATGATGTTAGAAAGAGTAAGCGTTTATTCATTGGAAGTTTAGTTTGATCTTTGCGAAATGTCTGTCTGTCTTTTAACTTCACCATTAATTTGATAGTCATCGAACTTAAGAAGTTATGAATTTTTCCCTCGGAAATGTTTTAAATGTGATTTTTAGGCCTCCACACCATTAGGCCAATCTAAACTACGAGTAGGTTTTGGTATTTAATTAACTATCAGCTTTTAAACGAAAACAAATACAATACAAATGAAATGAGCTAAGTAATAATTTTGAGTATTTTTATTAATAAGTAGGACGCAAATACAGTAAGTGAGCAACTGAAAATAAATTAGACATATTATGATTTTACTCGATATAGTGTACCTGCTAATTAATATTTGCTGTCAAAAGTCACAGACCAAGCAGTGAGTGAAACTGACTCGTCATTACCGAGGCCGAAGGCCGATATTACATGAGCTTTGCGAGTCATGGGGTTGGCACGCGAAGCGTGTAAGAGTGTCCCCTAGTAGTAATAATAAATAAATAAACGGTGGTCCTGATTAATACATTTAACTCCTTACCATTCATTTCTACCGCAAAAATATCGGCTTACTAGCAAATATATAATGGATCTGCAGTATTTCACTTCTTATTCCCTTATTATGTATGCTAGGTGAGTTTTAAACGTAAACCGCTCAGTTGCCTCCGCAACATTTTCTAGTTACCGTGATTGTTTGGCGCCCTCATTCCCTTGTTCGTATGGCTATTTGGCTTCTTTCTCTCCAGCACGGTTCCTGATTGTGATTCACCAATTGCGTTACCGTTGAGGCAGTGGATCAGAGGGAGATCTGTGTAACGGTACGCCTATTGGAGTCGCAGTGACCCGCACTCCGCGAGCAAATCGACAGGTAAATTGTAAGAATCGTGAGCCGCTTTCGCGAGCGGGTTCCGATACTGTTCAGGTCAGCGGTTCGAAAAGGTTTTGAAAATCGGCACCGCCATAAGTGCCGCTTCTTAGTGCAAACTATAGCGTTCCCAAAGTAAAGTTGTGTTGTTTGAGTTTATATCACTATCACTCAGAACTGTGATAAGTACTACCCAGGCCCTTA
This sequence comes from Stictocephala bisonia, assembly GCA_035578905.1. Lineage (NCBI taxonomy): Eukaryota > Metazoa > Arthropoda > Insecta > Hemiptera > Membracidae > Stictocephala > Stictocephala bisonia. The sequence continues at coordinate 560,101 of JAQJVL010000401.1, read as the reverse complement.
AAGGGATGCTCAGTTGCAACAATTAGCCAAGAGGACCTTTAAAATAGTGATCGAGTTGCGATAATTAGCCAAGAGGACCTTTAAATAGTGACCGAGTTGTGACAGTTAACCAAGAGGACCTCTAAATAGTGATCGAGTTGCGACAATTAGCCAAGAGGACCTTTAAATAGTGACCGAGTTGTAACAGTTAACCAAGAGGACCTTTAAATAGTGATCGAGTTGCGACAATTAGCCAAGAGGACCTTTAAATAGTGACCGAGTTGTGACAGTTAACCAAGAGGACCTCTAAATAGTGATCGAGTTGCGACAATTAGCCAAGAGGACCTTTAAATAGTGACCTAGTTGTAACAGTTAACCAAGAGGACCTCTAAATAGTGATCGAGTTGCGACAATTAGCCAAGAGGGCCTTTAAATAGTGACCGAGTTGTGACAGTTAACCAAGAGGACCTCTAAATAGTGATCGAGTTGCGACAATTAGCCAAGAGGGCCTTTAAATAGTGACCGAGTTGTGACAGTTAACCAAGAGGACCTCTAAATAGTGATCGAGTTGCGACAATTAGCCAAGAGGGCCTTTAAATAGTGATTGAGTTGTGACAGTTAACCAAGAGGACCTCTAAATAGTGATCGAGTTGTGACAATTAGCCAAGAGGGCCTTTAAATAGTGACCGAGTTGTGACAGTTAACTAAGAGGACCTCTAAATAGTGATCGAGTTGCGACAATTAGCCAAGAGGACCTTTAAATAGTGACCGAGTTGTAACAGTTAACCAAGAGGACCTCTAAATAGTGATCGAGTTGCGACAATTAGCCAAGAGGGCCTTTAAATAGTGACCGAGTTGTGACAGTTAACCAAGAGGACCTCTAAATAGTGATCGAGTTGCGACAATTAGCCAAGAGGGCCTTTAAATAGTGACCGAGTTGTGACAGTTAACCAAGAGGACCTCTAAATAGTGATCGAGTTGCGACAATTAGCCAAGAGGGCCTTTAAATAGTGATTGAGTTGTGACAGTTAACCAAGAGGACCTCTAAATAGTGATCGAGTTGTGACAATTAGCCAAGAGGGCCTTTAAATAGTGACCGAGTTGTGACAGTTAACTAAGAGGACCTCTAAATAGTGATCGAGTTGCGACAATTAGCCAAGAGGACCTTTAAATAGTGACCGAGTTGTGACAGTTAACCAAGAGGACCTCTAAATAGTGATCGAGTTGCGACAATTAGCCAAGGGGGCCTTTAAATAGTGACCGAGTTGTGACAGTTAACCAAGAGGACCTCTAAATAGTGATCGAGTTGCGACAATTAGCCAAGAGGGCCTTTAAATAGTGATTGAGTTGCCACAATTAGCCAAGAGGACTTTTAAATAGTGATCGAGTTGCGACAATTTAACGGCATCCCTACCTTCAGCGCAATCCATAGTTTCCGAGGCTCAAATAATAATACGTTCTTCACCTACCTTTGTATACCGTATATTATGAATTAAATACTAACTATAAAATATTGAACAGTATTTCAAATTTGTAATTAATATCGAAGTAAAATAATTATTAATTGTTCTGACATTTTTTGACGTTGTTATCCAATTATAGGCTGCTATACGTACTTAGTGCTATAATTATAACTGTAACATATTGTAACTAAACAAACATAATGCACATTTTTGTTCTGTGTCGTATTAAAAAAATTATTTATCTTTTTTTACGATTTGGAAGGCCAGGCTTCAAACCTGGTTACGGCCCCTAAGCCAAAAAGGCTTATTGTGCGCCCTCCTTTACAGGACTTCAAACCTCATCCAATCCAAGGTCCTTATATGATGTATCGTTGATAGTGCGTATGAAATAACATAATGGTTAAAATCTTTTATACATTATTTTATAATTCATTAATATACATTACATTTCAATATTTTTAATTCTGCAAAACCATGTTACACCTGCATTATATTAAACGTTTCTTTAGGAGAAATCAATTGTTTTCCTTTAACATGCCTTCATTATTAAAATATAAACCTAGTGCTGTCCATTGGAATCAGATCGTTGCCAATCCACTGTGTATGCAGTAGTGTAGGTATGTATGGGTATATGTAGTGTTACGGTCCACAGAGTCCGAAACAACAAGGTGGTTCCACTTTGTGACTACGAACTGTACTTTTATTCACATTCAATAATTAACTCAACTACACACTATGATTTATTTATAGATTTATATTATCAGACATACACCATTAATACTTGACACTAAACCACTATTATCATTAACATTAACTTTACTTATCACACTTGAGTAAATGTTTGCACAATATCCTGTCACTGTTTGTGAACTGTTGTTATTAAACACTGCCACTTCCACTGCAGGATGATCACCGAAGGCATACTTCCGCTGAGACCGACTCTGGTCGGCTGAGGGGTCGTTTTATAATGTGCTGCTAAGAGTCCAGATGTTTCTGGAAGGGGGATCTAGGTCCTTCTGGGCGCAACTTCAAGAAGGTTCTGGCTCCATCTTTAGGCAAAATAATTGCCATTTTAACACCTTCTAAGACTGGATTGGACGGTGCTTCTTCTAATGGCCATGATCCGCAACATTATTTTGTACAGCTTGTAAGCTGAATTACTTTTGGCATGTATGTAACCGTAACTGGATGGGCTACCTGATGTTGGAAACTGTCGTATCAGGGAAGGTCAGGTAGTAACTGAAGCAACTCGTTAGGTGCTATTTCTATCTCTGACTAAATTTAATCGATAATCTAGCAATTCGATCTCTTACCGTGTACACATCAGGGTTGCCACCTTTGGTTAGAAAAAATCGGGTCGAAACTCCCCTCCTCAGGAAAAACGCACATCGGCCAAATCTTAGATCCAGCATTGTCTTCTATATATACAAAAGGCAAAGCCCTCACTGACTCACTCATCACTTATTCTCCAACTACTCATGTAGGTAGAGAGCTGAACTTTTGTACACTGTGTCTTTAGGTCTTAAATAGGACAACTAAAATATTTTCATCTTGATAAAGTACTCCTATGGCGTATAAACCACCACCTCTTAAAGATTGTTCCATAAGAATAACATTTGGTTGATTTTAGTAAATTAATCTGTTTTGTAAATAAATAAACATGTTTATTTTGTATGTTTGACATATAACTATTGATCCCACATAACAAATGCCGCTCTGTGATTAATGAATTTGTAACATTATACTATGAGTTTTATCTTATTTCATTTTATTTGTCAGCTGTTAAACAATGACAAATAAAATGAACACGTTTGAAACATGCTAAGTAATTCCATTGGGTATTTATATTAAAATAGGTAGCAAAGCAATTAGTGTAAGATAATGTAAATAAATTTAATATTGTGATTTTACGTTATACAGTTAATCTAATATTATTTATAATCAAAACTCAACTGCCGAGGCCGAAGGCCGAGGTGTATCGAGCGCAGCGAGCGTTGGGGTAGGCACGCGAAGCGTGCAGGGGTGTCCCCTAGTTATATTATATTTTGTAATACATGTAATTATTTTTTGTCTGAGGTCGAGGATTTTGAAGAATCTAGGACAACTTCTTCGGACAGGGGCCCAAGCACCTCCTTTGCAATAGACTCACATTATGTCTTTCTGCAGCTGATTTGTTTAGCAATGCGTTAGAATCAGAAAATAGTTGTAGTAAACGTTTGTTGCTACACAAGAATTGTTGTAGCTATTTCAGCAAAGGTAATTTTATCACTTTCCAGTAGTGCGTGTCGTGTACTGTCACTATAAAAGAGGTAGTTTGGGTGTTGCCAGAATCAATACATTATAATCATTATCCACTAGATTATTATTTAAAACAATTAATAAAACATGCTTATGAAAAATATTAATTTGTTGTATAAAACAGTAAATCGGGACAAATTGCATCCCGACGAATGCTTGGTTGGGACACAGAACGGAATGGTCCGAAGTCTGGACTGTCCCGACAGAATCGGGACGGGTGGCAACCCTGATACACACCGTTTAGCCTTAGATATCTAGCCATGATTAATCAAAGGACATAGTCTGCACTCTGTGTTTATAGAACAGTAATAAGACGTTTGAGATACAGTTTAGACAATAATGTGAATGTTGTTAGGATTGAAGTGATGTGCATTGTGCAACGTCTGTTGTATGCAATAATGTAAGCAGTTTGTTTTTGGTTGTAATTTCACTCGTTTGGGAAAGAAGAAGAAAATTATTCTTTCCTGATTAATAATAATTATTACCTAGTGGTTGAAGTCGTTATTTGAATACTCGGGTTATGGAACTAACTATTCATTAGCTCCTCTGATTGAAAATGTATCTAAACTAGTCCCAAATCACTGATATCAGTGAGTTTGGCTTCGATGAAGCTTGTACCCGTAACCTGATTTACCTCAAGGACACCTGGACAATGGACGCGTGAAACCGCCATATAATAGCCGGCATTCCTGCCGTTGTCCTGGGTAAACACTGGCCGGAGTCTCACTTTCTTTCTTGCCTGGTTAACATTCCTACAGAGCGTTCATTATACGACTAAACTTTAGATAAATACAGTATAAATGAAAGAATTTCGCAGAGAAAGCAGTATGACGTCATGCATGTAGTCAATTGAATCACGGTGTAACAATGTTTGCAATGTTTATAGCAAACGAAAAAGGAGAAAAAATTTTCCAAAAAAAAGTTTTTCTAATGTTTACTTTTTCCCAAAATGGCCCAAAAACGATTCAATTCCCAAAAAATTTTTTTAAGAAAATTTGCATTTTTTTAAAAGCGTTTTAAAGAAAGGGCCCTTTAAAAGTTAATGATCGATTATAAATATGTGCAAATATGCAAAAAAAGGGGGGTTTTACCTTTAAATTGAAACTTTGTTTACCCAAAAAAAATACGGGGAAGTCTTCCTGGGACTCTCTAAAAAGGGCTCTTTAAATACAAATATCATATTTAAAAAGGGGCCCAAAACCCCTTTGGGAAAAACCTTAAAAGCCCCCAAATTTTTTTTTTTTTTCACCTTTTTAAAAATTTATATCTCAAAAAACCAAAAAGTGAAATTAAAGGGCTGTAATTTTGGGGCCCCTTTAAAATTTTTAAACAAACGTTTTCCAAAAAATTTTTTGGGGCTTTCCTTTATAACTTTTGGGTCAAAATTGCGGAAAATTTTCTTTTTTTAAAACCCCTAAATAAATCCAAAAACCTATAAAAAAATTTTAAAAGGGTTGCACAAAATTTTTTTATTTTAAAACAATGAAATTTACTGTAAGGGGGATCCCCCAAAATTGGGGTTAGGGAAATTTTAAAAATTAATTTAGAAAAAAAATAAAAAAATTTAAAATAATGGGAAAGGAAAAATATAATTAAAAAAAAAATTTTTTTTAAAAAAAAGAATTTCCCCAAAGAAAACCGGTTTGGGGTGTACGGGAAATTTCTCCCACCCAAAAAAACCCCCTTTTTTCGAAACCCGGGTTTGGGGGGTTTCCCATTCCGAGAATCATCAAAACATCTGAAAATGCGGAACCAAAAAACAGTCAACAAATTCACAACGCATTGGCGGGGACGGGAAATCAACAAGGAAAGGGTGGGGTTGAAATTTTCCCTTTACCCCCCCCCGGTTATCAAAAGAAAAAACGTAAAAGAAAACTTTGGAGCAAAACAAACCCTACTGACAAACAACAAAAAAAAAAGTAGGGACCTTTTGGTTAAAAAAAATTAAAAAGGGGGGGAATACCCCCGGGGTTTTTTCCCAAAAATTAAAAGGGCCTCGCCCTGGGGGCTCTCGGTGGAAATCACTTTTTGTACTTTGGGGCTCTCCCCCCGGATTTTAAAAGGGGATGCTTGGGCCCCTTTTTCCCCCTTCGCCCCCCGGGGGGAAACAGTTACAGCCTCCGATCCTCTGTCGACATTGAAAATTTCCCATTTATAGTACAACCTAGACTTTTCCTAGAACTATTTTGGGGGCAGTTTTGGGTTTGAAACAGTGGTTAAAAAAATCTCGTTCGGGGGTGTTTTGGAATATTAAATTTGAAGGGGGTTTTACTAATACTCCCACGAGAACCTCTTAGTGCCTCAGATAAGTGTTTTCCCTAATTAATTTGAAAAAATAAAATATTAATGATGATTTTTTTTAATAAATTCAGTCAATTTTAATTTTTATTATTGAAATAACTTTGTTAGAAAAATAATCTAAAGTAAATGTCTAATTGAAACATGTGATTAAAATAAATATTTTGAAAGCCTTAACTATCTTGTTTGATTGCATCATAAAAGCTTCACCGAATTACCCGTTAAGACCCTGAGATCAATTTTAAGAGAAATCATGCAATAATTAATGACATTTCATTAAATTAAATAAATAATTTTAATAAAAGCAACAACCTCCTTAAAGGTTAAAAGGTTACAAATTGTCCACCCAATAATTTGGGACAAAAAAGAAATTAATTAAAGAACCCTGATTTATTGAATATCATTATTTTAATTTAATCAATAAATTAAATAAAATAAATAAAGTAACAAAAGGCGTAACGTAACAGATTGACGCGACAACGTGAGGCTTTGTTGTTGCAGATTTAATTAATTGATATAAGTGGTTGAAAATTTGCTTAATTATCACATGTAACGAAAGATAACGTTACAGAATGGCGCCCAACGTGGGGCTGTATGATGCAATTAAAATAAAAAAAAAAAAAAAAAAAAAAAAAAAAAGAAATGAAAAAAATTGGTTAACAATTTATTAGAAAATCATAAGCTTATGTGAAATTTCATGTCAAGTTGATTATATAAAAATTGTGATAGGCTGTATATCATAGGTAGTGAATTAAATCTAGTTGAAAATATTTAAAATATGAGATTAATAGAAGCCTAGGAAAATATATTTTAATTTTAGTAAACTTTAATTAAAAAGAATAAAAGAGTCATAGGACATATTTTCAATTATTAAATTCTAAAAAAATAAAATAATCAATGTCAAACATAGACATGGTGGAAAGTACGGAAGTTGATTCCGACAATTCGGACACCTCTCTGAGCGTTATCAGGGAGATTAACATAAATAAAAAACAAAACCCCGAAAGCGATGAGCTAGGTCAGAATCAAGTAAAAATATACATTGTCCAGTAAAATTTGGAAAATTTTAATAAAAAAACACCCAAAACCAAGATAAATTTGAAAAAAATTTGATTTAATATAAGTAAAGGGAGAATAATAATAAATAGGGAAAATCAAGAACCCTCAACTAAACAGCATAAATTGAAATTTATAAAAATACTAAATTTGAAAAATTTTTTGGAAGAAAAGTTTTAAGGAAAAAAATTTAAGAGACTAGATGCAAAGGGGGCCCCTAATTAGAGGGGCAAAATTTTTGATGATTTTTGGGAAGATTTAAATGAAAAAAAAGATAAGTTTGAAGATAAACTTTAAAAAAAAAACTAAAAGAGGAAAAAAGTTTTTGATGGGCCAAAGACAGTAAAGATGAAAAGGAGAATAATGTAGTAAATGAAAAAAAAGAATTTTGAAATAAAGTTAGATGGGGTTTAGTTTTTAAAAGGAAAAATTAAAAACCCTATCTAAATTTAAAAACCTTTTTCCCCTTAAAAAGGCTTTGGAGTAAATAAGGACTTCCCGGGGCAAATTAAGAAAACCCCCCCGGTATTAAAAATGAATAATTAAAAAGGGTAACTTAATGAAAAACTTTTTTAAATTTTTTTAAAAACCATAACCAAAAAATCCCAACAAAAGATAAAATTTTATTTAATAAAAAAAGTTTTGGGAAAAATTAAAAAAATTTTGAAATTTATGGGGCCCCCCTCCCCCCCTAATAATAACCAATAGCACATAAAAATTTTTAATAACCCCCCTAAAACAAACCCTTTTCCCAAAAAACCCAAAAAAATTTTGTCCTTTTTTGAGTTTCCTTTAATAAACCCCCTTTAGGAAGGAAAAATGAAAAAAAAATTTGGGTATTTTTAACCCCCCTAAAGCCCCCAAAATTCCCCTGGCCTTAAAATTTAAAAGGATAAATAAAACCCCCTTATCCCCCCCAAAACTTTTAAGTCCCCCAAAATTTGGGATTTAATAAATAAAACCCCCCAAAATTTAACCCCCCTTTAATTTTGTTTTTAGTAAAATGATTCCCCCAAACCCCAACCCAAATTAAAAAACCCAAAAATGCCAAAAGTATTTGGGCCCCAAATATTTCCCCCCCCCCCTTTAAATTGGATTTTAAAAAATTTTTTCCCCCTTTTAAAAAAAGAGAAAGTTTTTGAAAAAATTTTCCCCCCCCTTTGATTCCTAAACCCGAAACTTTTTTTATAGGAAAAAATATCCCTTTTTCCAAAATTTTAAGCAAAAAATTTTAAAAAAAAAAACAGGCCCAAAACCTACATTCCCCCTGAAAAACCCCCTTAAACTACGGGGGTTCCCCCAAAAATAAAAAAAACCCCCCCAAAAAAAAATAGTAACCCCCCCCTAAACCCCCAAAAAGGGGTTCTAATAAAATAAAAAAAAAAATCTTGGGTTTTTAATAAAGAATTTTAAATATTCTTTAAAATTAAAAAAAAACCCTTAAAAAATTAATAACCCCCAAAAAATTTCCAGAATAGGGGAATAGGAAATTAGGGTTTTTAAATAAAACCCCCCATTGAAAAAGGTTTTTAAATTTAAAACCTAAGTGTTTTTAAAAATTTTGTAAAATAAACTATTTGAAAAACCCCCCCCCTAACCAAATAATAAATTCGGTACCAATTTAAAAATTTTGGGTTAAAAAAAATTTTTCCCAAAAAGGGTTTTAAATTAAAAGAAAAAAATAAAATTTTAAATAAACTTTTGATAATAAAAAATTGAAAAAGAATCCCATTTAATTAAATTGGAAATTTAGGGAGAAAAGGCATTTTTTAAAAAACCCCCATATAAAGGTTAAAAACCTAAACGGAAAAGGAAATTGCACCCCCATTTTTAAAAATAAGATTAAGGACCCCCCCAATAAAATTTTAAAAACCCCATAAAAATTTAAAAAATTAAATTTCCTTTTAAACCCTTTTCCCCCCTATAGGAAAGTTCCAAAATTTTTTAAAAAAATAATAAAAAACCAAATTTTTAATAATTTTCATAAAATTTTTCCCAGCCCAAAATAATTCGAAATTACCTCCCCCAGTAGTAAAACAAAATCCCCCCAAACCCCCTTTAAAGGAAAATTTTTAAAATACCGTTTTTCCCCCCCCCATTTAACCATTGAACTAAAAACCCCAGTCATTTTCCCAAAAATTTCTAATTTTCCCAACCCCCAAAAAACTCTATTAAATAAAACCCCAATTTCCACATTTTCAGCTTCAGGTTTTGGTTTTCCCCTTGACAAAAGCGTAAAAAAACTAAAAGTTTAAACAGGGGAACGGGGTTGCTTTTGGAAAACCCCCTTTTTAAACCAAAAATTTCCATTTTAAAAGACCCCTTTTGTTTTAGAAATTTTAAAAATTTTAAAACATTGTAAAAATGAGAAGGGAAATATTTTTAAAATTTTAATAGAAAATTTTTGATGGCAAACTTTATTAGGGGAAATTTGTTACTAAAAACATTGTATGAATTTCAAAAATTTTAAATTTTTTAAAGTGTAACTGAAAAGGTTTTTGGGGTTTGAAATTTATTTTTTACTTTTTCCACTTGTCAATGATGAAGTCAGGAAAGAAAAAAGGGATGATTAAATATGATTTTTTTTTAAAATGTTTTATAAAAAAATTTTTCCCAATAAATTTTAAAGGGTTGCTTATGGAATTGAACACTTTTGTAATAATTTAAGCATTTCATTTAATTAAAGGATTGTTGCAAAAAATTTTTTTAAAAATAAAAGTAAAAAGAATTTTATTTTCCCCAATAAATCCCACCCCCCCAAAAAAAATTTAATTTTAACTTGTCCCCAAAAAATTCCCCCCCCCCGGTAAAAAAAAATTTTGGGCAGAAAAAACCACGACAAAAAAACCCTTTTAAAAATTGGAAAATTTTTGGCCCAAAAATACATTTGGGGTTTCCCCCGAAGGGTTTTTTCGGAGGAGGGGACCAAACCCCGTAGCCATGGTGTTGGGTGGAGCGGGCCCCCGACCCAGTGACTTTCCAAATTAAACCATCCCATTTTGCTTTTCCCTTTTTCAACTGCCCTACACCCCGGGGGCACACTATTCTTTCAAGACCAAAAAAATTGAGGCACCCTTTTTGGGACACATGGGGGTAAAAAATTTTTGTCATCTATCTTTATTTTTGACTTCCACAACCCAGGTGGGTGTAAAAACAGACATATTTGGGTTTGTTTTGGATTGTACTTTTTCCTTTAAACAATTTTTTTAAATCTAAAATTTTCTTAAATTTTTTTGTGAACCGGCCATTATCAGAATTTAAACTTTGGTTTTTTTTTCAATACTTTAAAATTAAAACAAAAACAAGTGCGAACAAGTGAAAAAACTTTCACTTCCCCCGTATCCAGTTTTAAAAAAAAATTTGATTGACTTTTTTTTAAGCTTTTGTCATAATAAGAAATTAATTCTAAAAAAAAAAACCAATCCCTCTACAAAAAAAAATTTTAACAATGTTCCGGGAACCCGGGGCCCAAATACTTGAACACTATGGTTTTGGGAAAATTTAAACTACCCCAAAGTAGGGGTGCAGTGACATCGGATCCACTGGCGTAAAAAGCAACTTGACAATAGGGGTTTTCAAAACTTTTTAAATAAAAAAAATAAAAAAATTAAATGAAAAAAAGTTTTGAATAAATTTAAAAGCCAAAAATAAAAATAACATAAAAAAAAAAAACCCCCAAAACCAATATAAATAATTTAAAAAATTTTTGAAAAAAATTTTTAAAAAAAAAAATCCCAAATTTTTTGGTTTCCGAAAACAAAAAGGAAAAAAAAAAATTAAAAAAAACAAAAAAAAACAAAAATTTTTAAAAAATAAAGGGTAATAAATTTAAGTTAAAAATTAATTCCCCCCCATAAAATCCCCCCAAAAAAAATTAAAAATTTTTAAAAAAAAAATTAAACTTTTTTGGGTCCCCCAATTTAATAACCAAAATTTTTTTTAAAATAGGATTTAAAATTTATTTTTGCCCCCTTACTGTAAAAAAAATTTAAAAATTTTAAACCATCCATTTCAATAAAAACGGTTTTTGAACCTTTTAAACTTTTTAAATTCCCCAAAATAAAAAAAAGGGTTAATTTAACCCTTATTATGGAATTAAGCCCCCAAAAATTTTCCAATTTTAAGAAAAAACCCATTTTGAAATTAAAAAATTTAATGAAAAAAATTTTAAGGGATCATTTTTGCAAAAAAATTAAAACAACTTGGGGGGAGGGGAAATTAGATAACCCAAATACTTTTTACTGGAAAAAAGTTTTTAAAAATTTTCTTTTTAATTCCCATAAAAAAAGTTTTTTTAAATTTAAAATTTTTATTAAAGTTGTTTTTATAATTAAAATTTTTAAAAAAATTTTAAAAAATTTAAAAATTAAAAAAATATAAACCCCCAAAAAATTTGGGCTGAAAGGTTTTTTAAATTTAAAATTTAATTGGGGGTAATTAATTCCTTAAAAGGGGTTTAATAATTCCCCGGGAATTAAAAGAATTTTAAAATTTTTTAATAACAAAATTTTGTTTTAAATAATTTAAGGGTTAAAGTATAATTTCCCTTAAAAACCCCCCCGGTTAAAAGGATTAAAACCCCCTTTTCAGTTTTAAAAAATTGGGGGGTAAAATTTTAAATTTTTAAAAATTAAATTAATGTTCCCCTTTGGGTTTAAATGGTTTTAAAAGGGTAAATTTCAAAATTTATATTTGAAAAAAAAAATTTTGATAAAAGGAAAAAATTTTTCCAAAATTAAAAATAAATTTTTCCCCCCAAAAAAATTTGTGAAACATTAAAAGAGTATCAAATATTCTGATTATATCATAAAAAGTTATTAAAAACCTTTTCCCCTTTTTAACCCCCTTTTAATAAGGTTTAAATTCAAAATTTTTATTAAATTGTATAAACCCCATAAACCCAAAAATTTTTTTACCATCCAAAAACCCATTGTTTTTAAAAACTTTAATTTTTAAATTTTTAAATAGAAAATTAATGATAAAATTTTGGTCCTTCTTTATTAAATTTTAATTTTAAACCCCTTTTTTAACCATAAAATTTAAGGTAATGTTTAAATATTCCAGAAATTTAATTTTTTAAACTTAAACCCCTTTTTAAAATAAATTTGAAATTTATACCTTGAAAACCAATTTTAATTTTTAAAAAAGGGAATTTAAAATTTTGGGGGAACCCCAAAAATAAAAAACCCCCTTTTAAAATTTTTTTAAAAGATTAAAGGGAGAATTTCCCAAAAAAAATTTTTTTTTTACTTTTTAAATTTAAAAATGGATTAGTTTTTTAAAGTTCCCAACTTGAAAAAAATGAAAAAACCCAAATTTTTTAAACCATTTTATTTAATTTTTTTAATGGGAATTTCAAACCCCAAAAATTTTAAATTTTTAAAACAAATTTTTGAAACCCTTTCCCCAAAACTGGTAAATTTTAAAAAAAACCCCCAAAATTAAACTTGGAAACCCCCTTGTTAAAAGGAAATTTCCAAAAATTGCCATTAAATTTTAAAAAATTTGTTTAAAGACCCAATTTAAAATTTTTACTAAAGGCTTCCCCAAAAAACCAAAAATTGAATTTTATTTTTAATTGGAAAAACTAAATTTTCAATTTTTTTATTTAAACAAAAAGTAAATTTTAAAACCCCTTACCCGGGGAAAAAAACAAAAATAAGGTTGAACGTTTTTATCCCCCCCCAAAATTTTTCCCCCCCCCCAAATTTATATATAAAATTTTTTAAAAACAAAAAAATAACCCCTAAAAAAAATTTAAAATTCCCATTAAAAATTTAGTTGGAAAAACCCCAAAACGTTTCCCCCCCCAAAGTAAATTCCCCCAAAAACCCCCCCCTGTTCCGAAAATTGTTTCCCCCTTTAAAATTCAGAAAACCTCAAAGGAAACATTCAAAAAAATTAAAACTTTGGACTTTGGGGCCAACCCTTTTAACAAATTTGGAGAAAAACCCTATTTAGCATAACCCAAAAGCGTTTTTGACCAGGGGGGGGACATACATAACACGGAAAAAGGGGGGAGGCAGAAAACAACCCAAACCGGGGAATCCCAGGCCGGATTCCACGAACGCTTGCCCCCCAACACGCGGTGTTTTTTTTGCCCAACAATTTTCCCGGGAAATTAAAATTTAATAATCCCCCAAACGCCAAGGCTTTTAAAAATCGTCTCAAACGCTTTTTTGGCGTCTCAGGGCATTTTAAGTTGGGACGGTTTATTGGAAATACAACGGGGGAAAAACCGGCAAAATTCAGAAGACGACAACCGGGTGTCGGAAGGGGGGTTTTTGTTGATTTGAATATGAGTAAAAACCGAAATAAATGTTTTTGACAGAGGCTTTTTATGGGGGGAAAATTTAGGGTTTTTGATTTTTATATGGGGAGGGGGACGTTTGAAAAAACATTTTTGAATTTTCCATTGCAAAAAAAAAATTTGTTTTATCTTGGGAAACCCGGGATCACACTTTAAAATTTCTGAAGGTAAAAAGAAAGGAATTCCCAAAACCCAAGAATAAACTTTTTGTTGTCCCCCAGCCCCTTGAATTTTCTAAACTCCTTACAACTTTTTTAAAAACACGCCATTATAAATGGCCCAATTAATTTACATCTGTTCAAAAATGATCATTTCTTTTTATTTTTCTTTCCAAAATTTGAAAATTGTTATTTTCATTGGTTTTTTTAAATTTAACTTTGTCTAAAGTTTTTTTTAATAAAGGTTTGGGAAGTTTTTTAAAAAAGTTTTAATATTTTTAATGGCCCCCATTTTTAAAAAAAATTTTTAATTCTGGAAAACCAACAACAATTCCCCCAAAGGTATTTTATTTTTAAAGGGGCAACCCCAAAAATTACAGCTTAATCCCCTTTTTGGGGGGTTTTTTGAGATAAAAATTTTTAAAATTTTAAAAAAAATGGGGTTTTAAAATTTGATTTTTGTAATTCAAAAATAAAACCAGTAACAACCAAGAGAGGTTTAAACAAGAGTTAAAAGCCCACCAGGTATTTTACTACGGTTACTTGTAAAGACTTTTTGGGCAATAAAGGGCAAACACCTAGAGACCTTTGTTCCATAGAAACGTATTTTTAAACATGACAAAGTCAAATACGATTTAATCGCTTGATATTTCAAACTATTACCAACATAACTAAAAAGTTGATTATCGATTAAAGAAATAACGAAATTTTTGTCCTTACATAAATTACTTACAAAATTTGGGTATCAAAAACAATTCTTTTATCATTTTAAAAAAAATTGGAGGGGTTTTTAGGGAATATTAAATTTACTTAAAAAGATCTTAGCTTTAATTTACGTTGGTGATAATCTTTGAACAATATCCAAGAGCACAGACACTTTCGTTGTCCAATTATAAGAAATGTAAGGATGTTGAGGCACCTGAGTCGTCATGCAATGTAATGTGATGTGCAGCCAGGCATTTCCCCCACATCTGAAAGTAAGAAACTGTAGCGTGAAAAACCCCCGTCTTTCCCAAGGGGGGACGGTAAAAGGTCGTGCTGGACAACCACCTTTGACTGATCCACCTCTACCCGGTCATGAACTCTGGACTGTTTTACCTTTATGAAAATATCTTGCTTTTTTCCACTTCAAATTTGTAATTTTATTATTTCTAAATTCTTCTTCTCTCATAAACAATGAGTTTGTTTGACTTTCAATTTGTTTGCTAATTGAAAATAATGTTCTTTGTTTCAGGTGAGTGGTGATTAAGGAGTTTATGAGAGGTATGGATAAATACTTGCTGTTGTATTTAAAGTAAAATCATTATTTTTCTATATTTTAGCATTTTTTGTTGTTGCTAGTAAGTTTTTTTCTTGTAACATTTTGAGATCTGTATTATTACTATCGTTTATTCAAGATTCTCATTTTATTTGCGTTTGCTATTTCAATGTTTTTTTACGAATTATCTTCATGCACTCGAAAAGTGTTTTCCCCCTTCTCCATTCCTCCTCCATTTTCTTTTATGTCCCATTAAACTTTTTATTGTTTTTTTCTATTAAATTTTTTTGTTTTTTATTTATTTTTTACATTTTTTTTTTAAAGTGGGTTTTTATGAAAAATTTTATTTCCCTTGGGCATTTATTTTTTCTTTGGGTTTCTTATTTCAATGTATATAGCATATTTTAAATTTTGCTCTAATGTATTTATGTAGGTCATACAAATTGATCTTTGTTTAATGAAGTTTTCTGTTATTTTTTTTGTGACGTGTGTTTTACATTTTTCATTGTATCCTTAGTCCAAATTTATTTTTCGTTCATAGTTTAATTGTTGAAATTATTTTTCGTTCCTCTTTTCAATTTTTTGTATTTTATCCTGATTAAATTTTTTTTTTTTGTTTGGACTGGGGTTTATTTTATATTGGGGCGTTAAATTTTAAATAATCGGAAAAGTCATAAATTGTTGCTTCCACAAATTTCGGGACGTTATAAAATTTTTGGTTTGGGGATTCCCGTTTTATCATTTTATTTGGGTTCCCGGGGAAAGGGTCTGGTGAACACGTTAGCGATGGTAATTAACTAAACAGAGCTTTTGTTAGGGGTTCCCAAATTTAAAAATTCTAAATTCGGAGTATTAGAAAAAGGGAAAATTTAAAGATTTCACATTTTCGGGTTGTTAAAGCATTTGTGCTTTTTAACTTTTTTCATTAAAAAGTTAAAACAATTAGTGGAAAAACGATTGAAAGGGCAATTCTATAATTGAAAATTTTAAATTGACCCCAAAGGGCCCTAAATCGATTTATCTAGGGTTTAGTTGCAAAATCCTAGTTTTAAAAATTTTAAAAAAAATTTTGGATTAAAAGTTCAAATAAATTTAAAAAATGACGAATGAAAAAAGTAAAAAATAATTTTTTAATTTTTGTTATTTTTTGTCCCAGTTCGATACGACTATTTTTTTAAATTTTTTATCCCCCCAAGGGGGGACATGTTTAAATGCATTTAATTTCCCGGCAAATTTACGTAAATTTTCCACAAACCCCAAAAAATAGGCATCCCTTTCTACGAGGAAAAGCAAGTGTAACTTACTTTTAAAAATGATTTGGTATTTTTATTAATTTCCCAATTTTTAAATAATTATATTTTACATATTGTATTTTGTAATTTTTGTTGGGTTTTTATTATTGGGAAAAACAAAAAAAAAAAATGCATTGTTTATGTTTTTACATTTAGGGGGTAAAAAAAGTTGCACATTTAAAATAATATTTGAAAAATTTTTGGGGAATTATTTTTAAACTTGTGACAAACCTGTGATATATCGTACCGTTCGGGCCCGTTTACCAAAAAGTTTTTATTATAAGAATGGGGAAATTTGGTTGGGAAAATGTTTGGGGGAGAAGTTAGAAAATTGTTTTTTAAATTTAAATGAATTTTCCAAAATTGTATTTTCCTTTAAAACAGTATTTAAACCCTTTGGGGTTTAAAAAATAAAATAAAATTTTTTTAGTTATTTACTTTTCGAAAATTTAAAAAGAAACTGAATTTAAAATCTTTGTTCTGCTTTTTACTCTAAACACTAATCAGGGTGGGTACTGACTTTAAAATTTTTACTAAACATGTGGTTTTTTTATCACCCCGTTTGGTCTTAGAAACATTGATCCTAAATTAAAAATATTTAAAAGGCATTGATAAAAAGGGGTAACCCGAATTTTACTTAGGCACGTATTTGTCAATTTTTTTCTTTTTTAAAAATTTTCCAAATGAAGTTCATTATTTAAAAAACCTGGGGGATACCAAAGGGGTCCAAATTTTTCAGATTTCCTGACACTAAACCCGGTGGGGGGCATTCCCTTTTTGTATGACTAAATGAAAAAATTTATGGGGGTTGAATATAGCAGCATTGAAATACTTAAACCTCAAATTTACTTTTTACTTCCCAAATCGAGATACGTCCAAAAAATTGAAAGAAAGTTCATTAAAAATATCTTTCAGAATTCATTTTTTGGTATAGATGTAAAAAAAACAAATAAGTTTTAAATTAAAAAATTTTTTTTACAAACAAAAACCTTTTTTCAAAAAAATTAGCCTTTTGGGTTTATTACATTTTATTTATGTTAACTAGTATTTGATAAGTGTACAACCCTCGCTGTGTTACACCATTCTTTTAATTTTGACTGTTCCCCTAATATTAACCCACCAAGCGTGCTTTTTTTTTAGGTTAAAAATTTTGGGTTTTTTTTCCTGAGGGGTGTATGAAATTTTTGTCTGGTTTTGAACCGAAATTGACTTATGTTTTTGAAAGGGCCCTTATAAATTTAAAACCAAATAGCCAGGAAAAATAAGTTGTTTAAATTAACGTGGAGTCTGAATTTTTTTTGTGGTTTTTTTTTTTCAGGGAAGGGGAAAAATGCTTGGGCTTTACCCGTATTTTCTTTCCCCCGTAAAAATCTGAACCCCTTGGGCCAAACCCTCCAAAAAAAGGGAAACCTCATTTTTCTTCTCTTTTAGTCTTCACCAAAAGATGGGGAAACATTGTGTTTGGGCGCAATATCGGTATAAAAAGGGGCTAAAGAAAAATAACCCAAATTTCCCCGTTACCGCGCCAAAGTTTTTTTAACAATTTTATTTATGTTTTCATTTATATACATTTTATTTACAGCAAGATACTTTTTTAAAGTATCTAACAATTTAAACTTTGTTAAAATTTTATCTTAAGAATAAACTTTTCAATGTAGGAAATTAATTTTTGTTATATATTCTAACAATAATAACAAATCAAACTATAATTAAAATTAGGAATGCATTAATTAATATCAACCAAGATTATATTTTTTGTTCCTTGCACTTGCTATGTCAGATATAAACTACGTTATTATATTTGTTGTTCCTTGCACTTGCTATGTCAGATATAAACTACGTTATTATATTTTTTTGTTTCCTTGCACTTGCTTTGGGGTTTAGATTAAAAACTCCGTTATTTTTAAAATTTTTTGTTTTCCCTTTCCTTGCGTGTCAGAAAATAAAATACGTTTTTATATTTGGGTTTTTCCCTTTCACTTGCAGTGCAGATATTTTAAAAACGTTAAATTAAAATTTGTTTTTTCCTTGCACTTCTGTGTCAGATATAAAAATACGTTATTAAAATTTGGGTTTTTCCTTGCCCTTTTTTTTGTCAAGAAAAAAACAAAGTTATTTTATTTGTTGTTTTTCCCTTTCACTTGCTGTGTAGATATAAACAAAGTTATTTTTATTTGTTGTTCCTTGGGACTTTTCCCTTTTGGTTTTAGAAATTAAAATACGTTAAAATTTTAAATTTTTTTTCCTTGCACTTGCAGTGTCAGATATAAACTACGTTTTTTAAAAATTTTTTGTTCCCTTTTCACTTTGGGTGTGTTTAGATTATAAAACTACGTAATTATATTTAGTGTTCCATGCTACCTTGCCTTGTGTGTCAGATAATAGTAATGTATGTTCCTTGGAACTTGCTGTGTCAGTTATAACTAGTTTAGTTATGTTGTTCCTTGCACTTGCTGTTGTCCAGATATAAAATACGTTATTATATTTGTTGTATTTCCTTGCACTTGCTGTGTCAGATATAAACTACGTTATTATATTTGTGTTCCCCTTGCACTTGCTGGTGTCAGATATAAACTACGTTATTATTTTTGTTGTTCCTTGCACTTGCTGTGTCAGATTATAAACTAGCGTTATTATATTTGTTGTTCCTTGCACTTGCTGTGTCAGATATAAACTGACGTTATTATATTTGTTGTTCCTTGCACTTGCTGTGTCAGATATAAACTACGGTTATTATTTTTTGTTGTTCCTTGCACTTGCTGTGTCAGATATAAACTACGTATTATATTTTTGTTGTTCCTTGCACTTGCTGTTCAGATATAAACTACGTTATTATATTTGTTGTTCCTTGCACTTGCTGTGTCAGATATAACTATTACGTTATTATATTTGTTGTTCCTTGCACTTGCTGTGTCAGATATAAACTACGTTATTATATTTGTTGTTCCTTGCACTTGCTGTGTCAGATATAAACTACGTTATTATATTTGTTGTTCCTTGCACTTGCTGTGTCAGATATAAACTACGTTATTATATTTTGTTGTTCCTTGCACTTGCTGTGTCAGATATAAACTACGTTATTATATTTGTTGTTCCTTGCACTTGCTGTGTCAGATATAAACTACGTTATTATATTTGTTGTTCCTTGCACTTGCTGTGTCAGATATAAACTACGTTATTATATTTGTTGTTCCTTGCACTTGCTGTGTCAGATATAAACTACGTTATTATATTTGTTGTTCCTTGCACTTGCTGTGTCAGATATAAACTTACGTTATTATATTTGTTGTTCCTTGCACTTGCTGTGTCAGATATAAACTACGTTATTATATTTGTTGTTCCTTGCACTTGCTGTGTCAGATATAAACTACGTTATTATATTTGTTGTTCCTTGCACTTGCTGTGTCAGATATAAACTACGTTATTATTTTTGTTGTTCCTGGCACTTGCTGTGTCAGATATAAACTACGTTATTATATTTGTTGTGCCTTGCACTTGCTGTGTCAGATATAAACTACGTTATTATTTTTGTTGTGCCTTGCACTTGCTGTGTCAGATATAAACTACGTTATTATTTTTGTTGATGATAATTGAGCTCAATGTCTGAAATTAAATGTCACTAAACAAGTGCTCCTTAACTTGGGTTTGAACACTTAAAACTGTCGTATTGAACTGGGACAAAAACTAAAACATAATTAAATAATGTTACTATTTCATTCGTCTTGTTTATTTGTAGTGACATTTTTTATCCAAAAAAGTTTAAATTTAAACTGGGATGTGCACTTTACCTTTTATAATCAATTTATGGCCAGGGAATTATACCAGATTGCTAGCAGCTCAAGTTGGACGCTCTTGTGCGCTTCTAACACCTTCCGAGCTTCAGGTAGAAGGGTTGTGCGCTCCTAACATGCGTTGACCCTTGTGCGCTTCTAACACGTGCTCTAGTGAAACGACACGGTGACGACTGTTGTAGATGTTTATCTCCGATCTTGGTGGGTTCTTTTCGTTAAAAATGTCACTATCCACCATTTGAGTCGTCTGCCCATACGGTACCTCTACAGGTCACTTACCGGTCAACACTAGACCGCCGATCGTCGATCCGCCTTCTGATGTCTGATAGAGGCGTTCCACATCGCCGTCCTCGGCGGACAGTTCAAAATTACAAGGTATGTGTCGGCAGATAGCCACAATTGGTGCATTCCGTTCAAGTACTATCGCTGAGGTAAACAAGAAACATCACTGGCGAATAGACAGATGTGCCACTTAAGGTACATACCTCATACATCAGTATAAAACAGCACGAGACTGTATTCTTGGCTTCACAGTAAGGATCGGATGTTTTATGTTATTTGGTTCTATAACACCGGGTTTGTTGGTTTGTATAATTTTATTTAATTGTTACTATAGGAAGGGAATAATATAAATGAAATTATAAATGACAATTACAAATATATTATATTTATAATTAATATATACAATTATATATGTTACTAGCTGTACCCGCCCGCTTCGCCGGTCATAATATTGAGTTTTAATTGTATCATTGAAATGTGCAGCAACCTTTCAGTTTACACAGTATCCAATTTACAACAGCTGATGTTTTGTGTAGTTTACTACACTGTACTCAATTATTTTTAATTTTGAAAATTTTGCCTACCACAATTTTATTCTATTTATTTTTATTTAACAGCTGTTAATAAAATAAATCAATCAATTAATATAGCTTCACAAGAAATCAAAACATAAAAATATAGAGTTTTAAAAAATTAACACATGGTTTAATTTAATTTTGACATATTTAAAACCCACAGCTGATATTCTTTTTATATGCATCCTGCTATTTGATTAACATTGAAACCTTAGAAGTCCAAGGGACGGAGCCCTGAGGGATTAAATAAACGGGAATAGGACAAAAACCTTCCCTGGGGTATATAGAACAACTTCCCCAAGTTTCATGGCGATCGGCTGGACGGTTTGGTAGCGCATAAAGGACAGACAAACATACATTGGATTTTATAGATATAGATATTCGATCTACCAGTGGCACTTTGGAATAATGTATTGGAGTATTTCGAGATAAAGTCAGTAATGTTTTTTAGTTTACAATGGCATGGAATAAAAGGCTAGGCCAACCTGTACCAAACATTGTTCCATATCCAAATAGCATTATCCATGTAACAGAAGAACCTGTTAAGCCTCGAAAGTGAAGAGAGAAAATATTGGTGGTTAGTTCTTTATGGTTAATTTAAGGAAAGGGCCTAGTGAGCTTAAATTCGCCCTTTTGTAAATAATTATTATTTACAACTAAAGCTATTTATTATTATTATTAATTGTATTTCTCAGACTGCCACAACTGATCTTTTTAAAACATGGTAGTTTTTAATTATAAAGTGAAACATTTAAAATTATTTTTACGTTTTCTGCCATTCAGTTTAACCAAACTGTGATCCGTCGTGTCTTAATATCCGTGTTTTATTCCTAGCCTCCTGTATGTATATATCCTCTCCCGTATCGCCATGTCATATTTACTGTTAGGCATTTCATCTTCAGTTTTTATGGCGAAATAAATATAGCTGTATGTATTGAATTTATTATGAGAATAGTAATTTGACTGCCGATATCTCTCTGTTTCAAGTCTGTAGTCGGTGAGCAAGCTAGTGCAAAAATAACTCTCCGGATAATTGATTACTGGCCCTCGGTGTAATCGGATGGTTTTAAGCTTTTACAATGTTGTTATTGTACACACTTTAAGTGAACACAAAATGCAAGGGAATAATAATGCGATGTTCAACAGAGTAATAGTGTGCTTAAACACTTCTAAAGACATATCAGCGGAGGTCGATTACCAGTTGCTACTGATTCTCTTTCTCGCCAGTTTTATCTTCATCGAACACAGACCACCCAGAGTTTTGCTGCTACAGCAGCTGAGTCTGTGTCTCCGGTATGCGGTCGCGTGTAACACATACGCAAGTTCCTGACACTTCAAGAGGTGCTCTAGCTAGGGTTTACTGTACAATTAAAAATTATGGATACACGAGTTTGAAAAAAAAAACACCACAATTATGACCGATAGTAAAAAATTAAAATAACATGAAAATGTTTCATATTTACTTGTACGTTAAGCTATGAAGCTTTGTAGGTAACATTTATATCATCTCTAAGTTATTTTTATTTTTTATTGGCATAAAAACGTACCACTATTTCAATCCTTTAGAAATAGCGTTCGGATACTTTTTGACATTTAAAAAGTATCCAAATAAAAATTACCTATAATATATACGTAAAACCTTTATATGTTGTAGCACAGACCAAACATAAAGTTTCAGAAGTTTTTGCATGTACAATAAAAAATCATATAAATTTAGTGAAGTAACTGTTTTTGACACTGAGTAACGTTACAAACTTCAGACAAGTCTTATTTATTTATTTTACAATGATTTATTACAGACGTTATATCAAATTACAATAAAGCATTTAGCAATTGAAATACTTAAACGTTAAAAAAATACATATATATATATATATATATATATATATATATATACATATATACATAAATACATATGTATATATATATACTTATTACAACAATAGTTTATGACACTGATCGACTTGCATTCAATACAGTCCCTTATAATTTGCCGAATCCACGTATAATTACAATTAATAAAAAATACAATATTATATTGTTACTCTAATAAAGATTGAAAAATATTTTTGAGGTGATAACAATGTTAACCCTACATAAGTTAACATAAATACAAACAAGAACAATGTTGATGTCATTTGAATTTTTTTATGACCAGTGGTTACTGTGCACTGTTTGTTCAAACTCGGGCATCCATCATTTTGAATCGGACAGAAGTGCTACTATATAGAAAATGAAAGACACTTTGTTTGAAATGATAATTTTCCGTCTCTAATAAAACAGCACAAGAGATAATCAACCATAAAATATTCGCAACTTCACAACAACTTTTGATCAATACATTCTTTTGATAAAAAAAAAAAACTCAAAAAGATTATCGTATGAATGATTCGGAATATTTCTAAATATATTTCGAATCCTAAAATCATAGTAATTTGCTACCAGGAAAAATAAATCCGTCTTTTATTGAAGCTCTAATCAGTTGGCAATAATTGTTCAAACTTTTAAACGTTACAATGTGGCATTTTATATATGGTATAAAATTACTGATACACAATTTAGGAATGAACAATATGGGCATGTTTTTTAATTTTCTAAATAAAACTCTTGAAACTTTAATCAATAAGATTTTGATTGGAACCTGTTTCGTACTTTTTATTATGTCGTTCAAGTTTTTGAAAAGATTTAAAAGTATTATGAATGTTTGAATAGTTCGTGGTGGTATTTTTTATTGTGCTAATGTCTTTCTATGAACCTCTATGTAGACCCAATCGCCTTTGGATCCAAATTTCAGGTAAATTGTTTGAAAATGAATAAATTTATTCTATAATTTAAAGTGTGATCGTTTGAACGAAGAAACAGTGAAAGCTTGGTTCAAAGTACCGGTACTTCATCAGTGGGCCTGAGTGTGTTCAGATGTCTCGAGATAATGGCGATGATTCACGTCAATGTCGATGACTAGTGGCGGACATCCAGGACACGGCTTGCCGGAAGGTGATTGCGTTAATGATAAGTGAAGTACTGTCCGTCATTGTTGAGGCCAGGAGTGCGTGCCTTTGTTTTTGGAGTGAAGTGGGCTGGAGAGAGTGGAGTCTGAGTGCACTGGAAAATATGAGCCGATGCACTGTTGCATTGTGACGCGATGACAAGACAGTGAAATTGAGTCATCAAGCAAAATCACAGGGAAATTATCTTTTGTGTGTTTTTCTTGAAGTGTGGTTTGACGTGAACGTTGTGTTACACTATTGAACGTCACGAGTAGGTGTACCGTAGACTTACGACGTGTAATATACTGTACACTACCTAAACATGTCGGCTATAAATCGATTTTGAATATATGTTTGAGTTCAAATCTTATACTTATCGTCTATATGTTCACTTTTAATACCAAGAGATTTGTACTTTCTGCACTTGTTGGTTTGATTAATGTTTATAAATTAGGCTTATTTAAGATAATTACTCTCCCCAAATATTTTTTTAAGTTCTTCTTTGCTTGCTGTGCTTCCTGTTTATGGCGTAAATTGCGATGGTACGGAGATTTCTTCTCATAACTCCAGAATTTAAATTTTAAGTTATATGCCTTTTTTTTAATTTCTATATTTGCATTATTCGTTCAGACGTATTGCACATGCATATTGAGTATGTATTATCCTGAGTAAGCCCAACCGCCCCGTGAAGATAACATGATCATCTCCTCTCTACCACCTAGTATGCTGTCATTGGGAGATATCGACAAATAGAAAGTATAGGCCAAACATAAGCATCGAGAACCTAGACAGTAGACCCATGGTGGAAGGATACACCATGAATCCTTCCACCATGCAGTAGACCTACACTTTGTCCACGCCAGAAAGTTGATTCCAGAGTCTTGATGCACATTCCTTAGACATTATACAGTTAAGACAGTCCACGGATCCAGAGGTTGTTTCTTCATTCTATGGAGTTTTGTTTTGTCTGCCTTGGGGTTTTCTACTTAAATAGAACTGATGAGTAGTAGAGACGTGTCTCTCCCCAAATCATACAGTAAGTGCCAAACACTAGCCATAGGCCGTGGCCTCCCCAAATTCCACTATCTGTCAGCTACACCTTACTGTATAATCAGAGTTTCTGTTGTGGTCTTTAAAGTATGAAATTATTTGAGATAACTACCCTCTCCTTGTTTTTCACATGTTCCATTAAGTGTAGATGCATATGTTGATTAGTTCGTATGCAACCGGGATGTAGGTCAATCATCGCAGAGACATTCTTTCATTGAGACCGTCGTTGTTGTATGTGAGAGGTGTGGGTGGCTCCCTCTGGAGTTGATCATTATCGGCTGTCCGCGAACACCGCTCTATGTTTTATTCATCCCATTGTTAGACTGTGAGGACCGTTCTGCGCCGAGACATGATGGGGCCAACAAGTTTATCTTCACTGCAGGATGTTGTTTAGTCATCCTCTAACAGTTTGCACTTCAGTATGATTTTACTGGTTGTGCACAGTTGGATAAACGTTTAAACACTGCAGTTAGTTTTACAGATTGATTTTGTAGCTTTCCATTTCGTATTCTGGAATGCAAGTCATTAGTAAAGTGTGTGAGCTCTAAGCTAAATTTTATCTATTTGTCCAAATTGTTGGTTGCCATTTCATGCAGTGCAGGTGTATGACGCAGTTTTTTTATAGAATGATGTTAAGATAGAAACATTATTTATTTGTTGTTACTTTTTTTAGACTTATTGTAGTGTATGAATCGATTTATTAACAACTCTTAAATGGTTGTAATTATACACATAAACGCTGAAAGAAGGCATATTATTTGGACAAGAAGACCGTCCTCATAGTATGAATTGTATGAAATATTTTAAATTCAAAATGTCAATTTTTGTGCATTAGTTTTTTTTCCAGAATTAACAAAGTGGTATCCTCTTCAATAAACCTACTAAATTAATGAATTGTTAATTATAGTATAATTGAGCTTTTCCCGTTAATCTCTGCCCCCTAAGAGGAATGTGGAGAAGTACAATAACAATAGTGAGAAGGCAAGTTCATTTGTGTTCATCCTGGCCCAAAGCCTTCAATAAGGAAGCCGCCGAGAGTTCGATTGTGTTGTTGAACAACAAACGACAGCGAGGTGGTCCAGATCTCACAGGGTTGCGCAGATCATTTGTCTTCCTGCCGTCAGCCGACCATTTGTCTTATGTTTGTGTCCTTTAATTCGACCAACTAGACTTGGTTCGTTTCGTATTCCATCCACATTTAAATTTCACATTTTTTCGTGTCGTTTGCTTGGCAAGCCAACCCCTGATACTCCCAGCTACGGCCACTACACACAATCTTGGAAGTATGTTAAAATGAATATTCGTGGCCTATGCTTGACTGGTTGATGTATAAAACAAATACAGATTAACTGCACCACTGACAAATAAGTTCATGGTAAACGTTATAATGTCTTTGTCATTCGGGTATATTTGTTATATATGCTTTATACCAACATAGCAAATATTGCAGCAGGATCGTGACTACTATACGTTGAGTGTATCTAATGCCTGGCTGGGTTGTTCAGACCTCTGAGTAAAATTGCAGCAGGATCGTGACTACTATACGTTGAATGTATGTAATGCCTGGTTGTGTTGTTCAGACCTCTGAGTAAAATTGCAGCAGGATCGTGACTACTATACGTTGAATGTATGTAATGCCTGGTTGTGTTGTTCAGACCTCTGAGTAAAATTGCAGCAGGATCGTGACTACTATACGTTGAGTGTATCTAATGCCTGGCTGGGTTGTTCAGACCTCTGAGTAAAATTGCAGCAGGATCGTGACTACCATACGTTGAATGTATATAATGCCTGGCTGGGTTGTTCAGACCTCTGAGTAAAATTGCAGCAGGATCGTGACTACCATACGTTGAATGTATCTAATGCCTGGCTGGGTTGTTCAGACCTCTGAGTAAAATTGCAGCAGGATCGTGACTACCATACGTTGAATGTATATAATGCCTGGCTGGGTTGTTCAGACCTCTGAGTAAAATTGCAGCAGGATCGTGACTACTATACGTTGAATGTAACTAATGCCTGGCTGGGTTGTTCAGACCTCTGAGTAAAATTGCAGCAGGATCGTGACTACCATACGTTGAATGTATATAATGCCTGGCTGGGTTGTTCAGACCTCTGAGTAAAATTGCAGCAGGATCGTGACTACCATACGTTGAATGTATATAATGCCTGGCTGGGTTGTGCAGACCTCTGAGTAAAATTGCAGCAGGATCGTGACTACTATACGTTGAATGTATATAATGCCTGGCTGGGTTGTTCAGACCTCTGAGTAAAATTGCAGCAGGATCGTGACTACCATACGTTGAATGTATATAATGCCTGGCTGGGTTGTTCAGACCTCTGAGTAAAATTGCAACAGGATCGTGACTACTATACGTTGAATGTATCTAATGCCTGGCTGGGTTGTTCAGACCTCTGAGTAAAATTGCAACAGGATCGTGACTACTATACGTTGCATGTAACTAATGCCTGGCTGGGTTGTTCAGATCTCTGAGTAAAATTGCAGCAGGATCATGACTACCATACGTTGAATGTATATAATGCCTGGCTGGGTTGTTCAGACCTCTGAGTAAAATTGCAACAGGATCGTGACTACTATACGTTGCATGTAACTAATGCCTGGCTGGGTTGTTCAGACCTCTGAGTAAAATTGCAGCAGGATCGTGACTACCATACGTTGAATGTATATAATGCCTGGCTGGGTTGTTCAGACCTCTGAGTAAAATTGCAGCAGGATCGTGACTTCTATACGTTGAATGTATATAATGCCTGGCTGGGTTGTTCAGACCTCTGAGTAAAATTGCAGCAGGATCGTGACTACCATACGTTGAATGTATATAATGCCTGGCTGGGTTGTTCAGACCTCTGAGTAAAATTGCAACAGGATCGTGACTACTATACGTTGAATGTATCTAATGCCTGGCTGGGTTGTTCAGACCTCTGTGTTAAATTGCAACAGGATCGTGACTACTATACGTTGAATGTATCTAATGCCTGGCTGGGTTGTTCAGACCTCTGTGTTAAATTGAAGACAATTAGATGCGTTTTCTACGTAAATCAAATTAACAACCAAAATCATTACAGTTTTTCAAGGCCAGATCATTGAGCGCATCTCCTTCCTGCAGTCGTCGACCTTCCGTGGCTAATGTCTGCAAGAATACTGTTCCATCTTTCAAACCTTGCTGTGAGCAGCCAATGACTTCAGATAGAATTCTATCTGTAGTTATTGGAGCAGCTGAGTGTTGTCGTTTCTTATCTGTATATCAGTTTTTATAGCTATGTTAATTATGCGATAGTGTTTCAGTGCTTTGTTCTTCATAACACACTCGCACGATTTTGATAACAAATAGTATCAGTACTTCACGTTGTAAATGTCCTTTGTTTAAAATACATTTCGCAGTTTTGAACTTATCATTGAAGTTAGTTTTGAACCTATAATTTTTGTAGAGTTCATTGTCATATGCTATATACTATTAAATAAAATATCCATTTAGGGCTTTTAACTTCAGTACTGGTTTGATTTTTCGAGCAAACAGAATTATTGAACATAAAATGTTATTTGACTAAAATGTGTTGATAACTAAGTTCTGAACAAGTTGAAGCACATACTACCAAAAAGGTGGTTTTTGTACTTCAGTATGCTGACAGTGTACTGTGGTGAGGAAGGCATGGAGGGACGCAGGTATACAACTATATCAATTCCGACGGACATTTACATTATATTTTGTTTAGTGTTTAAATTTATTGATAAAAAAGGTAACGATTACTATTCAAGATGGACTACAAGAGAACCTATTGATTTACCACCGTCTAGTTCCTAAAAGTAGACAGTAAGTCAATTGCTCTTCATTTTATAGGAATGAACGTGGATACAAATAACGTATATTGTTTTCACAAAATTATAGTATTACTTAAAGTGAACGATAAAAGACAAAAAGTGGCAGCAGCTTTTGTGTGACATGGACCTGTCGAGTAAGTGAGTCAGTTTCTTTATTTTCTAGAGATGTTATATACAGGGTTGCTAACTATAGAATATGAAAATGGGGTTTTGGGTAAAATAGAATATGAATATTTATAACGTAGGTAGTGGGGCGAAGAAAATGTTTTTCTGCTCAAGAAGTACATTTAATAGGAATATGAGCTTTGTTTAACAAAAAAGAAATAAACAGAGATCGCTTCCAATAGTGCGTTAAATGTGTGTCGATTTAGTGCTTTGAGTAATTATTTATCCAGCATGTCATGCGATAACAGACCCAGCACCTTGTCAGTCCCTCCCTTTTTCCTCCCAAATCTTCATGGATAAACTAATTACTGTAATTATTACAACATATTTATATACAGTTGTACATTAGTTGTAATCTCTTTATAAAGACCACTGAGGCGATCGCTGTAGGCGTATGAAAACGACCTTTGTTAAGTTTTCCTTGTGGCTTTGTTACATTCTAAAATTAAGTATTTAAACTGCCTTATGAACCCTAAATCCATGTACTACAAAGGGCTAAATGCATATTAATTAACAATATATATGCACTTTTTAAACTCATCTCACATCTTGACATATATTTCATCAGTGGGTAAAAATCATGTGGGCAAAGATGATTTTTATGTAAGGAAATGTTTATATGAATTCATAAAATACGTGACAAATAATTCCCGGGCTCAAGTAAGCTGGGACATGGCACAAATTATGTAAATAAAAGATGGTCCCTTAAAATCCGGGATGTTTGGCAACCCTGGATTTCACGTTTAGAAGCGGCCAGATCTTGTGCCTAGTAAGCCTACCATTGCTTAGCCTAACAGTAGTCGGAGCCAGTCATACACCAGAGTTGTGCTCTGGCGAACGTCAACAGAAGAAACTCAACTGGCACTTGATTGCGTTTATTTGCCGCCTTCAAAAGTTAGTGTCCATTGTTCTTGGTATTATTATTTGATATTTCCTTCAGGTTTTCTTCATCTCCTTTTCCCACAACAGACATAGACTCATACCACTTCTAAAGTTCCGGTTCTAAGAATACCACTTGGGTGTATTCAATGTACGATTTGTATTCTTTCAACTATTTTTGACTGTCAATACTCAACGTTCTTACGTATTTAATTAAAAATCATGTAAGAAAGTATTGTTTCTCATTTGATTTTCAAAACAAGGTATCGTTTTAATCCTTATTAAAAGTACCAACAATTACCTATCTGGACAATTTATCGTAAAACCATATATATATTGTCTTGTAATTTGGGTTTAACCATTTTAAATAGTAAAAAACAAGACAGACAGACAGTTAACGGAATAATATAGACCATTGGTTGCATACAGTTTTTCCTTCATTTCACCCAAGGAACAATATACTAAAGTTTGTGAAGAGAGTTTTGTTACACCCTGTATATAAGGTTTTTATGGCATTGGAGATTACCACATTGTGCACCAAGTGTACTGTATTAACAGAGCACTTTCACACACCACCCTTTGTGAACGGGATTGTTGGCTGGCCCGATCTGACAACCGCGCTTAGTCCACGACCGCTCGATGCGCTGCAAAGCGGACAGTCCACAAACTACAGAAAACGGCGTAACACTGTTTAATATGGAAACAAGCAATCTGTATATAGTTGGTTTATCTGAAGTGCATCGCCCGTGTGGGATTCCATACACCTGTCCTCGCACAAACAAGTGTCTGAGGCAGCTTCTGCATAATATGAGCCCACGTCCCCACCTCGCCCGGGATTTACGTCCGAGATGTCATCCAGGTGATAATGCAAACTTTACTGCCACGACGACGTTGTCAGAGTATTGTTTATGGTGCAGATAAGTGCAGATGCGATGATGTTTTATCGCGCCAAGTTATATTCGGTCCAGCACATGAATGAGGTAGTTCGTGTCTCAGGCGATTGAGGTCGAGGGAAGTCGGCCAATGTCAACGTCAAGAAGTATCGACCGCCGCTGCATTGTGTCACATGCACCCATTAAATGCACTCACTAATTTCACTGATTAAAGCTTGTTTGGTTTAGTAATAAGTTACTCAACAAGACCACTTTTGTCAGTTTCAAGTATTGTGTTTCATGTAAAATATTGTATTGTTATTTAAAATTGGTTCTTAACTGATATTTTTTCTAAAATTTCAGTTTTAGGTACTAACAACGTAATTATGACTCTCAAAGCAGTGAGTTTTATTTTATCTCAGGTAGATTTTGGAGATTGTAGATTATTTTTTCTTTTTCTCAGTCCTCTTAATACCAACATAGTGACCGCCATCGATGTGTACACTGCTAAAGAAGTCTGGGCTGTCCATGTGGGATTCGGGCGTTTGTAGGTGATACAATTGGTTATTGAGCTAAATTTGCCTGAAAATCAGACCGAAACTATGTAGTTCGTATTCCAAAATAAAATGTTAGGTACCAACTAAGGCCCCGTGGCAATTGGGATTTAATAAATGACCCTTTTTAAATAGTATATCAGTGAGTTCATATTCTCGTTAATTCACGTCGTGACACTAATGTACTACCCATGTCATATTCGCCGATTTCTTGATGATCGGCGTCGTATTATACGAATAATAAGTAAAAATATGCTCTTTTTAGTCATCCGTTATCTTACTTTGTTAAAGCCCACCTTCATAGACAAGAACGTACACAGATTATATGTGTATTGTTGATATACGTCAAGTAGGCGGTTCGTTGAGTATGCATATTATATGACACAGTAACAAACCTGAGTATATAATGTTAATGCTTTTATGTCAAATGCAGATGTCATCGCTTGGATAACGATTTGCTTGAGATGGACCATATCGACAGTGTTTGTACAAAGTTGCCCCTGACGTGTTTGCTCTGAGGAACGTTTAGCAATGTTATGGCAGAAAGGAGCACATAATGACAAACTAGGCCTAACTAATCCTCACCTAACGTACGG
Organism: Stictocephala bisonia; assembly: GCA_035578905.1. Taxonomy (NCBI): domain Eukaryota; kingdom Metazoa; phylum Arthropoda; class Insecta; order Hemiptera; family Membracidae; genus Stictocephala; species Stictocephala bisonia. The sequence continues at coordinate 528,406 of JAQJVL010000401.1, read as the reverse complement.
AATATGGCTGTAGGAATGTTCTGTCGTGTATAAATTTCAAAGGAATTTTCGGCTGCAAAAAATTGTCCTATTTGTTTCTAAATTAAAAACTATAGTCGTGTAAACAATCCTTTAAAACATTTCGTTTTTGCTAACAGAGTCCCGCCCTTACATTTCTAAGACTACGTTGTTCGGCAGATTCAATTGTTCCACGCGAGGCATCGGCATCCATGTGTTAAATACATCCACCAACACGACACAAGAAACAGCAGCAGTTACCTTACCGGGTGGCTCAACAAAGTGGTATTTGGAACGTCAATACGTTGAAGTGGGTGACAAGTTTCTGAACTATCTTCCAGATTATCTTAATAACCAACAGAAATTAAAGTCTTGTTCAAGTAGTGGTTGCTTGCCATTCAAAATGTAAATCCCTTGTTGACGATTTGATGGAGACCTGGTATAGTCGACTCTATGGCTGTTTTAGATTACACATATTTAAAGAAGATAAACTATATCCTTAATTGTTATTATTAATAATATTTATTTTTTATATTATTAATTTAAATTATTGTTAATTTTCAGACTTTAACCATTGCTATTGAGTGTCCCGGCTTTTTTTTTTTGCAGTAAATTCTGAAACTACGTGAAGTTTGAGAAAGCTACAACCATTGGCGAGACGATATAAACCATCCGTAAACATAGCAAAGCCTTTTCGTCTTGCATTGTTGCCATGTTTCAGTTCTTTACATGTACCTGTTTTATACAGGTACATGTAAAGAACAGGTACATACCACTGTATGTGTATGGGTGGGAGGGTGGGTCAATACCACTGTATGTGTATGGGTGGGCGAGTGGGTCAATACCACTGTATGTGTATGGGTGGGAGGGTGGGTCAATACCACTGTATGTGTATGGGTGGGAGGGTGGGTCAATACCACTGTATGTGTATGGGTGGGCGAGTGGGTCAATACCACTGTATGTGTATGGGTGGGTGGGAGGGTCAATACCACTGTATGTGTATGGGTGGGCGAGTGGGTCAATACCACTGTATGTGTATGGGTGGGCGAGTGGGTCAATACCACTGTATGTGTATGGGTGGGCGAGTGGGTCAATACCACTGTATGTGTATGGGTGGGCGAGTGGGTCAATACCACTGTACGTGTATGGGTGGGTGGGTGTGTCAATACCACTGTATGTGTATGGGTGGGCGAGTGGGTCAATACCACTGTATGTGTATGGGTGGGCGAGTGGGTCAATACCACTGTATGTGTATGGGTGGGAGGGTGGGTCAATACCACTGTATGTGTATGGGTGGGAGAGTGGGTCAATACCACTGTACTTGTATGGATGGGTGGGTGGGTCAAACCACTGTACTTGTATGGGTGGGCGGGTGGGTTAAATACGCGAACAGTGGTATTGACTCACCCGCCCACCCATAGACCTACAGTGGTATTGACTGTGGGTAAACATGTTATGAACTTGGACTTTCTTAATAGTTATTGTCTGTTACATTTTTGTTGCCAATTTTTTTAGGTTATTCTATTTTATTAGTTAACCAATTAAAAATGCCTCTTCAAGCGCATTTCCTTGTACCTCAATAGGTAATTACTGTTCTCGTATGTCAAACTGACTAGGCAACACCGCGCGTCTGAGTTTCGCTCAAATCCCACTAAGTGCGCTCACGTCAAGTCGGGAGATTCATTAGTATTGTATATTGTATTGTACATACCAAATTCTGTCTGGTGTTTACTTTTGTGAATAACGTTTATTTATACATAAAGTGTTATTCACTAGGTCCTCAGACTTTAAGATGTGGTTCCATTGTTAACATTAACAATAACAATCCTAAACTGTTTTGTTTTTGTAGTCTGTCTCTGATTTTCTTTTTTATATACATATTATTTTATAAAGGAGAGGCCGATCCTCCTTCTTAACCTTACTCTGCCCATTCCTCATAGACTATTGATCTGTGCGAGGAACTTATTAAGACAGAGTAAGGGGTAGAACCATTACAGTAGAAGATGAAAGTTACGGGTAAATCTTCCAGTCTAGGCCGGATTCGAACCAGCGCTATCTCTAACCTACGCTCAAAGTCCTGACGTCTTGGACCGCTCGGCCACTGGCTCGCCCCTATCAGTAATTTTTTGAAATAAAAAACAAAAACTGTTGATAATAACTCTTACTCTAACTCTACAATGTTCGAATTGCTCTTAAGGTTTAGTGTTAGTAGTAGTTTTTGTGTATAAAATACATATTTAACAGTGCCAGAGTAGTGCAATGAAAAAACGCAGCTTACTTTACACTAGTGTCTTAATAGAATAACGTCATATTTTAATGACCCTGCTTCCAATTATCTCTTAAGTTATATATTGTGTTCTTCTCATTAGTTCCCGAATTAATTAAAACTGGGTGGTTATAATTCCATTAGACTCTAAAGTCCTCGATAACAGAAATCAGCTCTTCGTTCTAATAGTAACGTAAGATAGGAATAGGTTTCCTTTGTTATCAAACTATTAGTTCGACAAGTGTCGTGAACATATTGTTAAAGAAATAAGAATATTGGAATGAAAAACCGATTAAAAGCACAAAAATGTCCATTAGCAAAACATTAATTTAAAGAAAGTAATGTGTTTTACAGGGACTAATATTTTACAGCTCAATCCGTTAAAACAATAACCACATACACGTGAACTAAAAATGAGGGCTTTTTTAACAAATAATATTTAAATGCTATTATTATTATTTTATGGTATGCATTTCGAGTTTTTGTGATAGACTACTGCAATCAAATCAAATCAAATCAAATAGTTTATTTCCATTGATCAATATGTACATTGAAATAGGAATTGTCAACACATACATATTAGTTATATATACAATTTATAAGCAACATGTTGTAATTTTAGAATACTTTAGATTTATGTAACACTATTAACTGGGAAACAAGCTTGTCTGAAATAATAGTAGTTCGTTATTATAATATTATTAGGCTAGGGTCATGTTCTAAAAATTCTTGAATACAATGAAAAGGATTATCAATTAGCCATTTATACAAACTATTTTTAAATTGAGCATAAGGAATGGTCCGAGCTGACTGAGGAAGTTTATTGAAAAATTTAATTCCATTGACTTTGTAAGAATTTGAAGTTTTAGAAAGCCTATGCTTTGGAATGTCAATCATATTGTTGTAACGGGTATTGTGACTATGGATGTCTTGTCTAATATCTAAACTGTTCAAACTAGCTTTAGTGTAGAGTAATACTTGGAATATGTACAGGTTATAAACAGTGAGAATTTTTAATTTTTTGAAAAGAGGTCGAGAAGGATCTAAGGGACCAGCTCTACACAAGGTTCTAATAACCTTTTTTTGTAGTAATAAAATGTCATGTACATGACAAGAGTGGCCCCATATTAACAATCCATAAGAAATGTGTGATTGAAAAAAACTAAAATACACTGTTCTTAAATAATTATCAGGCAAAATGTTTCTAAGTTTCCAAATCAAATAATTTACACGACTTATTTTTTTACAAATTGTATCAGTGTGTGTTTGCCAATTCAACTTATTGTCTAAATGAAAACCTAGTAATTTAACAGAATTAGCATCTTCATTTTTTGATAGGCTTAAAATAATTTTCTGTGTCTTTTCTCTATTGCAGTGTAGTCTGTTGGATGAAAACCAATCAATAGCTCTATTATGTGAATCTACCATTAATGTATTGAGAACTTCTAAGTTTTTGTGTGAAGCCAGTAGAGTTACATCATCTGCATAAATAATAGATTGGGTGTTAAGGCATAATGGCAGATCATTTATCATGACTGTGAATAAGAAAGGCCCCAGGACAGAGCCCTGTGGAACCCCCAGACCAACACTTAATACTTTTGAATTTTGCCCTCTTACAGAAACATACTGCTTTCTACCAATCAAGTAGGATTTGACTATGTTAATTGATTCCCCGTCCACTCCATAAAACTTGAGTTTGTCCAAAAGTATGTCGTAGGGAACACAATCAAACGCCTTACTTAAGTCACATAGCGCAAGAGAAACAGATTCTTTTTCTTCAAATGCTTTAAGGGTTGTATCTACTAAATTTATAAGTGCTGATGTTGTTGAATGACCTTCCCTAAAACCAAACTGTTTGCTGTAAATTAAGTTATTTTGAACAAAGTATGAATTTAGTTGTTTGTGCATAACAGATTCGAGTATTTTTGAATAGGTCGAATCTGCCTCAAATAATCAGCTGCTTCAAATAAACAATAAAATGAGCTGTATGCCCATTTTGTTAGCAAATGGAATGTATATTTTGTAACCTTCCATGTGTTGACTGACGCATATTGCATTTGTAAATAGCTAACTGGTCTTGTTAACGTTTTGCCTATAAAATATTAGTCGTATTCTTTGAAGGAAGACCCAATTATACCCTAGCAGACGCTCCAAACCAAGAGACTCAATGTACCTATTGTAGAGCAGTTTACTCTGATTTATAACGTTTTAAATGTAATTACAGCCTTCAGCCAAGAACTGTAGATATCTTTGGCTCCAAACGACTGGTTTCCATAATTCAAGAGTGAAGTGGAGGATCTATATCAGTTCTGTAGGTTTGCGTAGGCGAGCCGCGTGTAAGAGGATAGTCTTAGATCCTCCACGAGGGGGAGGAGGAGAAGATGATGTTGACATTTTGGCCCAGGTCTCACGTGGATGCGCGTGCACCGAAATATCATGTAGTTTATTTCCAGCAGGGTCAACGACTCATACATTTCCAGTGTACATTCCAGGGCTGCCGTGTGTGGTTATGAGATCTGTCGCCACGTGGCCCCTGTAACACAACTGTGACAACGTGCATAGATACCGCTACATCGATGATTATACATTGTATTGAATATTTGCTGTTGCAAAGTTGCGGCATTGAGTTCCCGAGTACTTGCCGAAAAGAAGAGCATCATGATTGGTGGTTTAAAATTGCAATTAGTTTTAAACATATTTTAATAAATTTTAGCTGGCTCGTTCTTTTTTCGTTCCTAACCGTGCTAATAATTGATAAGGAATACTATCATGAAAAAATACCTGCACAATTTGTTAGTTTGACTTGGATGATTTTGTGATACTGTAAGTACATATCTGCAAGCGGCTGTAGGAACAGTTTCAGCATGCAGTTTCTACCTTCATGTCTCTAAACAGCTGAATGTTCCAGTATTTTTTTCCATGTCAATTAAAGGATACTTTTGATTTTACAAGTACCAGTAATATATTTATTGCAAATCAATTCAGCAACCACCAAAAAGGATTAAATTATAATTCGTGACTCGAATGTTTGTTTCTCGAAGTGAATTGGGTAGTAGTACTTAATACAGGTTTGTAGTAAACTGTGGCACAGGACAGACGTAAGATATGTGACTTCACTTGTGTACTGAAGGGTCCCAGAGTCAATCTTATCACTTTTTGGTCACAATTTCCTTTAGTATTGTTGAATTTTCTTAGATATTATCTTAAGTATAAAATTTACAAATTAAGAAATGAAATTTTTAATGGAATCCCTTACATTATAAGATAATGGGCTGGTAATTTGTGGTAGTTTCTAGAAATGCGCAATGAACAGTTATTGGGGTGGGTATTTAACATGAAGGAACTACATTTTTAGATCTAAGTGAACAGACATTGCTACGCTGTTTACAGTAACTCAAACTGTATCGAATATTAATGTAGCTTCCCATCAAGAAAGTTAAAAAAACACTCAGTGCTTGGAACTTCCGCCTCCATCTAAGAATACGGATATATCTTAAGATACGGAGATATCTTAAGTGCAAATGGTTGGAAATTGCCACATCAAGATAATTAACAATCTGTTATTTCCTTTGTGATTCAATGCAAATAGTTGGAAGTTTCCTTGCTGGAATGTCCTTTATAATCAAATAGTTGGTAATTTGGTGAGTTCACACATCCATTAACGGGCCTGTCGCGTCACACACAGAGATTGTGACCCGCTTGTGCTCTGGTTGTGAAGCTGTAACGGTCTTGGGACCGACAGCCCGAGGAAATCCATAAGCAAGACGGTAATATCCGATAGAGAGTGTCGAGTTAACCGCAAGGACTCCGCTGATCGCGTCAACAGTATTTCGAACCTAAAGAAATGTTTGCAAACCAATTTGCTTTTAACCTTTAAGTATATCTCGGCTAGTTGTGTGTACAGTTGATAAAATGTGTATTTGTAGGTTGACATATTTCGAGATCAATTCTCACTAGGCAATATGCTATTATCTCACGTCGCTTTCTGTTGGGTACAAGGAAATTACGCCACAAGTTCACATCTATAGAGTCCTATTGTGTAACGTTAAAGTGACAAAGAATATGACCAGACACCCATGATGTAATGTGTACGCCCGACCTATGGCAAGGAAGTATTTGTAATGTTGGGGCAGGTTTGGGCTTCTCCCTTGTATTTTGTACTATTTGTCTGGGATTGGACAGCAAAATCCCGTCAAAAGAATGAGGTGTGATGATTCGAAGGCAGTAGGTTCTGGTTGGTAAGATAGTGGAATGCGATCTACTATGATTTGTGTAGATACGAGAGTAAATGTAAGGAAGTGCCGTATATATTATAGGATTATGGACAATGGTTGTCTTGCCAGCTACTCCTACCATGATACGAACAACCAAAAAGGAATTGACATTACCTGTCTTCGCCTAAAGGAAAGAGATAATTGACCACCGAACATGCGACAAGAAAATGTATATTCCTCGTGGTTGGTAGTTTGTGCATGTCTAGAAAGTATGTGGTTTGTTTATCAGGATAAATGTCACTGTAATTCATTTTATATTTACATAAAAGGACTTCACTTCCTCTTAGGTACTAAAATCCTAACAACAAATTAGTGAATAAATATAGGCCTGCGTTATTCTATAAGAAATTGGAAGTTGACAAAGATTAGAGAGCAAGGGGATACAGTGCGCTCTGGGGGGATAACAATGGTAAATGCTGTCAAATTATTCACAAGGATTGTCTGGTTCAGTACCTATTACGAAGAAGATCAGACGTTTCGAAAATTATTCCGGCTATTCGAATTTGATGTGCGTACGTATTCCGATGATTTTTTTATATTTTGGATTCATTCAAATTACATGTGGTCCCAATTTTTGTTTTTGTAGAAAGATATTTTGGATTAATCTAACATACTTATCAAATTCACAAAAATATGAAAATTTTAACTAATACTATACTTAAAATTACACTGCCATTAGACGTTAAGGCGTTACTAAAAATCCTTTTTAAACTTGCTGGACCGTCCATGTGCTGTATAATTATAGACCTTATATTATTTATTATATGAAAACAGTCAAAGCCGAGTTTACTCACACGGACTCTGTGTCAAACAGATGTTTCATTTCTTATGTGTAAAAAGTTAAGTGTGAAAGAAATCTGTCTTGAATGCGTTATTGTACACTTGACAAATTATTTACGTGACGCAGTATGAGATGGAACCAGTTAGTTATATAGGCTAAACAAGAGTGACCTGAACACCCAGCATCCGAACGGAAACCGTCCACCGGAAGTGTATGACGCAACATCACTCGCGTGACCGATGGCGTCTGTGATTGTTGATGATGTTATTGCTACATAAATTGTAGCACCAGTTCTTCCTGTCTTTGATGAAGGTGCCGCCGACAGGAGAGCCGTTTAGACGGTTATTTTGGTCGTTGTTTTGTACTCTGAATGTGTTTCCGCCTGAGAAGTTAATTTTCAAGTTAATAGCGTTATTTGTTTTGGTAGCCCGTGAACTAATTTTACGAAATGTCAGGAAGTTTCATTATAGTTAAATGTAGGTTTCTCAGGTATTTTAATTGTTATGTACTTATTAGGTAGCGTACAGTTTTTGTTATATTCAAGTTGAAACGTTGTATGGTTGACAAACGTTATTATCAAATTTGTTTTACCTTTCATGTTAAATCCTCTATCTAATTTAGGCATGGTAATCTGGTGAAATGTCATCCTAGGTAAATTAAGCTTTTAATATTTTGTAACATTAAGTATATTTTACCTGTAACATGGAAGTATTGTTTATTTTGTTACTGACAACTATCCAGTCATTTATGTAATATATAATGACATGAGACAAATAAACGAAATCTTGATACTTTATTTAAGACGTTGACGTAAACCCACCCACCCATAGATTTAAGGTGTTATTGATATACAGCATACTTAATATACTAAGATTTTAAGTAAATTTTAAATTCTAAAATGTTATACTTAGTACCAAGTTACCAACTTTGAATTCACTCACTGTCGCATTCATTACATTTATCTTCGTCCAAAAATTAAAGTATATTTTAAACATTGCAAATTAATCGATGGGTCGTTGGAACAATCGACGATCTTGCAAGAGGGCAGAACATTGCAAGACAACTCCTTTTAACATTGCAAGAGGCAGAAGCACATATCTATAATTGAACCGTCGAGTGGATCTATTGTGCCATTGGCGCCGCTTCAGCGTCTTAAGAACTGTAACTCTTAAGAAAAAAGATAAAGGAATGTTTTATTTAAGTAGTTATTGTGCACCAAAGTACATATTCCCCCCCCCCCCCAACATTCTACAGTAATGATCCAAATGAAAGATAAAAGAAGACAATGAGCAATGTCATTGCAAGAGACATTTGGTTTATTCAAGATTAAACCAATAGTTTAACATAGTGAATGTGGATTAAAGATAATGAACTCAATCCTTACAAATCAGCATTTATATTTTCTAGATCGTTCGTACTTACATTTATCTTATTATAACTAAAAAGGGAAGAAGAGATGTCATATTATGTGCAACTATCCGTCGATAAATCAAACAAATCTGGATAGCCCCTCCCACCTACCCCACTTAGCGGACTAACTTCCTTCTTTTATAAATCCTGCTATCCTGCGACCAAACAAACAACTCTCAATACATTCAAGGTACAAACCAAAGCCCCTTTTTGGGCCCTCAGCTCCATGTCATTTTCGACTGTTATCGACGGAGAGGTGAACGGTGTCAATCGAAGCTGCAGATGAATAAATATTTCAAATCAAACTATTTCAACTTGCTCGTCAAATAGATATGCTGCAATAGACATGTTGAGGACATATGCACTTTGATTAAAGTTCCTTTTGCGTAGCCTATTTCCCATTAAATGCTCTTCTAAAAACAAAATATTTTTCATTTGTCAATAAGTATATAGGAAATTAACGTCTGATTTCAACCAATGAATTCACATATATGTGTATTCTTTGTTTCAACTTTGTTCGGCTTCTGCGAAGCAAGCGCCACTCGAACCTGAGACTGAAACCGATCTCGAAGCTTTGGAGGGTAGGAAAGTATTTGTGCTTTCGTCTGATTGATCATAGAACACTATACTGAATTTCTATAACTCGGGTTAGTATCTGAGAATATCTTAATAACAAAGGGCAATTAATTTGCAAGTGTTCCAAAATAAATTCCTCAGAAATCCATACTAATTCGGTGATTTTTAATTATTTCAATTTGTTATAGTGAAGTGGAAAGGGAGAATCATGTTGCAATATGTCAGGGAGTTTTGATAAGGGCAGGATTCGACAATATCTCCCTTAACACGTACATTGTTGTATATTTCCGATACCGTTGACCCTAGGATAGAGGATCCACATTCACGATATTAAACAATTGGTTTAATCGTGAATAAACCAAATATCCTTCGCGATAAAATTGATCGGTGTCTGCTTCATCCTTCATTTCAATTACTGCTGTAGAATTTTGGGAAAATATGTACTGATGCAAAATATTTACTTAAATAAAACATTTTTTCATCTATTTTGTTAAAAGGAAATTAATGGATACGGTTTAATGATTACTACTATACAAAGGTTAATGACAAAACCTTCGTTTTTAAACACATTTATTTGTAAGCCAGGTCAGAATAATTGAATGTTGGCTAAATAAAACTGAGTAAATGCTTTGTATTTCGTTTCATTTTTGTATGAATGCAGATATTAAATTTGTTAAGATAGTAAGCTTAATGACGTATGTAACGCAATCGTTCTGCTATACGTATATCGTTGTAGATCTTAGACAGGCAGGAGGAGGGTTGGGACCTCTAAGCGTCCCCTATGGCAAAGACAGTGGCATTAATTCCTTCTTGTCTCACATATTTGGTGTTTTCATGTAACGGTACCTGCGCGAAAGCGCTATGAGTGAGGTCTAAAATATTTAGGCAATTTAATAAACTTTGTCCATTGCCAAACAAATTGTTTATTTAAATTCTTATGAGATAAGTTAGGCATAAAACATAATAAACAGTACGTATCGATGCCGAGACGACGTGAGACAACGTGCCGGTGGCAATAACGGTGTCGTGGTGACTGCAGTTTGTTTTTCAAGAGGTTTTTCCTGGCCAGCTTCAGTAATGACCCGGCCCTAATGGCTGAGCTCCGGCTACTGACGATGATGAGGAAAATGTTAAAACGACGCGAAAGGAAAGCTCTCACCAGAAATGAGATATGTCTTGAAGTACTGTTAGAGAGTGGTTGACTGCACAGAACTTGGCTGCAACTTACACAAGGATTACACGAGCTCAGTAGTCGCATTTATTGTCAACCAACCTCAGTCAATAACAGCAACACGCGCCGTGTTATTTTCGTTGTAATGAAAATGTTTGTCTTTGAGAATAAAATAAATTTAGTTATTTAGTCGCTTAGATTTAAAAATGATACAGAGTTCCTAGTACTCACGGTGATAGACTCAGATGAATGAAGAAGAAATGAAATGTTCAGAAATAAGTAATGCCTGGAAATAAGTAAGCGTGTACTACTAGATTCCAATAAGCAATTCCTGAGTGCTTGAACATGAAAACAAATCCAAACTGTAAATTATGAGCAACGAAACTAGTGGAAGATATTTTTACAACTTGATATTGGATTGCAGTATTTGGCAACAAGGGAAATGTTATAGTTTGGTGACAAACGTGTGGAAAGTACTGAAATGTACAGTTTTCGCCATGGAAAGATGCACAGGGACCAGTATACCGGACAGTCTTAATCCTTTGTTGTCAAAAAATTGTCATTGTGTGGAACTCAAGCGTCAGCCGCCCGCATTGCCTATATACATATATAGGTCATTACTAAGTCTCCCTTATATTCTTAGGAATAGTTCAGTCCAATACAAATACTATAAATAATTTTAATACTATTCTTGATCGCGAACAATTAAGTAATGGTTTAATTTTTTCACCAAATAAAGACCAATATCACAAAATTGAACCACAATTCCGTTGACTAGAAAGTCAGTGTTGGCAAGTAGCGAGTATACCAGCGAGCACAGGAGCAGGCTTTCCACTTATATATACAGAAATTTGTTCTTCTTCAAAACACCTAACAGGTCAACCTGTTTGATAAGCGGCTGAATCATTGTTAAAAGTTTATATTTGTTTACAAATATGTACAGAAAATTAATAAATAAAACGTAACAAAACTAGTGTTATTTTCTTGTTGATATTTTATTGCCAACTATCTGGTCAACAGGACGCCGTAGGATTGTGATTCAACCGAGCTATAAAAATGTAAGGGAAGTTTTGTAATGACCGTAGGAATGCGGGCTGGCCGACGTTTGGGTTCCACAGAATGACAATGTTTTTACACCAGAGTATTAGGCCTTCCCGATCTACTGGACCCTGTGCATCTTTCTATGGTGAAAACTGTACTCACTTTTGATGTATGACAAATGTGACTGAAACTGGTGACCAAAAACTGAGAACAGAGCCGTCTTTGTTGTTGGCTGACAAATGACTAGACGTATTGTCGCCGGAACAGGAAGCCATTTGCCGATGAACATCATGCAAATTATAAACGATAGTCGTGTAGGGTCTCGGTCCCACAGTTGTCATTTCAGATATAATACGTCATAAATCTTCCAAAGTAATGTTTGAACAAACGCCAAAGAATAGTGTTTGGTGTTGGTTTACAAAAAGATTTGGTAGAAATATCAATTGACAGATATTTTGAAATCGTATACATGTTCAATAAAATGAATTACAGACCTTGTTTCACGCCTATTGAATACTGTTTTATTTGATAAATAGCTTAAAAATCGTAAAAAGAATGATAGTTGATACACGTTGCGTCATTTTAATGTCACGATCTCTTTGTGGATCATTTGTTGTTGACATTAGAATATTTACAATACTGTGAGCGGACAGTTGCAGTCGTCATGTAAATGAGATTAAGTTTTAGAATATTTTCAAGATTTGGGTAACTAAAACATAAGACATCTATAAAATCCGTTTGAAAATGTTGAGCATTTTAGATAGATAGTGAATAAAAGTAAATAGATTCAGTATAGACGTCAGCTCATCGAGCTAAAGGTGATGATTCACCTGTATCCTTTAATAAACCTACAGACATCAGAATGATTGATTTCAGTGTATTCGTCAGCTCATTTACCTAGAAACTACTGACTCTCCTGTTCCATTGATGTACCTACAGACGTCAGAATGATTGATTTCAGTATATTTGTCAGCTCATTTACCTAGAAACTACTGGCTCTCCTGTTCCATTGATAAACCTACAGCTATCAGAATGATTGATTTCAGTATAGTTGTCAGCTCATTTACCTAGAAACTACTGGCTCTCCTGTTCCATTGATGAACCTACAGCTATCAGAATTATTGATTTCAGTATAGTCGTCAGCTCATTTACCTAGAAACTACTGGCTCTCCTGTTCCATTGATGAACCTACATACATCAGAATGATTGATTTCAGTATAGTCGTCAGCTCATTTACCTAGAAACTACTGGCTCTCCTGTTCCATTGATAAACCTACAGCTATCAAAATGATTGATTTCAGTATAGTTGTCAGCTCTTTTACCTAGAAACTACTGGCTCTCCTGTTCCATTGATGAACCTACAGCTATCAGAATTATTGATTTCAGTATAGTTGTCAGCTCTTTTACCTAGAAACTACTGGCTCTCCTGTTCCATTGATTAACCTACAGCTATCAGAATGATTAATTTCAGTATAGTCGTCAGCTCATTTACCTAGAAACTACTGGCTCTCTTGTGTCCATTGCGATTAAAAATTCAGTTGCATGAAATTAAGCCATAAAAGTATACGAATCCAGTTTTTTCCTTTTATTGTGAGGTTGTACTTTTGAATATCTCCTTGTTTGGCTCGTTTTCCCTTCCCCATGACAGATGAGGAATGCGATAGTGAGTGCGGTAAATGTGAAGGTCGCCCAGTGGGGCAGAGCAGACCCAGAGGCTACTTTTACATGTCGAGCGGGCGTCGTCCCGTTCACAGTCTTGTGTATAAGATAGTGTTCGGTGGACGTGTAGTGGTGGGCGGTCGATCGGGTGCTACTGGGAAGTGGATTACCATTATTGGCAGCAGGTATGATAAAATCGTTGAACTCTGCGCAAATTGTTCATAGTTACTTTCTTTTGTGAAAATAACTTATTTATGTTTTGTATAACTTGAAGTTGTAACACCTTCGACCTGCAGTTCTAGGAATGCCATTGTAGACGTGTATTTACAATACAAAACTCGTGTCCTCAAAGGTTTAATTTGCAGATCAACAAATATGGTTAACCCTTAAGTACCCGCGTGGCTATTTGTAACGTCAAGTCCCGCGTGGGGTGTTTCAAACACCCCATACTAAATATAGCCTATAATTTTATTTACTGCACTTTTCAAAAATTTAAGTTTTTATAATTAACTTTTAACTCGTTGTGTACCATTTGAATGGTTAAAATTTGATAAATAAAAATATTTACACTATTTAAAAAAATAAATTTCAAAAGTTTGCATTTTTTTCTTTTATCGAATCAGTTTTACATTTTACACAACAACAACTTATAAAAATGTTGTTTATTTCTGTTTTTTCTTTTAAATCATACAATATAAGTTAAAGTTTGTTCTACAATCTGGTTTTGAAATATATTTTCATCTAATACATAAACAGCGCTATCCTGAATATAGTTATTTTTATTCAGTAACAAATAAGAATTGCCTGGGTGACACAAAACATATGCATATTATTTTTCTATTTTATTTATTTAAAAAGTAAAATGTGAATACAGGATGGATATCTAATGGATATATAGTTAAAAATGTAATTTAACAATTAAATTTGAGTTTAAAAATTATTTTAAAATACCTCTTTTTCAACAAAGTATATGATTGGTCTGATTTGTTCTTGAGACTGATCATATACTTCCATTACAACTTCTTCAATAACATCATCAACCGTGTTCCTTGGTTGAGTATTGTCTGAATCTTGAGTATTGACTGAATCTTGGACGCCAGTCTTCTGCTTCTTGATTGGAGGTTGAATACTAATATCTTCTTCAGTATCACTGTCCTCTACTTGCGGGTACTTAAGGGTTAAAGCTTCAGTCCGTGATATACGGCAGGTGCACGATTTGCACGTTAGGGTACGACTTTACATGTTCAAAGGTGCAAATTAGGTAGGTTAGTTGTGACATATTTTTTTCTAAAACAGTTTTATTAAATTTGTCTAAAACAATTTAACAAAATAATCGAACTGTTGTGCACTGTTGCGACAAGTCTTTTGTCAACACGGTATAAATTAAATTAATTTTAAAATTCAAATAACAACATTATTATCATATTAACTTTTTAATGTAAAGTATTCTGAAAATAAAAAATAACTTTGTTGCAGAAAACAGTTTGTAGATTCGAGCTGTGAAAATATTTTTCCTGAAGGTTTGATGGTACTTGGTGTTTCCGGATCTTTCGTTTTTATTTTAATAATGCGATTTTCATTCTCACATAAAAAATAAAAAATCGGTACAATACTCGCTAGTTTTCAGCTAGAAAACTAAATAAAGAAACAATCCTTCATGGCCCACCCATACTACAACAGCGGCCGTACGATCCACCCTCTCCTTATAATGAATGCCCTTGTACCCCTCCCCATGCACTTTTGAGGAACATTCATCCATCAAACAAGTATACAATATTTTTTGTTTTAGCCTTTTAGTTATTTGTGCGTCTCTTCTTCTGAGAAATACAATTTTCCTTGTACCAGAATATTTTATTATAGGCCTATTGATAATTGTTTAGTGTAATACTGTATACCGATATTAGCGAAAAATACGACAGAAAATTGTTTTGTTCACTATATTTTTCTCAACATATTATCTAGGCCTCTGAGTGATGGTATTGAACAAGCGACCACTGTTCCTTTCTCCGACACACAAATCAGTCAACATTTGTCTCCGGTCTGTCACAACAAAACAATTATATAAGTGCGCTTTAGTTGTATTATCTGGAACAAACATGTGTCAGTATGACACAAGTGCAATCTAGTGTCGTAGTTCGTTAGATATGCGCCCTAAACTTGCTTATTCTTGTGTTTGTACTTCATAAACATTTGTTGAAAGACGCTTCTAATATACTTAGGGCTGTACGTATACAAATGAAGGAACTGAATAATTTAAACAAAATTTATGAGATACGGTCATTAACTTATATCTAAACCTAAAAAGGTTATTTCTTAATTATTTTTACAACGGAAGTATGACGCTGTGTAAAGGGGGGTTTACACCCAACGTTTTATTGTACGTCTTATCGTTCTTTTTAAAGGTACGTCAAGATGTCCCTTTTCTTCTGTGTTCATACGGCAGCGTCTTTTCTTACGTTTTAGCTGAGCACAGTTTTTTTTTTCAACGTTTAGGTTATGTTTACATTATAAATCTAGAATGAAAGAAGTGCTTATATTATTCTCAACTATTTGGACTCGTTCGTGTTTTTATTACGGTCACTATAATCTTTTTTTTTTTTATTTGCTACAAACAAGAACATTTTCATACAGCTCAATAAAATCTGTAAGAAATTAACAAGTACACTGTCGTAGGTCTTATGACATAAATTTGCGGGATACTTTTTTTAATGAAGTAAATAAACAAATTTCCTTTTTTTAAATCGAAAATTTCTTAATCTTAGCAACCTTAAAAGAAGATAGAAAAACCCAAATAGAATAGGGCAGAAAAGTTAGTACTGTATAGTGATTCCTATTTCTGGCGATTTGACAAATAAGGACAAGTGTTCACACCCTCTATCTTATCGTTGCATTTTTCATAAAACAACGCTCGCCTCGTCGTTTTCATATCCGACTTTCGTTTTCATTCCGTTTCGACAATACGTACCTTTTGCTGTCTACACGCTACGTTTTAGCTGATAGGACTTGCCCAAGCCAACTAAATGTACAATAAGACGTTGCGTGTAAACCCCCCTTAAGACTCCCTCAATGCGATAAAATAATTGTTATAAATATATAGCTGCTATTTATACATTTCAAGTAGTTGATTTGTTTCGTATAATCGATTCTGACTATATCCATCAGTCAGAAAAAAAGGGGAAAAAATTGTTGTATTTTTTTAGTCTAATAAAACTCTAATAAAAATAAAATAAATTTTTTTTAGTTTTTAGGAGAATTTGAAACTCACGACCAACCAGACTGAGGACATCAAGTCTTGAACTTGATGATTAAGTGTTTTCGTGCGGACTGAAATGCTAATTTTTGTCGAGATAGCAAGAGAGTTTTTGTTGTATCTAAAATAGACGAGACGATATATCAAAAATTGGTAAATTAGAGAAGTTTGAATATCTTGCTACTTTATAACTTATTCAAGTAGAATACTGATTAGATGTAGTGCTTGAAGTCGTGTCAAAGGTTGCGTTTTATTTTCTGCTAACTCTGTTGATTTTTTTTGAGGAAATTAGTAGTCCGATCTAGTATATAAGCTGGTGATGGTGCAATACTGTACAGTAATACAGCTTTTTGAAGCAAGATATATGGAGGCGTCGAGTTGTATTGTCATGTTGAATGGTCCGCTTGGTGGCATCTGCTGGAGATGTTTGGAGATCTCCTCTTGACGCTCGTACTTGTCAACACAGCATCTCGTGGTTCGGACCTTTCTGGGGATACGTCAGAGGCCATCCGCACTCACCAAATCATTCTTAATCGCTCTGTAAAAAGAAAAAATGTCTTAGTACTTCATGCATTACATGCTTGAATTGTAATTGCTGTTGATTATTTTTTGAGTATTGATCCATTTTAATGTCTGATAATCAACCCCTGACGTGCTAACAGTTGTAGGCCTCGCCATTACGTTGTCACTGCAATCACACTATACAGTAGTTCAGTACATGGCAGGCTGTACACGAAGCGTGCGAGAATGGTGTGTGGGGTGCTCGGTTGAGAAGCCAAGCGTAACTCCGGTGGAACACCTGCCTGCCCGGTGAGCTTCCATCCCCTTTGTGAGCCGACGACGTCATCAGTAGCCGAGGACGAAGGTCACTCCGCGACCTCAGTCATCAGTCACTCCCGTCATTGTACTGTCTTCGACCGACTGTTGGAGCAAGATTGCCCAACTGTCAGGGGATTGGGCGGGAGGCGGAAACGGATACGGCTCTTTGATTTGTAAGCCGAAGTGGTTGAGTGATTTAATATCCACCCACCTTACTGGTGCCTTGCACAACGGAGATGGATTACCGACAACATATTAAATAAATGTTGATAATTTGTCCAAAAATCATTAATATTGTTTTATAATTTTATGAACATCATCTTATTTATTTTATTCTCTTACTATTTGCTGTATATTCTGCGCGTTATTATATATAAAGTATTTAATCATGAGTAAAGTATTACTTTGAATATCTGGTTCTGAAAAGAAGACGAATATAATAATAATAATACAGTAAAAGAGGACATAAAACAAGTTTTGGTTACATATACTTAGTTAGTTCATCGTTTACAATAATTCACCTTATAATATAAAAGTGAATTTAGTTCAATATAATTATATTTAACCTTAACCCTTTGTTATAGCATGTAATTTTTAAACACAAATTTAATAGGTTAAATAATTCATTATTCTATAATTGTATACAATTGTCGCACTCTTGGTTTCCGATCCGTTTTCTAACCGAGCCATGTGTTATTAGCAGTGGACACCGTTAGTAGGCTTGGTCAGAACGCCCCAAGTTGATTCGACAGTTCAAACTAATCATGAATACGCATTGATGAATGATTGACGGCCACCCGCCCACCCGTACGATGTTAATAATGTATTTAATATTTCTTACGTCTGCTAGCTTAACTTTTAGTTCATACATGTTTTATATCTTAATTCGTCTTATAAATTAACAGTGATAAAAAAGAAAACAATTTTAAAAATGTTTTTAAAACCGTTGAATATTCCAGGGAGTATCAAACACAGATTGTATTGAGTGTAAATTAAGTCCCGTACGGTCTCATAGTAAATATGCCTGTTATATATCATAGCTATAGAATGACTCACACTTTAGCCCCGTAGAATGATGATGTATGAAATATTTTTGGAAATTATTTCATACAGACTAGAAAGTATTCTCTTTAGTATATCTAACAATTGTTTCGAAGGTTATATAGAGGTTGAACCTTAGAATCGTTTGCCTGACCATCCATATAATATGAAAATAGTATAATACAAAATAGTACATTCAACAACGTTTTTTGTCACTTGCCGATTTCTGTTCTTAAGTCAGTAAATGAAAACATATATCTGTTTGGCAAAAACGTTGGCTATGTAGGTACATGTTAAACAGCGATTTCAAAAATTAATCAATTATATTTTATTGCCGGCAAGTCAATGATGTTCGTAACATTTTATTCAAAGACAGTCGAACAGTTGAAAGACACAATTTCACGGTCACGTCAGTTGTAAATCAGCGTATGGCTTTACCAACATTCTTAGTACAGATCTGCGTGTTTTTTCCTGTCTTCCCTGCTTGCAGGATATATGAGTTATGCTATATACATATTGATTACATTAGGTTTTAATTTTCAGAAACAAATGTTTAATGGAATTTTTAACCGTCAGGAAATTATTTTAGATTATTTTTTTAAATATACAAGCACAACGTGCGAAAATAGCTTCTGTTATAAAGTTTCGCTGCAACTATGCTTTTAATTTTGTGACCTTGAACAATAAGTGAAAAAAATATTTGTTTGATTCTATTTGTTATTGTATTATATAAGTGATTGTATTATTATATTATATTTTAAGTTATTGTATTATATTATTATAAGTGAATAAATTATATCGCATATTTATTCACTTATTTAGTTTATTTGTATTAGTAAATTTTAGCATTTAATCGTTGTTGCTTCTTGTTTTTGCTATTGTCGATTCGAAATATTTTATTGAGTAGTTTTGTTTTATTTCTAAGAGTTTAATGTTATATTTATCTGAACTCGTTTAAGTTGTCATGATAAATAAACTGTTTAAAGCTACATTTCTTGCAATATTGTTTGAATTAAGGAAGTTCCAACAAATTAAATAAATGATACTAAAATGTTTGTTTACTGCTAAATAGTTTGTTATAATATTTATGTATAAATATATGTTTTTAAATAATATATCGTACAAATAATTGTAAAGAAGTGAATATAGTTTTTCTCTCAAATAACTCAAGCTAGAGAGATGAATAGAAATTGCTTATGTAAATGGGCTTTTGCAAATGATAAATATATTTGAATTTGAATACGAGTAGGTCTAATGGCCAGTTGCAGATTAAAATCAGCAAAAAATCAGGTAGCAAGGCTTTAAATTTGATATTCTAAATATTTGTTTAAACTGTTGAAGACTTATTAAATATTATTATATTTTTGGTGTATTTAACTGTTTTTAGAATCACTGTGCCAAATACCAAACAAATTCTAATTTTATTCTAATTATAAAAGACTAATTTTACTATAAACAACATTGTTAGTTATAGCGTTCAAGTTACTCATCGTACATGTGCATTTATACTTGACTTGTACTGTATGTATTAGTGTCATAGTTGGTAAACAGCGACATGCTGTGTGATAAAATACAATAGCATCACAGATGGTCTGCAATCACATGTTTTTTAATAGACCTTTTATTTGTAAAGCTTGTGGGTATATTTAATGACTCATAATTTGCGTTCACTTGGTGCTTGCGCACTCAGTAAAAGAAACAACTCACCCCTTTTTCGAAGCCATAGAATATTTTCAATGTACATTTATATTAAAGTAAAAATGTCCCATCGGTAGTTTTTTTATGGATTAAGGGTTAATAATTTTTTTATTGCTCATTAAAATAATAAATAATTTATCTTCATTTCTTCTTCCAAACAATAGCTGGTGCAACGGATTATGCTGGTGTATCGCTCCTGAAGCCAGCGAGACTGAACTAACACAATGGGTAGAATGACTAATGGGCCTGTTTCTTATCACTGACTTACGGGGCCGTATGGGAGTTGTACATTAATTGAGATTGAAGCAATTTAAACTTAGTGAATACAAAACAGTGAACAATTTTACGGGTGGGAATAGGTTTATTTAAGCTTATTTTATATTTTTTATGGGAGTTAGAGAGATTACATTTTCTAAAGTTTCTTACGAAAATTACGCACCATTTAGTTTCTGCCATTAAAACAAATAGTTTGCAAAAATATTGAGGATGCCAGGAATAATAAGACCTTAGTACGTAATTTGTTTGAAACTAGTAGTCAACGTGAAATACGCTAAAGACAGTGAGATAGGTTTTGTGCGTTATTCTAATTTACTGTAGTTTTACTCGTGAAAGGACTCTTGTCTACTACACAACGTACTCCTATTGAGAAATTACCCCATCTGTAGGCTGTGAGTGTTTGTACCATATAGTAATCGACATCATTTCGACAGACTAGGAACAGGCTGTGGAAACAACAAACACACAAGTACACACATGCAACATGTCATCCGAGTGTTAAGTATAATCAGGAAGCAGATGAACAAATAATTGCGAATCGTTAGAAATCGTTGTAAAATTCGATAAACCTTGCTTCTTAAAAAATATACAGAAAACTTGAGAATATTTTATTTTCTACTTATTTTACCAAATCCGCCACAAATGGCGATGTCCATGCTTTACTTCTTAACGTTGATTTACCTCTAAGTTTCATTCCAATATGTTTTTTCATAGAAATGTAAGCTGTGTAGTAATTTCGCTGTGTTCCATACTCTAGCTACATTCCCTAATCCAGTCCGCGTATGATGTATTTTTAAAACTAGATTTTTTCCAACTTGAGTTTAGATAATGTACCTAGTTAGTTCCTGTCGAAAAAAGTGGACATTAAAGATATTAGTTAATGAACTATTAGGAGCGTATACGTTTTAAAATGACAAGTCGTTAAAACTTGTGTTGACGTGAAACAATAACACAAAGTGACAAGTTAATAGACAAGTGACGAAACAATTTCGCACGCTCTATAAAAATGAAATCCATAAAACTCACCGACAAACTAATAAACAAAAATGTTTAAGATGAGAAATTGTAAATAATTAATTGTAATTCATCACGGAGCTGGAATGGCATGGCAACAATTGTTGCCGTGTTCCTCACTTACTACATTGTACATTGTTGGCTGGTACTACAGTTGTAAGTGAAACCGTTCGACATTTAACACCGGGGGGGGGGGGGGCGATATTGTTGTGCAAGTCATATTCCACTGCCGTGTGTGGGCGTGGGAACCCCCCACCAAACTGCCTCGTCATTTGCTTTCTACCGCTTGTCCCTTTGTCAAACCATCGCATTGCACTGTTGACAACATTTCACCTTTATGTAAGCTGGAACGTTTAGCTGCCACCTTGCGGACGATTACATCATGTCAGCTGAGTTCCTACGGTGTGTCAATAAGTTGTTTAAATTACCTTCATTTTGACATAGTTTGATCTATATTACTGTATCTTTAGTTCTTAATAACTGTAGTTACTGATTTGATTAGTAGAACATCATTCAGTCGAGCAAAGTAACAATCAGTATGAAGGTAAAAGAATCATTAGTATTTAAAATTGCTCGATATCCAATTTGTTTTGGCACATTTATAGCCTCAATAATGACTAGGTAAGAAACTACATACATTTTTCACAGAGTTGCATTATTTTACCTACCGAATGCAGCGTTCTCCCGCTCTCATCACAAGAATGGGCAGATTTGTACGTATTCTTTGTTTTCCGACACCATATTTAAACAAATATCATTATAATACGCGTTTTACTAGCATTTCGAAATTTAAAAAAATACGAGTGACATATGTGCCGATCCGTGCAATGAGAGCGAGAGCGAGATAGAGATAGAGCTAGAGATAGAGATAGAGATAGAGATAGAGATAGAGATAGAGATAGAGATAGAGATAGAGATAGAGATAGAGATAGAGATAGAGATAGAGATAGAGATAGAGATAGAGATAGAGATAGAGATAGAGATAGAGATAGAGATAGAGATAGAGATAGAGATAGAGATAGAGATAGAGAGAGAGAGAGATAGAGATAGAGAGAGAGAGAGAGAGAGAGAGAGAGAGAGAGAGAGAGAGAGAGAGAGAGAGAGAGAGAGAGAGAGAGAGAGAGAGAGAGAGAGAGAGAGAGAGGGAGAGGGAGAGGGAGAGGGAGAGGGAGAGAGAGAGAGAGAGAGAGAGAGAGAGAGAGAGAGAGAGAGAGAGAGAGAGAGAGAGAGAGAGAGAGAGAGAGAGAGAGAGAGAGAGAGAGAGAGAGAGAGAGAGAGAGAGAGAGAGAGAGGGGGGGGGAGCTGCATTCAGTATGGGTTCCTATCCGCACGTTTTGCTGACAAGGCGGAAATGCAGGCCTAGTTAACTTTGTTTTGATTTTATAATTAAAAAGTATAGAAACATGGAAGTTTATTTAAAACTGTGCGTATACCGAGGGATAAATATATGAAATTCTATATGCAAATGTACTCAGAAATTAATGCTGTTAAAAAATTGTAGTGAATGAAATAATAACTATCAATTAATTGCAATATAGCCTACAATGTATGAGGTAGCGCCTTCAGGCCAGAGAACGCAAAAGAGGTACAGCTCTGTTAAGCGGTGATTGCATATCTAGCGCCTGTGCATTGTCCCAATTGCCGAAGACATGGTTTTGTACAAATCTGCCCACTACTATGTTATTTCTTTTATATGTTCAGTTAATAATGACTGTAATGTATTAAGCACAATGATAATCATTATATTTTTAACTAGTTTAGCTCATGGTAGTAAAATTCTGTAACTGCCATATATCCGATACTTGGAAGGTCTATGCTTGTACTGGCGTATAACAAACGTGAAGGTAATAGACTTTTGTATACTGGACAATACATGGAAGTAGACACCTGGATCTGTGGTAAATATTTCTGGAAATATTTCTGTGCCACACATTCTAAAATGCACACTTTGGTACTGTAGATGCGTTCATGCCATTAGATGCTTTCTTACAATTATAACATTTCAAATATAATTTTATTTCTACTTAACATAGCTAATTTAATTCAAAGAGCGTTGTATGATAAAATCAGTTCGTAGTTGAAGTCTCGCAATCTGCTTGGAAGCTAACAATACTGTCTGGCACAGGTACAATGGCCGCCCAAACATACAACCGGCGGTCTAAGAAATGGAACACACTCCTCTACGTGGCCATTGTTAAAGTCCACATAAATTGTTTCCGCTAAACCTTCCTTCTCTTAACCGTCGGGAATACGTGGATAGCCTTGATCGCCTCTCCTACTGACAAGACTTCATTTTACTTTACACAGTACAGAGTTGATGAGACAACTACATGAGTATGGTTCCAAGCACTAATCGATGGCCTAATACACAGAATTTAAATGAAAACTTATATCTAAACGTATGTCAGTTTCTGTATATAGTACGAGACTATGCATTTTCAAAACGCATATTTTTAAATAAAATGAAAACCTCCTTAATTGATGTGGTGAAGTCAGGACTATTTAGATCTTTCTACCAATTAATCACACAATTTTTCACAAAAATATTATATGTTATAATTACACAAAGCTAATTTATGATAATGATTGTGTATAGTTCGTATTCACACAAATTTGTCTTGTATACAAATTTACAGCAAAATGAGTTTGTTGTAAAAGTAAGTTCATTATTTTTATAAATGTTTATAAATTATAATAGTTTGTATAACTTGTAACAAATTACTTTATCGCTATAAAAAAGAATTAACTAGCTGTTATACAGTCTAATAACGGTCACGAAACTTTCTCAGTCATTGAGTAACTGAGGTTTCAGCTTCAATGGTCTCACTGGTAATTTGATGTTGACAACTCTACTTTGAAGAAGTTGGAAGGAGAATATTTCAGATACCACCGGAAACGACCGATAGATAGAAGGAATAGACTTATGTCAGATTTGTCATACTTTGCTTTCCGCAACATTGACTTTACTATTCCTCGGCAAAGCCATGGCTGCGAAGGTATTTGGGACTAGTACACTTTAACACAAAACCCCTTCTTTTACCAAAGTAAATGAATTCTTATGAATTGAATGTGACATTATCGCTCACAAAAATGCTGGATATACTAAACCTTGCAATGATAACTATATTTTAAAGTTTGTTTAATCTATAATACGTTCACCTTGAATCCATCTAGAATAGTAACCTACCACAACTACGTAGCTTGAACAATAAAAAAGCTACATCAGCTGCTACTAAATAAACAGCATCATACAAGTTTGGCTGGTGACTTGCAAGTCGGCTAGGTTCCTCGGGTCAGGGAGTCCTGTGGTTCATAATGTAGGTGAGCGTGGATGAATCCTTTGTGATCGAAGTGCGGATGGACCACAATGTGGGCGTTCGTCTGTGACCTCTAGTAGGAACCCGGTCGTCAGGAGTCTGAAATACAGCTATTTCACCCAAGGAGTTTTCCCATGGAATTCATATAGTGAACAGTTCCCAGCGAATGTATCTCTCAATTTTCTGATCGTATTTATGTATTTTTATACAATTAACCGTTTACAGTTTTAGCTAACTTAAATACAAAAGTCTTGCTCTGTTCTACAAAAATAATCGATGTTAAATTTTCACTTTACAAATAATTTAAATTTGTTATTAAAAACGTATATTAATGATTTTAAAATGTAGCAATTTAATCTGATGAATAAGTCTCGGAAGGTTAACAAAAATGTTTAGCAATTCATTGTTTACTATACACTATTCATGTTATCATTTCAACAAAAAATCAAATACTGATTGTATGTGTTTTGTTGGTTCTTTGTAAATATAATTAATGTTTGTCGAACTAATCTTTGTTAATTTGTTCAACGTTTTTAGAAATATCATGAGTGTTACGTAACAAACTCTACAATCATAAATCTAACATATATAAAATAATTGTTTTCTATGGTCAATTGTATAGCTCCTAATAGCTAATAATTAATTTTAACTTTATGTAACGTGTGAATATGGCCGCTGTCAAATAACACTATTCGATGCAATCTAACTTAGATTAGAGTCGGAGTCTCTTTAACCACGACGCTGAACGAGAGCGTATTCGTTCAGTGAAACTTCAGTATCGATATCCGATACGGGTTTATGAAACATATAAAAGTATCGGATACTACAATTTAAACCGGAGCCTCTTGAACTACTACACTGAACGAGACGCGTATTTATTCAGTGAAACTTCAGTATCGATATCCGTTTCGGGTTTATGAAACATATAAAAGTATCAGATACTACAATTCAAACCGGAGCCTCTTGAACTACTACACTGAACGAGACGCGTTTTTGTTCAGTGAAACTTCAGTATCGATATCCGATACGGGTTTATGAAACATATAAAAGTATCGGATAATACAATTTAAACCGGAGCCTCTTGAACTACTACACTGAACGAGACGCGTATTTGTTCAGTGAAACTTCAGTATCGATATCCGATACGGGTTTATGAAACATATAAAAGTATCGGATACTACAATTTAAACCGGAGCCTCTTGAACTACTACACTGAACGAGACGCGTATTTGTTCAGTGAAACTTCAGTATCGATATCCGATACGGGTTTATGAAACATATAAAAGTATCGGATAATACAATTTAAACCGGAGCCTCTTGAACTACTACACTGAACGAGACGCGTATTTGTTCAGTGAAACTTCAGTATCGATATCCGATACGGGTTTATGAAACATATAAAAGTATCGGATAATACAATTTAAACCGGAGCCTCTTGAACTACTACACTGAACGAGACGCGTATTTGTTCAGTGAAACTTCAGTATCGATATCCGATACGGGTTTATGAAACATATAAAAGTATAGGATACTACAATATAAGCCGGAGTTTCTTGAACCACCACACTGAACGGCATTTATTGAACGAACGTTCAGTTTCAGTAGATGTTGTTAGGATTTACGAAAGTGCATTCATTATTTTAAATAATATTAAAATGATTACCCATCAAGTAATCATGAAATCACAAACTAATGTGTACTCTCGGATCTACAAATTCAAATTAGAACACGACACGCCGCGCGCCGTATGAGAATTATTGTGTCATTTTTATCTTTTGCATTTTTTTAGTTTTATGTTACAAAATAATTAATTTACATAATTTTTTGAACCAGTTACTCTGTGAGTCAAATAATAGATATTAGCCAACAGTTTTGTTAACACTAATCGGCTTTGTCATTTTACACGTGTTGTCTCTGTTTCATCATACTCCGTCCCCTGCGCCTTATGTTATTCGGCAACGATTCCCATTCAATTTAATCTTAATGCTCACTCAGAACTAAACGTATATTTGTCACAGTTTCGTCCTGGAAATGTTCAAATAAATCATAGTAAAAGAAATGTGAAATGCGATGTTATTTTCTTCGAAATTACCAAGCAACGTGTGTTTAATGTTTTTTTTGTTTTTTTTTTTTTTAATAATTTGAATACCGTAAAACAGGACAAATGAGCGATTAATCGGTAAAACTGTAGAGGAGTTGAGATGCCGACAGAAAGTGTGCGATAACAGCTGGACACACGCCGCTGTAATGGCACAGAGAATTGCTGCGATTCCTCACACTTTCCCTCCCTCCCTTCACCGTAGCCGGGGCCCACTTTAGACACTTATTAAAGTGTACTCTTGAAAGAACTCGTGCATGGCTTTTGAGGAGTTTACTATAAGTCAACTGTTGGCCTATACTAATTGCGTTGGTTAGACAAAGTAGGCCTACTCTCTATTATTGATGTACAGACGATGATCATTCTATACGCTTGTAAAAGGGTTAAACGTTGGTGATGAGACTTGTATCGATAATTTTTATTTGGATATTGATATTTTTGTTCCTTAGTCTGTGATATATATATATATATAAATATATATGGATATATATATATTATATATATATATATATATATATATATATATATATATATATATATATATATATATATATATATATATAACCCAATTAAAATAGTTCGATAAAGAGGTCCTTTTGCAAATATTTAAATCTCAATAAAGAGAGTTAAATTTGACGTTTAAGAGTTATTATTTCATATAACTCTCTTTGGCCAATGTTTGTTGTAAAATGGTCACGATATTTTCTTGTATTAACGCAGTATTGTTTTAAAATAATTAAAAAAGGATAAAGCTTACATTTTTTTACGAAAATAGGTAAAAGGTTTATAACACTTCAACAATTGGTGAGCACAAAATATTCAGGTGAATTGTAAACAACAAATTGTATAGTACAGTACTTGTTAATTTAAACAGTAAAATTCCTATGATAATAATCTTAGGACAATGACATTGTTGATAAATATAAAATATTTTACTTTATTCTTTGATTAAAAAATTAATTTATCGAAAAATTGAATCAATAAACTGGTAGCGTAGAAGATGGTTGGCTCCATGCTCTAAGGACGGTCCCAAAACTAGCTGGTTGTCATATATGAGTCCAAACACTGGCGTGGTTCTCATTACAATACAGGCTACCATTGTTCTACTTGGCTCCGACCTAAGACATTGCACGGGCCGATGTTCCGTGACTTATCCGGTAATAACCGATCGTCCGTCTCACTTTCCACACTTTCCACAGGGATGAGAGTCTGGATGAGCAGTGATCGAGTCACTAACAGTCCTCACACTTTACCAACTAGGTGCCGCTCATGTTTACTGCAGTCATAAATACGACGGGAAGTACGTGAAAACGATCGTCCGTCTCACTTTCCACAGGGATGAGAGTCTGGATGACCAGTGATCGGGTCACTAACAGTCCTCCCACTTTACCAACTAGGTGCCGCTCATGTTTACTGCAGTCATAAATACGACGGGAAGTACGTGAAAACGATCGTCCGTCTCACTTTCCACAGGGATGAGAGTCTGGATGACCAGTGATCGGGTCACTAACAGTCCTCCCACTTTACCAACTAGGTGCCGCTCATGTTTACTGCAGTCATAAATATGATGGGAAGTACGTGAAAACGATCGTCCGCCTCACCTATAGGTATTTTATTTTAACTATAGGTAATAGATGGTATTGTAGAGAACCAAATTACATTTATTTTCACTAAAAAACAAATCCATTTCGATAAGCATCTTACAGATGCGAGTTTTACATTGTGTGTGGACCATTCCGTGGCAACTTCCAGAAGTGGGATATTATGTTTGAGTGTGGACAATTCTGTTGAGCAGTTTTTAGATGTAGGGTTTCACATTGGAGGTGATACCATTACTTCGAGCTGTTTCAATATGTTGGTATACATATTAGAGTGTGGACCATTTCATAGAGCACTTCCAGCTGTAGGTTTTCATGTTTGAGTGTGGACAATTTCGTTGAGCAGTTTCCAGATTTAGGCTTTAACATTGGAACGGGGACTATTTCGTAGTGCAGTTTCCCGATTTAGGTTTTCAAATTGGAATGGGGACCATTTTGTCAAACAGCTTCTAGAAGTGGTTTTCACATTGGAATGGAGACCATTTCGTCGAGCAGTTCTCTAATGAAGGTTTTTCACATTGGAGTGGGGACAGTTTCCAGGACCATCCTGCAATGTTTGCTGGATCGTTTTATCCCAATACTTTGGATGCAAAGGATTAACATAAAGGCAGATATCGCCATTTTGAAAAATCATCGTATAGCACTTTCCGCGCTGTCATTGTTGTATGATTTCATACAAAGATAAGACATAAATTCAACTCAGTGGGCTATACGCACTCATCTTATCTACCAAACCCATTGTTCCGCATCTCGAAGGCCTGCTTTCCCTCAGTTCCATCTCATGTCTTCTGCTTCCATACATTCCTTACTTTGCGAGAATAATTGAGGCCGTTTCACAAGTTTTATACAAATGAAAAAAAAAAAAAAAAATACCCGCATTAAATGATGAACTTAAATTTTATGAGTGATATTTCACATTTAATTCAGAAGTTGGTTTGGATATTTACTTATATACTACGTCGATGTAATTGAATTTGAATTTGAAAAAGTAACGAAAAGATATTGCTAGTATGGAATGTGACTTGTATCATACTGACGACTAGAGTGACCCTCGGTTTTGTACCTTTATCATGTAACTGTGGCGATGTTCCACGCTCTTCGCTGTTGTAATCTTGCCACTAGGAACGAACTGTTAACTGTAATAATTATGTAGGAAGTAATTACTCCTGGGGATGGAGGATGAAGTGACTCACAAGGCGATTCGTGGGACCCAAAGGTCAGTTATGATGCGTTCTTACGTTCATGTTTAGTTTTATCACACGCTAACGGGACAGTCTAATTAATAAAGGGAAGTGGGTTTTTTTTTATCCAAATGACTTTCGTGTGCTTGTAAAGCGACTGTCTCAAGCGGAGCGAAACCAACAATAATGACAATCTCACGGCTAGAACCACTGAACCAGAACTACCCCCTCCCCCTGAGGTACCGGTCCTGGGTTTATCTTTGCAATTAGTAATGGTGATGTTTTACAGCCCCTGTAAACTGTACTGCTTTTTATTGAAAATTGTAAATTGACTTTACACTACTAGAAGTCGTGTTTTAGTACCAATTTGTTCACTAACAAGTCTTTTTCCCAATGATACTTGAAATTCTTTAGCCTTAGACAGTTTATGCATTCAATGAACTCAGAATTTCTTAGTTTAAAAAGATAAAAAAAACAATGTATGTAATTTTGTTTAGTTAATCATGTTTTATTGCAGTAGTTAATTACCTATGTACTAGCCAGACTAATTAAAAAGCTATGTTTTATTTAATTTATGAAATAAAATAGATAGCTCTTATAGTCGGTATTTCTAGTTAATTAACAGGTTCTATACAATGAAGCTGTATGACCAGTGATCGGGTTCTGTATGTGGGTGCTTTAACTTTATTAGATTGTGGATATTGAGGTGGTGGTGATAATTAAGTGTTTGAAAAAGGTGAATGTTTTTGTGTTCAAATGACAATTTTGAGTTTACTTATGATATTAATATTAATCCAAATACATTAACGAAGAAGTTTTACCACTGATATTAACGTTAATTATACAATAACCTAACATATATCATTTAGTTTGCCATAAAATCATGTTAACGTATAATTAATTTAGAAATTGTATAAATATTCAGTGAGCAGATTAAACTTAAAAGTACATATAACTTTGTTTCAAATTTATAAACTTTTAACTGACATTTTTGTAATTTTCTTTAGACTGGTTAAGGGGTTAGTTATTAACTTATAACTTTAAATTTGCGCGTGATTTTGATTACTGTGAAGAAATTTGATTGATTATCAGCTGCTATCATCATTATTTTTCTAATTAAATATATAAACAATGTTACATAAATATAATGCACTAGCCGACAGTTGCTCCGTTACATGGTGGTTCTCTACACTTGCTTATTCTTTCCTATGTGGTTCTCTCTAAACCATCACATTAATATAAAAGTTCATCCTGTCGACATTATCCTAGATAACAATGTTTTATAGGCCAGAAACCCCTGTAAGTGTACTGCAGGGGGGGGGGTGCAAAATAGTGCAATCATGTAAGAGTTAGTAAATATTACCCTAAACATTTCACGGTGAAAACCAAATTAGCCAAGTTGTATGTTTTTTGTTTGTTTTGTTGTTGTTTTTTCAGTTGTTTGAAATAAGTTATTGGATTAAATTATTCCATAATGAAAAAAGTAATTTTTGAGACACTGTTTCTACTCCTTAGGAATGGAATTTCAAGAACAAAACAGGTTGAATCATCAATATTTGTCTCGAAATTGAAATATGACTAATTGTATAACTGATCAAACATAGTTACTGGATTATTTGAATTTCTTGTTTGCACATTTCTGGTGGACGATAAAAATAGTTTACTTTTTGCCTGACGAGGACCGGCCTGACCAGTATCAAGTGCGTGCCCCGGCCGGTCGAATGAGTCATTATCATTAGTCATCAGCTGGTGGTGGTGTGTGTTCCCGACTGTGTTGATCTGTCACGATAGTTGCCAGTTACCTTTGCGATGTCGTACCGTCCGGTTGAAGTAGGTCCTGCCTTATGGCGCTTCATTTAGATATTAATTAATTTATCATAAGGCGTTGTTTAGTTTAGCGCTGTGTCATCCAATTTCAGAATGGATTTAAATTTGTCCACTGTTTTAGTTAATATAATTGAGTTTGGTCAAATACTGACACATATTGATTTAAATAGTGAATACATTTTATTTGAACTGGTTTTGGGAATTACGAAAAAAATGTGAAGTCCACAGCCACCTTCTAGCGCAACCTCCTGTATCACCTTGTGTACAAGTCACGCTAATTGACGGCTAATTCAGGTCTAAGTAATGGCAAGGAAATATGTTATTGATGTTTGTGTGGTCGTTTGTACACCACGTGACTTGAAGTTAGTGGAAATAATGTAAAGTTATAATTTTTGTAGAATTACAAAATTATTTGCTAACCTCTGTGCTTATTATAGATATTTTACAGCCATCCTTTATTATAAAGTGCTTTGAAATTTGTAGACAAATGACATCAAATAAATGCAGTCCTCTGAACTCCACGCGACCAAATAAGTGGCATGCTTTATAAAGATACAACAATACAAATGTATTTCAAACTCCATGTATAATTCATGTGTTATGTTGTTTTATTACATTCCTATAGTGTATTAAGTACTGTATTTTATTAATTTTCTTAGTAACCAGTAAATTAATAGTTTATGGTCTTTTGTACACCCAGCGATCTAGTGTGTGCAAATACTTGATGCAACCAAATAAGGATTAATAACATTTGAAATTAACATTGGTTTCGTCAGTGACGTGAAAAACCAACGCTGGCATACGTGTTATTCCATTGAGGGGGGGGGGGACTAGAACAATGGATATTGACTGAAGTTTTTTAATTTGTTGTTGGTGATGTTACAAAAATATACAAATGATCAGAAATAATATTTAGTTAACATTGAATTTTAAGTTTAAGAAATATTAAATGTTTCTTAGGCTTATAATCACCTGTTACTTTAAGTTTGTAGTTTTTCTAAGATTTCAACTTGTTCATACTAATCTAATGATTTTTAGAAATAATTAGATAATGAACCATGTTCTTAAGACTATAAGGGTTTTCTCCATCGTTTGATGTTGTTATTTTTGTTGTTGCAGGAGTGCCAGAGGCTTGTGGAGGACAACCACAGGCTGCAGCAGACCATGGAGGGGTCTCACTTACAGACCCAGGTAGACACCTTGCAGTGGCAACTGAAACAGGTAAACATGTGAAGGGGACAGATGGCAAAGCCAATATATTTTAAAAAAACTGACATACTTGTATATGTCTAATGGAAATATTGTAGTTTACATGAACATATAAAAAGCAATAACTTATATAATATTAGTAATAATAACAATTACAATAACTTGGTAATAAATAACGATATGCAACAACATCATTAATTGGCATTTAATGTCATTCTGAAAATAAAGCAAATATTGTACAAGAGTATATTGGAGAAGATATGAGAGTATATTTTTAGAAATCATTGACCATATATGTAGTTGTATTAATGGAAATACCGAATATTTAATTGTTTTAACTGATTCTTGTCATGTTTCTGTCCAAAGGCTGAGTCGAGCAGGCAGATGTACAGAGCGGTTTTGGAGCAGGTTTCAAAATTTCTAGAAAGGGTTCACAAAAACTTGGACCAAGTGAACGGAAAGCCACCTCCATCAAAATGCAAAGCGCGGTATGTATGTTTTATCACATGTGTTTTAAAATGCTTCCTGAGTTTTGTTACAAATATGCCTGTAAATCAAACATCTTGAGATGGTAATTTATCAGTTGCTTGTCGAGCACGATGTTTATTCTATTCCTGCTTCTAAAATTGTTTATGACAACATCTGTCTGTCAGAAAGTTGTATCGGAATTATCAATTCAGTAATTTTTAGAGACAATGCAAAACTAGCGATATGTAGATTTACACGGAGATTAGCAGAATGCGGTGTTAAAGCCATTAATTCCAAGGGCGTCACAGTTTGCTGGCAATAGAAAGTGGAACAGAGGTCATATTTACACCGAGCGGGTCTGTTGACAGCACTTGGTCATTTGATTTTTATTACTTTCGACTAATTTGCATATTACCCCCTTTTAAACATGTATGGTTAATTTTACCATTTAACTTGTAATTATTTTTTCTAAGCAAAGAAAATTTGTTTACATTAAGCTTTTCATTAACTATGTATGTGTAGGGTGCCCAGATCTTGCAGTGTGCAAATAGTGGCCTCGTATCCAGCCACAGTCACCCAGTCTCTCTCTCCCCATCCACTATTGGGTCTTATATCCACACGGCCTGTAGTAGGTCCTTGAGTGAAGTAGTGGTGTGCTTTGTGGAATGATGTGCTGATGTATGTGTAGGGTGCCCAGGTCTTGCAGTGTGCAAATAGTGGCCTCGTATCCAGCCTCAATCGCTCAGTCTCTCCCTCCCATTCCTCAATGGGTCTCATACGTGGTTCAGAAGTAAGATATAACTATAAAAATAACTGCAGACTGTCACACAACCCACCCAAACACAGACAACTACTAGTAGTTGAAGATAACCGTCAATACCCACCCGTCCACCCCTACACGTACACAGTGGTTGGCCCACCCATGTAAATATAGTGTTGTTGATCAACTCATCCACCTACACAATAAGAGAGGTTGGTATTGACCCACTCACCCACCCCTACACGTACAATGGTATTGACCCACCCACCCACCCCTACACGTACAATGGTATTGTAGTAGGCTTACCATTGTATGTGTAAGGGTGGGTAGGTAGGTCAAAACTACTGTACGTGTATGGGTGGACGGGTGGGTCAATACCACTGTACGTGTATGGGTGGGCGGGTGGGTCAATAAAACTGTTGTCAAAGCCTGTTGTAGGTCCTTAAGTGAAGTAGTGGTGTGCTTTGTGGAATGATGTGCTGATGTATGTGTAGGGTGCCCAGATCTCGCAGTGTGCATACAGTGGCGTCGTGTTCCAGCCACAGTCGCACAGTCTCTCCCTCCCCATCCACTATTGGGTCTCATGTCCACACGGCCTGTAGTAGGTCCTTGAGTGAAGTAGTGGTGTGCTTTGTGGAATGATGTGCTGATGTATGTGTAGGGTGCCCAGATCTCGCAGTGTGCATACAGTGGCGTCATGTTCCAGCCACAGTCGCCCAGTCTCTCCCTCTCCATCCACTATTGGGTCTCATGTCCATCGAGCCAGCAGCATCACACAGATCCAGGACACACACACCTTTTCCATGTTCAGGGATATTTCTTGGTAAGTAACTGATTTTGCTATTAAAATCAAAGTAAGATAAGGCTGATGATTAAGAGATGTTTTGTTGCGAGAGTGATTTTATATTTGGTAAAAATAAAAGGATTGAAATGACTTAACCCATTCCAAATTTATATCAGATTAAGTTTATGTTTTAATTTTGTTAATCAGTTTTATAACTGAATATAAGTATTCTGTTCCAAATTAAAACAAATAATGAACATTTTTTTAAACGGAGTAAAATTATTTTGCTCTTGTTGAACCATTAGTATTAGTAATAAACTTTGAGTTAATTTAAAAAAAAATAAGGGTAAGAGTTCCATTAGTTATATTTAAATAAGTACCAGAAGTACTCTCAGAAACATAATTAGGATTCATCTTTCAATCACTGCGTATATTTCTTTGTGGTTTTTTTTCTTGAGATGATTAAGGTTAGTAATTTTGTACATATTACAATTAAACTAAAGTTAGGAATAAGATTAAAAAAGGATATTGCCTTAATAAGCAATGAAAGGTTTTTTCTTATATCCTGATGACATAAAAAACCAGCTGTGAATTAACTTGGGATAGGTTTGACGGTCATAAAAATTTTTAGTATGACTATAATGGGTTGAATGAACCTACCTCGTAAAGACTGGACCATGTTCATTCGCTTTTGCATAGATACTAGCTGTACCCGCCCACTTCGCTGGTAATAATATTGAGTTTGATTATATAATCGAAATATGCAGCAATCTTTCAGTTTACACTGTATTTTCCTACTATTATTCAAATTTTTTAATCTAATATCCAATTTAGAACAGTTTATTTTATGCATAATTTACTACTGTACTCAATTATTTTTAATTTTAAAAGTTCAGCCTACCAGAATTTTATTTAATTTGTTTTTATTTAACAGCTGTTAATCAAATAAATAAATCAATTAAAATAGCTCCATAAGAATACCATGGGAATTTTGGAGGCCAGTGGAACAGAATCCTGAGGTCGGAAAAGAAAATCCTTTCTTAGTGATCCTCTAGTGGCCAATATAAACCTATGTACAAAATGTCAATTGGATGTATAGTTTTGGAGAAATCGTGATGAGTGGTAAATGGCTTTTATATAATAGATAGGAAGATGCAACTACCAGAAATATAGGTAGGAAAAGGCAAATAATTAGTCATGTGATTGCAGAGCAGCAAATAAAAGTATACACTACATAGTTAATGTTCGCCCATTATGCTCTTTTCAAGGGGATTAGCTAGTCTTCGGAGAAGTAGGGTTTTTAAATGAAAATGATGCACCACATAGTTAATGTTCGCACATTATGCTTTTTTCAGGGGGATTAGCTAGACTTCGGAGAAGCAGGATTTTTCAAAACTTGGACATAATTCTG
The DNA here is from genome assembly GCA_035578905.1 of Stictocephala bisonia. Taxonomy (NCBI): domain Eukaryota; kingdom Metazoa; phylum Arthropoda; class Insecta; order Hemiptera; family Membracidae; genus Stictocephala; species Stictocephala bisonia. Next base: position 492,480 of record JAQJVL010000401.1, on the reverse strand, counting down.
TGATGAGAAATCAATATTTAACCCTTTGCACTGCGACGTCTGATATATCTGACGTTCGAGTTTAGGCCATAAACTCTGACGTCCGAAATATCTGACGTTCAAATTATATCTTTTGCTAGCTTTATAAACTTTCCAAATGCGCTCAAATTACGATGTAATAAACTTCGATAGTTATAGTTTAGTGTAGTACTACTTCATAGTCTTCTGTATGTAATGTTTTTTTTTCAGCAATAGTTTATTTTCAACTGTTTTGGTGTGCGAATGACTGACACTGTCACATGGTGTTTGCACAGGAGCGTCAGTTGTTTTGTTTATTTGTTGTGTTTATCAGTTGTTTTCTGTTTGTTCGTCTGCAATTTATGTTTTTTCAAGTCTTTATTATTTTACGATATTTATTTTTTGCACTTTTTGACAGTGGGTTTACCAATAAATATTTATAAACAACATTATACTGTATAAATATATTATATTTTTAGTATTTTATGTAACGTATATCGTATCAAAGACAGTTACGTATACATATTTAGAGAAGTGAAATAAATGACTGGTGCTTCAGAAACAAAGTTGATCAGAGTATATATATGCAAATTTTTGATTTGTAAAGAGTTCAACTATTGCTTACCACGGTTTTATCTATGAAAGTAAGTAAGTACATGAAATGTTCCATACAATCCTGTAATTATATAAGGAACATAATAGTAACAATGGTCTGATAGGTAAATGTAATTCCTTTTTAGTTATGAGGGCTGAAAGTTAACTTCTGTAACCAATTTTAGTTATACACTTTAGTAAAGTAAAAAATAATATGTGTTGTATTTATGTGTTTTTTTTTTTTATTTTCTTACATTTAGAATCTTATAACAAATAAAACAAAAATCATATCTCTAAGCTAAGAAATACCTAACTTATGATATTTTAAATGAAACCCTTACAAATTTGGCAAAATAGGCTTTAGTACTTTTCTAACATGGACTGGAGTTTTTACACCAACCAAAAATGTTTGCCTGGAGTGCACACTGATATTGAAGTCCTTTAAATGTTATTTCTTTTGGATTTTTTATTTGGTTTTCCATTTTTATTTTTTTCCTTTTATTTTTTATATTGAAAGCCATATGATAAGTTTACAAATATCAGACATTTACAAATGTCTGATATTTGTAAGGGACATTCATTCAATGCTTTTATAGTTGGCTGAGATGAATATAATCTTTCTTTATGGTTAGTAATTTGAAAATGATGATTATTAAATTATATCATCGTAAATGTATGTAAGCATGTCTTATCCTTGCACAATTCTGCTTCAGGGCACCATGTACCAGGTGGCAACCAGTTTGTATCAATAATGATTATGCTGAGATGTATATCAAGAACTAACTGTTATTGTGCTTTAGATGAACATCACACAATAGTCCAGTCCCTCTCGCCTCCCGTGTTTCCCATCATTTCCTTTCCCACTCACTTCCTTACGATGGTTTGAATTAGCCAGTAGATATTTCAAATGTGGGAATAATGTATTTTATCATTCCCTTTCATCAGCTAGCCTACAATTTGTTCTCTTTTGTATAAAAACTTGTACTTATGAAGGTTCCCAGCTTATTAACCATTGCAAGTTTTGCATGTGTAGATGGATGTACAGTAGACCAGTCCTCATATACAGTGAGGTTTATTTTTGGTAAAAAGATGTCTGCACCAATCTTGAGCTGTATGGACTGCCTGAGGTTGCTAAACTAACAATGAAGACTTTGGTAGTTTGACTATCACTAGTTTGATCTCATAGTTGTAATCTGCTAACTGAAAAGTCTGCCGTCTGACTTTGTATTTGACATTATATATGATTATAGGATGAACTATAATCATATGTAACTATATTCATATTGCTCACAATTTTCAAGACTTTCATCAGAGTCATTTTGTTGAATCTTTTCCCTTCCCTCCCTCTACACAAAATAGAAAACTGACAAGCAGAATTTTCTGTGTTGAACTTCTGGGGGGGGGGGGACGTTGGGTGCTAGTTTGGATAAAATATTGGGAAAAATGTTGTAGAAATGGTCAATCTGCTTTAAATATGAACCCCTTTCTAGTAGACCAGGGAAGCAAATAAACCTAAGGTTTTGCTGTTAGAAAAGCCTCGAGCTCTCTCTTCCCTCTTCTAAATAAATAATAATAATAATATTATTATTATACTTTGTACTATTAACAACAAGTATATATATTATCTATATACATAAAAGAAAGTTGTGTTAGTTACAGCGTTTATAACTAGAAAACTACTGAACCAATTGGCATGAAAATTTACAGGGATATTCCTTAGGTACTAGAATAACATAATAGCCTGTTTCCGTTTCAAAAAGCCTTAAGGGAAGCGTCCTATGGCCCTTTGCAGTTTACATGTTAATCTTATTGAAGAATGTTTTATTTTGTTTACCATGCCATGTTTGTCATTTCTTGATTAAATTAAATTAAGGAAACAGCTGTTGTAATGATAACCTAATTTTTAAAAACAAATCTATGCATAACAAATGAGAGCTATCAAATAGGTTTCTATTCCATTTGTTTTTTACGAATATTTGTTGTCAAATGTAATTGTTAAATGTTTTTAGTTAAATGTTTATTTATACTTTTTATTACGGGGTGATACTCTTATAACAATGCCCCGACCCAGAGTATCTGACCTTTCCCAACGTAGCCGTAATTCAGTTAGGCAACAGATCACTGAAAATCAATTGAATGAAGAGGATCGTGTAATCGCACGAGAAGAACGCCGAGTTAATATGGCGCAACGTCGTGCCACGCTAACTCCAGAAGAAAGAGATGCAGCCCGAGAAACCGCTAGATTAGCAATTAGGAATCGTCGGGCTTTTTTAAGAGATCAACAACGATTTGCAAGAAGAAATATTCCACGCGTTGATTTGAAACTAGCTGCATTTCAATACGATTCCACAATGAATTACAGCTCACACCCTTCGGTTGACATTGGCCCTATGGAGATTGTTTGTGATCACTGCGGAGCATTGATGTTTGCTGGAGAAACTCCCGGATTGTGCTGCCTTAGTGGCAAAGTAAAACTGACAATATTGACTCCCACCACCTGAGCCATTGAACTCATTGCTTAGTGGTGAAACACCTCAATCACGTCATTTCTTAGCAAATACCCAAAATTACAATGGATGTTTCCAGATGACTTCATTCGGAGCAGACATTATTGGAAAATCTGGATTCAATCCAACATTCAAAATTCAAGGCCAAATCCACCATAGAATTGGATCATTGCTTCCTCCTGAAAGTGGAGATTTTAAATTCTTACAAATATATTTTATGGGCAACGTTGAGGAGCAGCTTGATCGACGACAAGAAATCAACACATCACTAAGAAGAGAAATCCTTCAAGGTCTTCAGCAGCTTCTTAATGAACACCATGTATTAATTAATCTGTTGAAGACTGCTATGGAGCGCATGTCACATGATGATCACAAAGTGGTGATCAGAGCAGATAAACGTCCAGTAGGAACACACGAACGCAGGTTTGAATCACTGCGAACTGTTAACGGTATACTATGCCCAACATTTCGTGCTGCATGCCAAGAGCTCAATCTACTTGAAAACGATACTCATTGGGATACGACACTCGCTGAAGCAATTGTTTCTGCATCTGCAAGCCAGATACGTACATTATTTGCTATTATAATTTCTACATGCTTTCCATCAAATCCTCTTCTCTTATGGAACAAATACAAGGACAACATGACTGAAGACATTTTACATCGAGATCGTGTCATTTCTAGAAATCCCTACATCGAGGTGAATGAAGCTATGCATAACCAGGCGTTGATATTAATTGAAGATATGTGTTATCTCATGTGTGGCAGTTTGTTAGTTAGGTTAGGGATGCCAGCACAAGATCGTGCAATGAATGACGCACTTAATGGAGAGTTGAAACGCGAACGTGAATACAATATACATGAATTGCAACAATCAGTTCAAACGAATGTAACCCTGTTGAATTCACTACAGAAGGAGGTCTACGATGTAATAATGAAGGCAATTTATGATGGAAATGGTGGTATATTTTTCTTAGATGCTCCTGGTGGCACTGGAAAAACATTTCTCATGTCATTGATTTTGGCTACGGTTCGTGCGACATCGGACATTGCTATTGCAGTTGCTTCTTCTGAAATAGCGGCTACATTGTTAGAAGGATGCCGTACGGCTCCTTCAGCTTTTTAAATTGCCTTTAAACCTTCAAACTAATGAACAAACCCACATGTAATATTGCAAAAAACTCTGAACTGGCCAAAGTGTTATTAGAATCAAAAATCATTATTTGGGACGAATGCACAATGGCGCAACAACGTTCATTAGAAGCACTAGATAGAACACTTAAAGACTTTGCTCAATAACAAAAGATGTTTTGGAGGTGCACTGATATTACCTTTCTGGTGATTTCCGGCAAACACTGCCAGTAATTCCAAGATCAACACCTGCTGATGAGATAAATGCCTGCCTCAAATCATCAAATCTTTGGCGATACGTAATAAAACTAAAATTAACATCAAATATGAGAGTAGAATTGCTAAACGATCCATCAGCTGAATATTTTTCAAATCAATGCTTACTATAGGCAATGGGCCAAGTACCTGTCGACACATCAAGTGGATTAATTTCATTTCCTGCAAATTTTTGTAATTTTGTATCCTCAAAAGACGAACTCATAGCCAAAGTTTTTCCAAACATTATAGTTAACCACAAAATTAACGATTGGTTGATGCGAGGCGAGTAATTTTGGCCAGCTAAAAACACTGATGTAGACACTCTAAACATCATTATACAGACTCAAATTGTTGGAAATATCCATTCATTTAAATCAATTGACTGTGTAACGAATGAAGACGAGGCCACAAATTATCCAACCGAAATTTCTAAATTCCTTGGACGTGTTCCGGTTTACCGCCACACAACTTACAATTGAAAGTTGGCTCAGTCGTCATTTTACTAAGAAATCTAAACCAACCGAGACTATGCAATGGGACACGTTTAGTAATAACAAAATTAATGACCAATGTAATTCACGGAAAGATTCTAAAAGGAAAGTACAAAGGCGAGGAAGTTCTAATTCCAAGGATTCCTATGATCCCTACAGATATGCCCTTTGGAATTTAAAAGAATACAATTTCCAATTCGTCTTGCATTTGCCATGACCATAAAATAAGGCACAAGGTCAATCTTTGAGTGTTTGTGGATTTGAACCTAGAAAATGCGTGTTTTTCACACGGCCAACTATACGAGGCATGTTCACGAGTCGGTAAACCATCCGATTTGTTTGTACTTGCGCCCTCAGAAAAAAACTAAAATGTCGTTTATCACAAAGTGCCTTCACAATTAAAAGTTTAACCATGAAGGTCCTTAATGTCCATAAAGGCTTCAACATTAAAGAATAAATGCTAACACCAACTGATATATAAATTAACTTTATTGACTATATTGAATGACTGTATGTTGTTTATTTTTTTTATAAATAACTATATTTAATAACTGTGAGTTATTTAAACTATATTGTAGCCTATATTAATGTATTATTATTTAATAATGTAAACGTGCTTGAAAATAATTTCATCATAAGCTAATTACATCACAAAATGTTACATAAACACATTATCAGATTCATTGTTAGGTGGTACGAAGTTCGCCGGGTCAGCTAGTTGTCTAATAAAATTGTTGTATTGCATTTATGTATTCACAATTCTTTTTTTATCAAAATTGCTTATTTGTTGATGGTTAATACTGAAGCACCTTAAGTAAGATTCAATCCTAATTGATATATGGTACAACATTAAATGACATAAAATAAATAAATATTATTTTTTCACCTATAACATGTTCACGTACTGCACTGTTAAGTTGTATATTAATGACATGGACTGTTCTCAACTAGGATGACATTGTTTCTACATAGTCCACATTTAGAGGCTTAATGTTCACATTACCAGTAATATGTTTGGTAACCTTCAGGAGGTCACCACGGAGTATAGTTGAGGAAGTACCACCAGAGAAGCTGTCACAGGAGGCCTTCAGGTTGCTACGGACTGTCCAAAGTCTGCTTGGCACCCGCGAGCCAGATTTGGCGCACCGTTTGGCTCCTGCATCCTCGTCCTCCTTGCACTCTGACTCCGACAACACTTGGGTGTGTATTACTATTTAAATGTGTACAATAATTTGATTAATATGAGTTAAGTTAAATGCTGCTCAAAATTTAATTGGTTTATTTAGTATCGTTAATATCACTGTATGAATAATCATTAATATTGAAATACTATCTTTGGCCTATCTTTGGGAGTATTTGTTCTATAAATTATTCTTAGCTTAAAAGGTAAATAATTAAGAATAAACTAGCAAAATTTTTAAGTTAAAATTCTTGAGTGCCCCATAGGATTATAGGCTATGAAAATTGAAAAGGGATCTAAAACTTGCAGGATGCATGTAGGGGAGTGTAATGCCTCCTTTCCAACATTGTACTTTACAGAAGTTATATTTATTTTGTTAAGATGGCCGTTTCCCAAACTGGCAAGCCACTGCTGGAAAGTCATCGGCCACAGACAGCACTACAGTAGCGATGCAATTTTACCGTCAGCGGCAAAAACATGATTTTCTATTTCAACTGTACGGTTCGTGTTTCAAATCCTTTATGTTAATTCACTACCACTACTTTTTTTTGTTTCTGTTAATTCACTACCACTTGATAAATATTCTATTGCTTTAAAAACTGTTCCCCAATCATTTTTACTTCAACTGTGGTTTGTCTTATCTGCTAGGAATTCGATATCGATATCGCTGCTTTCCAATTATCTCATTGGAATCCGATATTATCTTATTGCTTTCCAAGAACTTACACACGGAGAGCACATGCAGTGGTAAGTCAATCATTTGATTTATGAGTTTGTGATCAACTTAAGTAGCCACCTAACCTAATCTAATCATAATTGCGATAAAAAAGTAGTGGTAATGAAGTAACGGAAAAAATAGTGGTAGTGAATTAACAGAAAAGGTCCCGTGTTTTGATTTATTTTGTGTTATAGTGAAAGTGAGTTTTTTAATGTAAAATCTTCAAGAATGACTTTTAACTATTAAAAAAGTATAAAACTACAAACATTTTTACAAAAACAACTTATGGTCCACTAGAATTTGTCTTCACCTTTCAATGGCTTCTAGTGTTACGAATACGACTATTATTACATATCAAATTGTTGAAATTGAAAACTATGTTTTTGGCATTTTTCGCAGAGGGAAACGTCCCACTTAAGTGTATTTATCAATAAACCATGTGTCTTGCTGGCTGCGTTTATGTATATAAACTTGTCATTGAGTGCTAATAAGATTATATTATTCTTTCATGCTCGTATCACATATTTATTTATACTATTGTAAACGTGTTAAGAAACAAAAAAAGTTATGATAGTGGAAAGTGTTTCAGTAGATAAATTAATAGTAGAAAAAGTGTATAGTGGAAACTTAATGCCTCAACTAAAACGTTAGTACATTGGCAGTGTGATAACTTTTTTGATTATTAAGAATTGTTCAAGAGTCAGTACTATTTACCTAACAGAACTAATAACTATGAATGTGTCAGTGGACCATGTATGTGATATTTTGTATAAATGTTACAAGTTTTTTAATTGTGGAGTTATTTGTTTAAAGAAACAGTGTCCATTTAATGTAGTGTTATTTTTTATGGGAAATTCCAGGTGTAGACTAAAAAAATTAATTATCTCCTTAATTTGGAATTATCTCCTTAATTCCTTAAAAAGGAAAAATCTATGAAATCACTTAATATTTTTTCCATCTGCAAGCAAGCAACATTTGACCACCTGTGATGAAATACTTCAGTACATAAAATATGCTTAGTGATATTTTTTCAGGACCCTCCAAAAGCTTGTAGTAAGGGCTCTAGAATCTGTTCATTGTTATGATGTTTAAGTTGATTATGAGTGCATAGAAAAAATTAATTAGCTTAAAAAGTACAACTATTCCCATTGTTTATTTGTTATGATAAATTTTTAATGTTCAAAACCGCTCTAAGGTTCTAATTAAATATTTTTCATTTTAATAACACATTAAGTGTATTGGACGTACAAACCGTTTCCATTTCGTTCCAGGAGGATTCCTAGCATCTGTCAGAGAGTCTGGAGGTTTGGATTGACGTAATCCTATTAATGTACGTTCAAACATGTAGAGACAAATATTTGCTTTGTATCTCAGTGCATTTAAAGAAATTGGCATTAATTTCTTTTATAATTTATCCATGTAGTCACGCTTTGTTAATTTCATTTGCTGATTGCATTAATGCTAGGAATTATTTGCAAACAATATTAATAAATGTTTCTCATTGCACCAATTGAAATTAAACTCATATACAGTGCAGTCTTGCCTATAAGAGTCCCTATTAAGCGAGGAAGGTCCACATGGTAAGACTATTAATAGGTGTTGTTACCTGCCTGTAAGTTCCAAATAATTTGTTATAATGTTTGTACCTTTTTTAACAGCATTTTCGTTATTATGTAAGCTTTGCAGGCCTACTTAGGTTAATAATTTTTTTTCATGCTAAACTAACTATAGTAGAACCTCTATAGTTTTATTTGTTTATTTTTACAACTGTATAAACTGAAGAGATTATGACATGAGTTAAGAGAATATACATAAAGAAGAAGTCAGTTTTAAATAAGTAAGTAGATCTGTTGGTCAAATTACATCATATGCCTTTGGTAGGGGTCCTCTTATCCAGTTCTCAAGCTCTTCTAAGTTTTAGAATGGTCTGCCTGAGAGCCATGTGACTTCGCAAATTCTTGGAACTGTTAGCTTTCTTCATAGCTTCCGGCATGCTTCAGGAACTTGGCCTAAAGTGTCAAATTACCAGTCTGTATTGAGACTGGATATAGTTGTTGGATAGTTGTTTTACTGTGTTTTTTGTATCCGAGATGCTCCTTATCCCAGTTACCTCACATAATCAAGTGACTACTGTACTTTGAAACAATAATGTATATAGAGGTGATACTGTATCATCAAGTTGACAAGTATTGCCATACTCTAATGAGAACAAATCTCAATAACTGTTTGTCTCACAGCTATCATTCACGACATAACTATGTATGCAGTGTGCGATGTACTTCGGCACATGCAGTTCAATCATATTAGACAGAAGAATTTTATCCTTATGCGGGTTATAAACTATTTGTTGCTGTTTCAGGAATTTTTATTTCAGGTTTCCAAAAATGCTTCTAAAGTTTAACTTTTCCTATGATGTTGTCAAATGAAAGTCAAAGAGTACAATTCAAGTGTTAATTGTGAATCATTTGGTCCAGTGGAAGGAAACTAAAGTTAACTCTCAAGTATAACACTGGAGTCCACTAGACCCCACTCAATTTTTTAATGCATATCTTTTGGATTAAATATTTTTGTATTCGTACTTAGCATCCATGTAAATTTAGTTTAATCATTTATTAACATTTTGTAATGGTTCAGTGATTTTTAAATAAGCAGATTTTTTATAATAAATATAACAAGTTATAGTGGGGTCCTGTGGACCCCAACGTTATCCTTACGTGTGCCATTTTTCTTACTATTTCATTGGGAATCCATAGATAAATGGCTGTGAACCAAAGCTTTATTGCATCTTTATTTATTATTGTATCATGTTGTGATTTGGGAAAACGGTCTTATGTGATTATGCAAGCACTACCACAAATGAAAATTATTTTTGTTATTAATTTTTTCTTCAAGTTTTATATCATATTATTTCCCTTTTTTAGGTATAGTAAGAAAATATGTGTATATTTCCAATTTTTCGCCACAATTATCTTATAGGATATTTATTCTTGATTTTAAATATACAGGGTGTCTTAAAAGTCCCACCCCCCTATTAACTTTCTTATGAATACAGATAAAGTGATTTACTTCTGGGAATGTTTATATGACCAACTAAGGAGTTTTTATGTATGCAAATTTTTTACACCCCCCCTCTCAAAAGGGGGTAGTTTGGGGGGTAAGTCACAAATTTTAAACCCCCTATCAAATGACACATCATTTTAAAGGTAATATTAAAAGAAAAAGAATGGTGGAAAACTAGAGGTCTCTAACATAGTCTATCAAATTTGGTGGCAGTTTAAAGTTGGAATTATTTCATAAAACCCCCTAAGTAATTTTAGAACGGAAATATGGTCAAATGCTGAACTCTCACCTCAATTTCACTCAGATGAGATGCTCAAAATGGCTGCCATGAACTTCTTGACAGTAAAAAGCCTGGATTGAAAACCACGTCTCACATTTTGTAAGATTTCAGGCGTGATAAGGTGGCAGGCCTCTTCGATTCTTGTCCTTAATTCATCTAGGTTTGCGGGCTTTGTGTCATAAACTTTACTTTTGAGGAAACCCCAAAAGAAAAAAATCCAGAGGTGAAAGGTCAGGTCAACTGTGCCGGCCACTCTACCAAAGTGCCACGTTGACCTATCCATCTATCGGAAACGTTTGGTCTAGGAATGTCCGGACAAGCATATTGTAATGTGGAGGAGCACCATCTTGCTGAAATACAGGCTCATAAGTACCTTGTACTACCTCATTATGCTGGGACAATGCCGTTCCGTAACATGTCCAAGTATTTAACGCCAGTTAAATTACCATCAATAAAGAATGGCCCAACCCCAATAACAGGAGTTTCCCAAAATTCCAGCCCATACATTTAATTTTTGTGGATGTTGCGTATGGGCCTTCAAACCATCCAGTGGGGGTTACTGTTTGCCCAATAACGGCAGTTGTGCCGATTGACTGTCCCACTGCAAAGAGAATGATGCTTCATCACTAAAACATATCTGTGATATTAAATTTATTATTCTCTTCAATCTTCTGCAACATTTGCTCACAAAACTGAAGTCTTCGGTCAGGGTCCGTCTTCATTTAATTCCTTGATTTAACTGTACTTTATACGGGTGGAAGTTGTGAGGCTTTAACACTTTGTGAACAGTATCTATTGAAATACCAACATCAAGGGCAGTGGACCGCAGAGATTCATGTGGGTTTGCAGCATAATTTGCTAAACTTGAATTTGGATCTCTTCTGTCGCAATGGCAGGGCGCCCTGCTCGGTGTGGTGATCTTCGACACTAAAGTTTGTTGAGACTTTGTTTACTAAACGTCCTAATGTATGCCCTGCTCTACTGGTCTATCCGGATAGGCAGCATTAAATAAAGAACTGCTTCTATGAACATTTCTCCTAGCTTCCCCCATAGAACCAATATCATCTCTACTTTATCTTCATTTGACAGAGCCATTTTTATTAAATACGAATAAAAAGAAATTTAACACAGTAACTGAACTGAAAGTGTTACACGTACTAACTAGTAACCTAATAAGAGATAAGGAAGGAGCCACTGGTATTCCCAGGTTGCCCTACTGGACTTGGTCAGACAAACCAAAACCAAATAAATGCTATGTATTATTTGTGGTTTTTGGTGTTTGTTGATTCTTGTAATACTTGTTTTACGATTACCGGTGTCATCAATTTTCAAAACTAACTGGTGGGTGAATGTTTTGTCTGCCTTACAACAATTCTTAAATGTAACATAAGCTGCGGGGGGTATTTATGAAATAATTCAAAATTTAAACTGCCACCAAATTTGATAGGACTAATGTTAGAGACCTCTAGTTTCCGCCATTCTTTTTCTTTTAATATTCCTTTAAATGATGTGTCATTTGATAGGGTTTCTATTTAAAAATTTTGACTTACCCCCAAACTACTTCTTTTGAGAGGGGGTGTAAAAAATTTGCATACATAAAAAAACAACTCTTAGTTGGTCATATAAACATTCCCAGAAGTAAATCACTTTATCTGTATTCATAAGAAAGTTAATAGGGGGGGGGGGGGACTTTTAAGACACCCTGTATATGTTTTGTTATTTAAAATTGTATTAAATCACATATTTTATTGAATGTTCGGAAACATACTGTTATTGTTAAAAAACAGTATATATTTTAAAAATCTTATAATACTATATTATGTATTGAGCTGAGACACATTAAAGTATGTAGAGAACATAGAGGAAAACCAAATGAAAAATAATTTCATAATTTTAAATAAAATAAACCAAAAACTGTATTTTTTTAAAATTACTAATTGGAGTCTGGTGGACTCCACCATTATAATTTGAGGTAGGCCTACTAAAAGTAGATGTTATACTTGAAGGTTAAAAAAAGATCACAGTTATGACAGGATTATCTCCAACAATTTTTTCTTTTTTATTGAACACTAGTTCTGATTAACAGTAAACATGCTTTGGTTTTAAAAAAGCATGACAAACCTTCTTTTATCTGTCCAAAACGTTCCTGTTTTCTTGTTATCCTCTAACTTTCCAATCAAATATGTTTTGCCTGAATGTGTTCCTATTTCAAATGTCAGTTTGTATTATGATTTTAGGTCTTCTTTTATTGCATCAACCTATTTAATTGTTCCTCTTTTTGCAATACTCACATTGTCATAAAGTTCTACAATTTGCTCTCGTAGTCTATTGGTTCCCATTCTCTTATAATGCTTGTAGAATTGTAGTGCTCGTTTTCTCAATTCAGGAAGTATGTCAGTGTTTTCATCTGTTTACTTATCAAGTATATTTAAAAGTCAGTATTTAATGGACCTAATATTTATCTGATATAATTTTTTCCATTAAAAAAATGTATTCTATGTCTATTTAGAACTGAAGGCTCAGCCCCATAGGGCCATTCTGGTTTAATTACTTTGTTATAGTGTCTGAGTTTTACATATTTAGAGAGGGATTTTTTCACTATGAATGTTTTGTGTTAGTCTAAAGGCAGTTGTCATTTTTGGACAGTGAGCTTCATTTAAAAATTTGTGAAGGCTTGATTCTTGAATATTTATACAGAGAGATATTTTAATTCAGAAACCTTTTTATTTCCTATATTTGGGGTTGAAAACTTTTAGGAGCTGATTTAGGCCTATTTTTTTCTATTTATTCCAGGAATTCAATCAGTTTTTTAAGAGTGGATATGTATCAATTAAAATTGCAAGGTTTTGGAAAAGCTACTCAATTGATTTTATTATTTGTTCCACGTAGTTGGGTGGACAATCCTTGTTATTTTCAAATTTTTTTTGCCATTCCTGAATTACTTTTTTAAATAACAGTTGAATAGTAATATTTATTATAGTACTATTCAATTTTTAAAATGTTATACTTTTTTCAATATGTTCTAACTAACTATTTTTTTAACTGTACAAACTATATTTTACTTCAAATATTTTAGATTTGTTTGAATGAAAAGATAATTATGTGTAAGAGTTTCTGTTAAATGCTTTAATAACAGAGTGACTATTTTTTTTTTTAATAGTAAAAAGTAGGCACCAATACTCTTATCAGGTGGCAGTTCGTAAAAGGACAGAAATATTCTGCTCAGTACACTCTGTGTGGAGACAGTGTTTCAGAAATTCAACATTAGAGAAATGAAACAAACTCTTAAGCACTCTGCTACAAGAATCTGATTTTCCAATATGAAAGATGTTAGCTCATAAACATTTTACCAATGAATGATGATTCACGGTAAAAAGCATGTAGTTCTCTAAGTTTACAAATATCAGTTTATTTTCTTTTATTGTTT